>CM039087.1:52999380-53542399 GCA_022113865.1 Chimonanthus praecox | reverse complement strand
ATTTAGTAAAGTTTTATCATCAAATCTTTGAAATAGGACATATTATACTCGTATGTATCTATTTTTAACATTTTAGAATATCTACTTAATATTAATCATATTTTAAAAAAACCACATAGAACTATTTCCATTATACTTTTGCCATATGCTTAACAAGGGTTGAATCTTTTGAGTCAACTAAGAAAATCATCTTAAATTAAGGATGTAATGTACTAATTAAAATATTAATATAATTTACCATTCAAAAAGATAAATGAAATAAAGAATAAAATAATTTCAAGTCAATCATCTAATTGATATAATTTAATAAATACATACATAATTTAATGAGAGTAATTTTTGTTTTCTTTGATATTGTTAGCCGTTCCTTAATTTGTTGGTGATATTGAACCTTACCCTTTTGCCATGAGTCATGAAATTTAAAATTGAGTCAAGAAGATTCCTAACTCAATTATGCCACTTTAATATGGTTGATAAGAATTAAATGAATATTAGTCATTTATCTAATCTACAAATAAGATGATTATATAAGTTAAAAAATTAGAGAAATTATGGAAATGGTTAAAATGGAAAATGAGTTTAAGTTTTGGATTAATGAGTTGTACTTGGCTCATCCAAAAAAAATTATACAAAATTGTGAAAATTATAGCATTGAATCTAGTGAATATTTAGTTTACTCTTATTTTAGGGGAAATTTATTCAAAATATTCCTAAAGTGTAAAAAGGAATTTTAGAATTAGAGTTATTCAATCTCGTCACTCAATACCTGAAAGTAGAAAAAAATTATATAAAACTGGTAAAGAAAAATAGAATTGAATTTAGTGAATTGAAAATATGCTAATAATGATTATTGGTGGATTTGAAAAGAGTTAGCCCCCTACTGTTAGACAAATAAAAAAAAATAAGGAAAAATTTGTTAAAAATAAAAGGCCGGCCATTGTAACACCAGACTTTTTTATTCGGAGATAGAAAATTTGAAAATTTTATTTGAAAAGTCCATTTTACTTTATTCACCGCATCGCGGAGCAGTCTTTACCGATTTGACATCTAAACACTAAAGATAGGGAAAGAGTAAAATCTTATCCTTCACTTTTTTATTAAAAGGTATAGAGTGGGCTCCACATCTTATACTTTCTTGACATGCTGAACCCACATTTTGTGATTTAGACAAATGATCTGATATCCTTCACTTTTTATTAAAAGGTGTAGAGTGGGTCAGCATCTTACACTTTCTTGACATGCTGGACCCACATGTTGTGATTTGGACAAATGATCTGATGGAAGGATCGCAGCGGTGCACCTATGCCCTTAAAAATTCAAACAATTAAAAAAAAAAAACCCTTAGAAATTACTTAACTTCTCATTTTATTCATAATCAAAAGTCAAGTCTCCATTTTTGCTTTTTCATTTTAATTTTCTTCAAATCTATAAAAATGTAATTTATATATTGAAAGTAGACTTGATAGACTACAATTGAACCAATTTATCAGAATAAATTTAACTTTTAACCACTTGATCTTATAAGTCAAAATAACCAAGCATCCATAAAAAGAAATTAAGAGACACTTGGTGATTTCAACGGTTAAGACGAAGTGACTAGAAATTTAACTTTCAGTATCCACTTATAATTTATCAAATATGTTTTCAATCTTCATAGTTGAATTTTTTATTTAAAAAGAATAAAAATAACAAAAATAATTAATTAAAGAATGAAACTCCGTTTCGCCAGAAACAGGCTCATTGCCATTGAAACACTCCGAAACAGCATGGAATGGAATACTGTATTCTATTGACCTATTCCATTTCGTTTATATTGGAACATTTTGGACGTTTCGACAAAAATATGACAGAATTGACAAAAAAAGAAGAAGAAAATAATTAACTTCAGCCTCTTTGAAGTCACTCTTTGTTATTTAAGTGATATTTACAAAAAAGTAATAATTAAAGAACATCTCATTAGAAAAAAAAATACTGAGTCATTTTCTCCAACAAAAAATTTCTATTTAAATTGTTTTTATGCAAACAAACATAACCTCAAGGATTACTTGAGCAACTTGGATTTTGCCTTCTGCCTCTCTTATGCTTTGTTTTTGTTTATTTTTGTTTTTATCATTTGTAGGGTCTGGGTTTCTTTCCCAATTCCTATCACTTGAGGTAATGTATGAGACTGCTGAGTTGATTGGAATCGTTATTGTCATTGTTTACTGACCGTTTGATGATGTGAAAAAAGCAGGGTCCAGAAAACGCTTCAACAGCGATATCAGAGATACGGCCAATTGAATATCAGCCCATATCTCGGGTGAGATGACTCTCTCTCCTCTTCTTTTAAAATTAAAAAATTGGCTATTTTTTTATCTGAATTAAAAAAACAGATTTTTATTAAAAAAAATTCTAGAAAAAATACAAAATATCAGCCGATGTTTTGGTCGAGGGTTAAAATATCGGCCGATACATATCGTATCGGCTGATATGTATCGATTTTTTAAGACCGAGCAATATCGGCCGATACGATATGTATCGGCCGTACAAAACTAATATCGGCCGATATGGCTGATATTCGGTCCTCAATATCGGTCACCATATCTGCCGATATGTACAAATATCGGTATTTAAAAGTTATTTTTTTTCTACGATTTTTTGCAGTTTTTCACGGTTCGTCATGGTTCTGCACGGTTCTTCCGATACTGCTTTCACGGTTTTACACCATTTTTTGCAGTTTTTCACATTTTTTTGCGGTTCGTCACGGTTCTTCATGGTTTTTTCGCGGATCCGATATCGGAGGAAAGAGGAATGGCCGATATCAGAGGAAGGAGAAATTTCTCGGCCGATATTGCAGCCGATATATCGGCTGCCCCATTTTTTTTACCCCTAGTTTTGGTAAAGCCTAGCCACAAAATCTTGTTCCCTGACCGATACAAATCCTATCGACCGATATGTATGACGTTAAAAAATCGATACATATCTACTGATATAATATAAATCAGGAAATCTTTATGACAGCTGAAACCTATTAATACATAGATATGTCCAAGCCCACTTAGACCTTTCAAGGTTAATGTTTGACCCCACCCATTTAGGAAAGTATTAAGTTTGATCAGGTCTGTTTGATACAATTGAAAATTCAACTGGTTAAATTCAAAGTAGACATTATGAGATACAGATGTATCAAATTTAAATTAAAAATTTAATTTTTAGTCACTTGATCTTAATAGTCAAATTCACTACATGTCTTTAAAATTTATAAGAGATGGGCACTTAGTAACTTTAACCAATATGATCAAGTAGCTATGAAAAATTGGATTTTGAGTACTAATTTAATCTACTTATAGCACATCAAATATACTTTCAATCTAAATAATTACTTTTTTAAAATAAAAATAAACCAAATTTACACGTGCCCGTATAAGGACTAAGCTTTCATAGGGGCTTTGTAAAAGTTTTCTACCGAACTATTTATCTAAACAGACTCTTTTGAAGGTTAAATAGGGTCGCTGTAGCTGAATCGTACCTTTTTCTTTTTCTTTTCCCTTTCTAGTATTTTTTTTTTCTCTCAAGGTTTAGTGACTTCTGGTATAAAACTTAAACATGGTTGGGTTCTTACCAGCATACAGTTTTTTTTTTCTTTCCTTTTAATGTTGTAAAGATGTTTTTTTATATTTAAGTGATTGAATTTTTTTTTTTTAACCTTTAGTTTCACTTTATCTATCTTTGAGTTATCGAGAAAACATTCGAAACATCTATATTAGTGATTTCTGTTGTCAAATTTAACATTTTAAAAATTTAAATATTAAAATCAATATTAGATGACTGAATAGGTTATAATCTTAATAACAAAATTTTAAACAGTAAGCTCCGCCTTCTGACATGGCCCATTAAAAAGACAAATACTACTTTGAGCACTTGAGAAGGTTTTTAGTTTAAAAATTGAAAGAAATAAAAAATGAGTTGATTTCGGATAAAATTTAGGTCAAACAATTCAATAAATTCACTGAATTTATCCAAGTCAAGTTAAAATTTCATCTCTATTGCTTGACTCAATTGAATTTCTGAATTTTGTTAGAGTTTTACGTTTGTAAACATTACTTGAGAGTTGAGTATTAACAATTTTTATAAATAATTTAAAGTGGGCTAAATAAAAAACCTCTAGTCCATTCTTAGAAGCTAAATTCAAACTAAGAGAGCTACACTCTGTAATTGTAAACTATTTTATATAGATAACTCAATAATAATACACTAGAATATTGTCGGAATTATTTTTTTTCTTTTAAGAGTCTTAATTTAAGTAGATTCCATCTCCTTTCTTTATTTTACCTTTCTCGTTCTTCTCCATAATCTCTAATCTAAATTTCCAACAAAAACTTGAGATAATCAGAGTATTTTCTTTTTATTATTTTAATTTGTGAGGTTTTTATTTTTGTAACATTTTTTTATTTTTTATAACATGCGTACCCCTATCCCTCGTTATAGTTCTAAGGTATGTTTCTAGACAAATTATATTATTCAGGTGTTGTTTGATAGCATGAAATTAAGAATTTTGTTTTATGAGGTACTAAATGTCCCATCATTGAGCCCGAAGGATTCGTGTATAGAACTCAAGAGAAAAGAAATCATTTTTATTTGTGTATTAAGAAGAAATTAGAAGCCTAGAATCTAAAGAAGTCAAAAGATTAGAATATAAACAGTCGAAGAAATCAAATGCTCAATTTGGATTTTGAATAAGGAGATGGAGAATTGTTACTAGAGTAAGGGATGTGGAAAGAATTCTAATTTCCACTTTGGAATATGAAGAAGTTGGCTCAAAGGAGTAAGATTTTCATGGAATTATGATTTTTTATTATGTTTCAAAAGTGGTTGATCTTAATTTTCTTCTCTTTTAATAATTTTCATCTAATAAGGTTGGTTAGTCAATGGGCCTTAACGAATTGAGATTCTTCCAAGGGCTTAATATTTTCAAAAAAAAATGGTATTTTTTAGAATTTTCTCTTAACTAATGGGCTTGATGTCTAGATTCAAAATGTCTGCATTTGATTCAGATTTTGATATGGGACCCCTGTTCTCTGACCCACCCTGAGTATGACCTAAACCTGATCACCAGTAGGCACCTCTAGCCATAGTACAGTCACACAGATGTGACAGTGTGATAAATATTTCAGAAAGGAAAGCTGTCTGCATTTGATGGGCTTACATGACATGGGCTGCTCAATCAATCACCCTTGTCAGATGATCCACATTTATATTAGGGCAAACTTGGACATGAAAGATTATTAGTTTAGTTGACATCCTGCACTTCATGTACAATTTGAATCACCAGGTGGGTTACATGGACAGATTTTGTAAGGTGAAGAAATGGTATTGGTCATAATACATTGCAGTATCTTTTTTTTAAAGACCAAGGTGTCCAGGTATCTCACCTGACTAATCCTTGGGGCATGTAAGAACCTCTTAATCCGCACACCCCGGGTACACAAAACAAATGGAGAGTGGCCCTTTTTGTTTTGAGGGAGACTTGATCCCAAGACTTCCCTCAAACATGGGCGGTATAGCAAAAAGTCTACAAAAACAAAGCTAAATCGAATTTGATGGCTTGAAGAAAGTACACAAGTAGTTCATCAAAAGCCCAAAATTTTTAAAATTGGATTAAGAAAACGTATACATGATTTGTAGTATTGCAAGATATAAATTAAATGTCACCTTTCTGTTGCATATATCAATCTCGTGCTCTTGCTGGTGCTGACTATGCCAATTTAGTTCTGCAAGTTTTCAGGTGCAACTTCAAATGCTATCCAAAAACAAGTAACCGGACAACCAAAGAAACCATAAACTTGGAGAATTGAGCATGTATTGAATCGAAGCACCCCCACACCCTCTTTGGGATGGTGTCATGAATCTAACTTTTACAAGTAATTAGTGGAAATGAAACTAAAGCTTCATGTAAGTTCTAATTACCATGCAGAGATGAGCTTCAAGTACCATCCTCATCGTCCGACAATAAGCAGTCTTTTATTTGTTCCCTGAAGCAAAGCACAAAATAGCTTAGATCCAATGGCGGAGTGCATTTCCTTCTATTTCTCATTGGAATTTGAAATTCATCAAAGTCGTTTTCAGCTCATTTGCCATTTAAGATATAGAACCGTTTCCTTCTTGTCCTTGGGTGTCTAATACTCAAGGGTAGATTGTCTCCTAAAAGATCAGAAGGAAAGAGAGAGAAGCAGTGTAAGAAAAATAAAATAAAATAATGTTTTTATTACCTTAACAAGCTCTGATTGGCTCTAATGCCATCCTCGACTCTTTTAGTCATCAATTCAGGCAGGAGGGAATAGAAATGCTCCACAGACGATGGCTCCTTCGGAAGTATCTCAAAACAGCAACTTGGACAACAATTGGAAGCAAATATGTCTCCTCTTGTCTGGCCATTTCCATTATTGATCTTTTGACATTTCAAGTCTAATCTGCTGAGTGGGCTGTTGCAGATTGGGCAGAAAACTTCAACTTGAACAGATTCATTAGATTTGAAATTCTGCAACTTGCGACGCCTTCGAGAAGGAAAATGATCATCAGAACCATCGGTTTCTGGCAACTTATTAAAGCAAAATGAAGTAAGTTTTTCTGCAGTCCGTACTATGGTATGCTCCCGGGAAGGATTTTCTTCCTGCAATGTTACTTGGTTTAGGACCTCAAAAAAATTGGTAAACAGTGTGAGCCTGGTGCTAGTCAAACAGAAGGCTATTGTTTTCAATAACTAATGTAACAGAAGAGAAAAAGACATGAAAATGGATAATGGGATCACTGAGTTGTTTGGACAAAGAAGCAAAGCTGGGATTAGTAAGTAATTCAATAGATAGATAGAGCATTACATTATGTTGTTTAGGAATCTCCAGTTTGCCAACGTCATTTTGTTTCACGACGCAGAGAATGTTCTTGAAAACTATTGGTCATCGTACCTTTACTACAAATTTTGGGATTGAAGCTTAATTGTTCAAAGAGTGAAGTACTGAGGATTGACATGGAGTATCCTAGAGACGTTTTGGTGGAAAAGCTGGGCTGCAAGAAGTTTCGAACATTTTGGGTAGACTAGCTGTCATGTCTTGGGAAAACAAAAGGCTCTTTAGGACCCAACGGTAGACATTTTGAAAAGAGGCTAATGATTTGGAAGGGAAGGCTATTGGAGGAAGAATAACCCTCTGAAGACACTGCTGCCCAGCTTGCCTTCATACTCGTTCTCCTTTGAGTGCCTGCTGAGTGTGTCTAAAGGGTTGAACTTGTGGAATGAAGAGTAACAGCAGGAAATATCACCTGGTTAAATGGTCACAGATGTGCAAGTCCTTGGGAGATTGGGAAAGGGGGTAGTGGGCAGTCGATTTGGGTATTTACCCATTAACTACTATCAGTACCACTCTTCTTACCTAGCGATTATGGAGGAGGCTAGTGCAATGGGGGCAATTCGGAACAAATCTTGACAAGTAAATACAGGTTATCTGAAGATGCTTGGGGTTCTCATGTCTGAGGGTGTATGGTATATGGAAGGCAATAGGGTTTTGCGGCTGAGTTCCAAGTACACAACAGGACCCATAACAGGTCCAGGTTAATATTTTTGAGGACCATTCATAAGGAAATAGACTGCTGTGCCTCAGGTATATTGAACCCATATGCCAATGCCATCAATAAAGTTCCAGAATTTGCAATAATGTGGAACAGCTAGGTGTAATGCAGTTTGAGCCCTAATGTTTCAGACACTTGGAGCTGGGGAAGGAAGACATAATATAATTGGAAGATCTTTTTCTTGAATAATAGAATGAAGAATACAAAATCTAGTGCGCCTTACTTAATCAATGAGAGACCTTATAGAGAATGGGAAATACAAAAAGAGAAGGTAAATAAAATAACAAAATATATCAAAATCTAAATATATCTCAACACCCCCCCTCCCCCCCAATACTTGAGTTTGAACATATTGAACTTGACGATCCAATGGTGATGCCATCTGATGCAGCGAACCAGATCAACAAAAATCTCTAAAAATTGAACCCAATCGAAGTAGAAAAGCCAAAACTGGAACAAGCCGATGTCCCGCAGCAACATGTACCAAAACAACTACGGGAGAAGGAATGATGGAAACTCAGTTATTGAAACAGCAAGGCTGCAACACCACCGTACAGAGGTATAATTCTCCAAAAAACAATAGGCCGTCGGTAGAAAATGTTCTGGTGGCCGGATCTGATGCCAGAAAGTACTGGCTGCAAAGGGAAGAAACGGTGGTAATGCTGCAGAAGAAATGGGAAGTAATGAGAATACGCTACAAAAGTCCGCCATAAAGAGAAATTGATCCGAAGAAGATGCCGCAGTCCGTTGAGGAACAGTAACATGGGCAGGATCAGTAACACGGATAAAAAAGTAAACCTCCATTCAATAAGACCAAATAATAGATCTCAAAGGGTTCCATTGGCATTCAAACTCAAAATCGCACCATACAAATGTGATGTAGGGCCAAAAAGGACTGTAGAGTTGTGAGATTATAGGTTCAAATCTGAAGAAAAACTACAAATCTAAGAGAACAAACAAAGATGGCCCTATGAACCACCCGCAAAATGCAAGGAAAAAAATCTCTCAAATGAGAAGTCAAAAGGCTGGAGAATCAGATCTGAGAGGCAAATGATGGATCGTTTGGCAAACAAAAGGAAGGAAGAGGAGTGTGCTTATTCCGACGAGGATCTGAGAGAAAAAAAAAACTGCAGCAATGGGTCCCACGAAGCACATAGCGGAGCAGCGGCCTTGTAGATGCACACTAGAGGGTTGGGCGAAACTGGTGGTCCAAAATCTAGGGGCATGGTGTGCTCGTTCCTTGCAGATCGAATGAAGAGCACCCAAAAACTGGGTGTATAGGCGTCCCAAACAGCCAAAGGAAAACAACACGAGTGGGTCCCACTGATGGAAGGGACCCCCACCAGGTGCGATGGAAACCAAGGCAGGGGCAACAGTAAAAGGCTTGGTTGGAGGGAGATCCAAACAAAAGCCAACAGATCTGACAAAAAAGGTCCCAACAGATGGTCTGGGGCACCCTGGCAGCAGTGACGAAAAACAGTAAAGGTGGACCCACCTTTGACCAAAACCCCAAGTCCACCTTAGGCGATCGTAGGTGGGCCAAGGGCGACTTAGGAACTCGAACCAAGTTGTTGCGCGAAATGTCCTGCTACTGTGTTGATTCCAGATGCAACAGTGCAAGGTCCACGTGGATCAAAGCAAAAAACCCAAAAAACTGGGTTTATGTCGCTGCATGCAGAGGAGAAGGCACAACAGAAGGTGGTCCCATGTGTTGAGATATATTTAGATGATATATTTATGCTTGGGGCTTTTCTTATTTGTATTTATTTTACTTCCTTATTTGTATTACGTTTTCCCTATAAATATAAATCATAGGGTCTCTCATTGATTAAGGAAGACACAACAAACTCTCCTCTCTTTTCCTATTTTCTATTCTTATTTTCAACATGGTATCGAGCAAAGTTTAGATCCTTCAATCCACTCTTCCTTCCATCGAGCAAACCTTGGGTAATTAGTCTTCTCTCCCTCTGCCGAAAGAGGGAGGCAAATCCAAATACCCTTCTTCCCGTCCTTTTTTCGGACTGACTCCAAGATCTTTTTTTCTTCTCCTCCTTACCATTGTCTTTTCTGCAGCAGCTTTTCTTTTTGTCGTCGATCTGTCTTTCCGGCAAGGCTTTCACTGCTGGGACCCAACATACCCTTGCTGTTTTTTGGCATGGTACCCATCCAACGGCTTGGATCTGCCATATGAGGCTTTTGGCCTGCATTTTTTGCCCCCTTTTGCCAGCGACATTACAGTTCAAAAACCCAATTTTCTAGGTTTTTTCCTTCGATCCACAAGAATCTTGCACTTCTGCACCTAGGATCGACACCACCATAGCCGCCCTTGGCCCACCTATCTACGCCTAAGGTGGACCTAGGGTTTCGGTCAATGAAGCACGGATACATGTAAACCCTTCGAGTATCTGTGTCGGGTGCGTATCCAACACGGATACGGCCGGATATGCCTCGGACACATGTCGGATACGCACCCAATTAATTAAATATTTTTTCAAATACTGATACGCCATCGATATGCCCCTATACGTCACCGATACGCGTAGGTGTGCAAGGATACGACACAACACGGCGGGACACACCCGGACAAGCAACACGCATTTTTTATTTTTTTCCTTATTTTCCCAAAAAAAAAAAGAGGGAAAAGGAAAAAAAGAGGGAAAACTGGATGGCCTTGGAAAAGAAAAAGATTGCTACCTTTTGCCTCTGCTATAAAGCCTTCGAGGTATGTTCGCTTCCTCTTGCTCTCCTCTCATCTTCTTTTTCGCCTCTGCATCTCATCTTCTTTGCCCTTTTACAAAATCCCTTTCGCATGCGTTTCTTTCACAGAAACCCTTTTCTTTATATTTCTCTCGTCGGTTGCCTTTTAGATACCCCATTCGCATATTATAATATACATTTTTAACCATTCGTATTACCGCAGATACATTCGCACGTGACTATGATGTGAAAGCAAACTTAGCCCATTTGCATATTATATACTGTAACGATATATATATATATATATAATATAATAGCAATAATAATAATTCTAATAGTCTCATACTGTAACTATAAATAATATATAACACAATGTGTCCCTTCTCCTCCCAACCGTCCTCTTCCTCAATCCTACCACCTTCTTCCGCTCCTACCAGCAAATCATCTAATCCACCCTTCTCCTCTTCTATTTCTAACTGGCAGGAGAAGAGAAAGAATTCGGTGTCCCTCTTTATATCCAATCTACCGGATGATTTCTTCAACCCAGACATATTTGCTCTTTTTGCTAAAGTGGGGAAAATCAGTGATAGCTTCATACCTTTATCCAAAGAATCCCGTAAGCATCGGGGATTTGCATTCGTTCGTTTCAACTCCGAGGTCGATGCTTTGAGAGGTGGTGTTGATGTCAACGGTAGACTCTACAAGGGTAAGAAACTGGAAGTTCAGCTTGCAAAACTTTCTAGAGCTCTAGATTCCTCAATGCCCCTCTCAGCTATCTCCAATCCGACCCAGGTGATCCCCTCCGTCCTGCTGGTGACTCTGGTCAACCTTTTCCTAGCCCAGCTTCTGCTTCTGTGTGGACAGTGATTTCCGATAAGGGGAAATCGATCATTCTTGGCAACATTGCGGTTCAGCAGCAAATCGTGTCGCTCCAAAAATGCCTGGTTGCTTCCCTTGCTTCTCCTTCATTGACAGACGAGGAAATTGTGGCTTGGATCTCGGAGTGGGGTGTTCTAGGGTCAGTGCATGTCTCACGGATGGACCTTTCCCATGCACTGGTCTCGTTCGGGGTTCCTGAGGAAGCAAGTAGGCTTCTTTTCGAGCTCCCAACCTTCCACGAATCTCCTTTCTCCAATCTGTGTTTCTGGTCAAAGGAGTGGGATTTGGTGAGTTGTTGGATCAGAGTCTCGGGGATCCCTTTGCGTGCTTGGTTCAATGATTCTATTCTGGCAATTGGAAATTTTCTTGGCAAGGTGGTAGAAATAGACCCGAGCACCAGTTCTGGAAGGAATCTTCAGTTTATGCGTTTCAGAGTGGCTTTCTCTCCCGATCTTGCTGAGATTAAAAGGATTCCTCTCAAAGTTGGAGTTTCCTGGTATGATTTGATTGTGGAGATTGAAGATAGCAACAGTGTTTGTGGCATGTTGACCCCTTCCCCTCCGGCTCGGTTTGATTCGCCTCCGGTGAAGCATGTCGAGCTTGAACCTTGCCTCTCGACCCGGCCCTCCACGTGGCTCACCAACCCTACTGTTGAACCTGTCAGTATCCCTCTGCCTCTAGCTTCTTCGCCTAAGCACGTCACCTCTTCATCCCTACCTGCCTTTCCACCTGCAATCGTTAATCCCTTAGCCAGTTCGGCAATTTCAGGTCTTCCGCCTTTTGAGCCGTACCGTGGTGAGAGCCTTCTTTCTGACTGAAACCACCCATCACCTCAACCCATTGAAAACCGCCTTTTGCCTCCCTCAGGGGTATCCCCCACTGTACTTTCTGCTGCGGTTCCGAGCCTTAATCCCCTGCCTTTTAGCCTTGTACCCTCTTCCCACGTGTGGGAACTTATTTTGCCTTCTGTGCCCGGTAATGGGCGGGGTAGGAACCACCCTCTGGATCAGTCTGGCTCTGGCTTTTGTCCTAGCTTACCGGGCCAGTTTCTCGGGCCCTTCTCGCCCAGGCCAACTCTATACCCTTCCAACCCGACCTCTGTCCCTTTCAGGCCCCGTCCTATCCTACTCTCCCCAAGGCCTTCCTGCCAAAACCCACAACCTTTACCGAGTTCAGAGGGCCGTTGCTTTGGATCGAGCCCATTCAATCTCCAGCCTAGAGGCTTCATTCTTGAAGGGACTCTTCATCAGCTTCCAATATCTGCTGCTGGTATGTCTCCTAATTTCAGCCAGCACATTTCCCAGGATGACCGTCAGGAGGGATCTACTCCTTTTATCACTTGTGATTTAATCAATTCCGAGCCTTCTTCCCCAACTCAGAAGATTCCTTGTCGTGCTGGTCACTCTGCTAGATCTCTGTCGCCTGATCCAGGGAGGAGTTGCCAACCCTCTGGTGAATCGCTTTCTCTACTGGTCAGAGCTCTTCTTCTGCCTGAGACTAAATTGTTGCATCCACCCAGAAGTTACCAATCCTCTGGTGTTCAGCCCAACCCTGTTACTGAAGATGGGCATTCTCCTTCTCTAGCCTAGATGAATCGGAATAGTGCTATTCTTGACCACACAACTGGTTCCCAACTTGACATCTTGGATTCTGATATACAATTGGCTAATAGGCAGCTTTCGTCTACTGGACACAGTGATGGTGATGAAGCAGTGCATTTTGGCAGTCCTTCCTCCAATTGGATTGATAATCGTATGATTCAGGTAGGCAGTCTGATGGGTTTAACTTTGGAGGGTCAGGAAGATCTACTTCGCTCCTACCTAGATACAATCAAGAAATTAAATTCCAAGAACAGCGATCGAACCTCCCGGGAGCTTAACAAGTTAAGTTCTTCTATCATCTATGGAAGAAGAAAAAGAACCGAATCGAGCCGGGTGAAACAAGCAGTGTCTCCATGAAGATTATATCATGGAATACGAGGGGTCTGGGCAACTCGGGAAAGAGAGCTTCTATTAAGAACTTCATCAAATCTATCAATCCTACCATTCTTTGTTTTCAAGAATCCAAGCTTAAAGAACCAGTGGAGTCGATCATTCGATCTTGTGGCGCCGGTCGTCATTTTAAGTGGACTGCCAAGGCTTCAGTCGGTAGATCTGGGGGCATCGTCATCTGTTGGGACACCAGAAAACTCATTCTTCTAAACTCTTTTATCGGTGATTTTTCTCTTTCTGTTCAGTTTGAGAATCGATCTATGGGCAATTCGTGGACTTTGACTAGTGTTTATGGTCCTTGTGATGAAGCCAGAAAGAGTGCTTCCCTTGCTGAGGTGGAATCCTTGAGAGGGAGATAGTCTGATCGGTGGTGCATTTGTGGTGACTTTAATCTAGTCAGGTTCCCTCATGAGAGGTCTGGGGTTACTTCCTTCACTCCTTCCATGCGGCATTTCTTTGATTGCATTTCTTCCCTTGATCTTGTGGACCTTCCCCTTTCTGGCGGAGAATTTACTTGGTCCAATGGTCAAGAGTGACCGTCTCTTTCCCGCATTGACAGATTTCTTGTTTCGACTGAGTGGTCAGACACCTTCCCTGACTCCAATGTATCGGTGTTTCCGAGACCTGTGTCTGACCATTGGTCTCTGGTTCTGGACTCTGTTGAGGAATCGTGGGGGCCTGCACCATTTAGATTTGAGTTGTGTTGGATCAAAGAGATCGGTTTCAGGGACCTCATCGCCAAGTGGTGGGTTGAAGACACAAGTGCCAGCAGAAAGTGTTATGTTTTACACCTCAAATTGAAGAGATTGAAAGCTAAGCGAAAACAGTGGTGTACTTCTAACTCTGGTTCCCTTACTAATTCTCTCGCTACCATCCTTAGCGGAATCAACTAGATTGATTTGTGTGAGCAAGTAAGGTATGTTATAGCAGAGGATGTCATTCTTCGCCGTGATCTTCAGGAACAATATCGGAATAAGAGTATCCAAGATGAAATCAAATGGAGGCAACGGTCTAGAGATAAATGGGTTAAGGAGGGGGGTAAAAATAGTTGCTATTTCCATGCCATGGCTTCTGCTCATAGAAGGGCAAATTGCATTCGCTCTCTCACCGTCAGGGATTCAACTGTGACATCCAAGGAGGAAATCACCTCTTCTGTTCTCAATCACTTCCAGCAGCTTTACTCATCCAGCGCCTGTCCAAGATTGCTGATTCATGGTCTTCTGTTCAGATCTATTTCCGTTGTCGAGGCTGTTTCCATTGAAAGACCCTTTACTGAGGATGAAATTAAATCTGCTGTGTGGAATCTTAGTGAGGATCGAGCACCTGGGCCTGATGGTTTCCCTATTGCTTTCTTTAAGTATTTTTGGGATATTATTAAGTTCGATCTTATTGCATTTATTTCTGAATTTCATCAAGATGCTTTTATCCCCAAGGAGATCGGCGCTACTTTCATTGTTTTGGTTCCCAAGAAGGATGGTGCTTCCTCACTCTCTGATTTCCGACCTATTAGCCTTCTTGGAAGCCCATATAAGATTCTTGCTAAAGTTCTTGCAAATCGGCTCAAGGTACATCTCCCCAAGCTTATCTCTCCTTTTCAATCGGCAGCTGTTGAGGGTAGGCAGATTATGGATGCCATGATTTCTGCTCATGAGTGTATTGACTCCCAGCACAAGGGTCATCGAAAAGGTGTTATCTGCAAGTTGGACTTGGCGAAAGCCTATGATATGGTTGATTGGAACTTCCTGGTCTTTGTGCTCTCCAGTATGGGTTTCAGTCGGATTTGGTGCCTTTGGATTTTTCAGTGTATGTCTTCTGCATATTTCTCCGTCCTCATCAACGGATCGGCTCAAGGTTTCTTCAAGAGTACAAGAGGTATCCGGCAAGGTGACCCCCTATCTCCTGCTCTCTTTACCATGGTTGTAGAATCCCTAAGTCTTCTTCTTTCAAAAGCATCCGATCTCAACCTCATCCGTGGGTTTGGCATTGGCGATTCTGCTCTACATATCCATCATTTACAGTTTGTTGATGATACTATCATTTTCTGCGATGCTGATGAAGAGTACATCATGAATCTTCGGGCTTTATTGAGATGGTTTGAGTTGTCTTCATCTCTTCAGATTAATTACTTCAAGAGCGTCGTATTCGGGATCAATCTGGACAACACAGAGGTTTCATACTATTCTGGATTTTTGGGATGTGCATCGTCTTCACTTCCTTCTACCTATTTGGGTCTTCCCCTTTGCATTGGATCTCCTGGGTTCTCTCTGTGGGAACCAATCATTCACAGTTTCAATAAACGCCTTGCCTCCTGGAAGGGAAATTATCTATCTTTTGGGGGCCGAATCACTTTTCTCAAGTCTGTTCTCAATGCCTTGCCTGTGTATTCTCTTTCTGCCTTTCGCTGCCCCAAGAAAGTATCCCAATCGATGGAGAGGATTATGAGGAACTTTCTTTGGGGTAACCATGAAGAAGCGAAAAAGTATCATCTTGTAAATTGGGATCAGGTTTGCCTCCCGATTTCTGAGGGAGGGTTGGGGGTTCGTCCAATTCAGACTATTAACACTGCTCTGCTTTCTAAGTGGCTTTGGCGACTTCGTTCTGATGGGGTCTCTCCGTGGAAGTCTATCCTTCTTAGTAAGTATCACTTGGGAAACTTTGGGTGGGATATTAACCCGGCGCCGCGCAGAGCCTTGGGTATGTGGCGTGCCATTGCTGCGTGTGTTGACAAGTTCAAAGATGGGACCAGTTTCAAGGCCGTGGTGATAGGATTAACTTTTGGACTGATTCGTGGTGCAACGGCTCTTCATTGGCTTCTAGATTTCCATCCCTCTACCGCCTCTCCCTTAATCCAACCGGGTAATCTCACATTTCTACTCCTTGGAGGGGAACCATGTGGTTTGGGATATTCCTCTTTGCCGTAACCTTCATACTGATGCATTCACTGATCTTCTCCAATCCATTTCCTCCGCCAGAATCAACACCAATATGGAGGATAGCATTGTTTGGTGGCCGGATAAGAGTGGAGTTTTTTCTGTTAAATCCTTTTACTCTTGGTCGGTTATTGTTTCTGGTACGGCTATTGTCAACCCGAATATTTGGTCTTCTAATGCTCCTCCGCGGGCTATCGACTTTGTTTGGACTGCTGCGTTGGGGAAAATCTTGACCCAGGACAATTTGCGGAGAAGAGGACGCATCTTGGTTAGTGCTTGTCCGTTGTGCCTTCTTACATCCGAAGAGTCGAATCATCTTCTTCTACATTGCCCCTTCTCTTCAAGTGTTTGGTCCTTTGTGATTGGCCAGTTTGGTGTTTCTTGGGTCATGCCATCATCGATTGCTGAGTTGTCTTTTTCTTGGGACATTGTCTCTGTCTCATCGAGGTGCTCATCTTTGTGGCATTTATCCTTTTATGCCACTTTTTGGAGTCTTTGATGGGAAAGGAATAATCGGCTTTTGAGAGATAAGAGGGAGTCCAGTACGGCGGTTGGTCATTGAGCTCTTGCTAAGTCCGCTTCTTGGGCTGTTCCGTTACAGGTCTTTCGGAACATTTCCATGTCGAACATTTTGCGCGCCTGGAAAGATTGTATTGATCTAAACTGATGTTTTACCGGTTTTTGCTCCCTTTGTAACTTGTTTATTTGCTTTCTTTATATTTGCACCTCTGGTGCCCCTTAATATCAACCATTTCCAAAAAAAATATATAACTATATATTTCAGTATTATTTTTTTAACCTCAATAACCATTCGCATATTATATATTGTAATACTCTAAATATTATTTTTAACATATTATACATATCTTTTTATAATACTAAATTATAAATAGTCTAATACTGTAACTGTAAATACTATATAATTATATATTTCAGTATTTTGTAATCTGAATTTATTTTGTTGATATATATATGCATGTATATATATAATATATAAAAAATAATTTGTTTTAATTCGGCGTATCCCGCCGCACCGTATCCTAGTTTTTCAAAATTTGTTGTATCCCCGTATCCGATATGCACACCCGTATCGGTGCTTCTTAGGTTTCGGTCAACAGTGGGGCCCCTTTGATTGGTTTTTCTACAATACATCTCTACCGCCTAGAACCCATTTTTTGAGACATTTTCTGCCAGATCTGTTGGCTCTTGGTTTGTATCTCCATCAAACCAACACTACTATTGTCGGCCCTACCTTGGTTTCCATCTTACTTGGTGCGCCCCCCTTCCATCAATGGTGGGGCCCCCTTTTCCATCCTTTTGTTGTTGCTTGGGACTTTCACTAGTGTTTTTTTTTTTTTTGGATTTTTTTTCAAAGCTCTGTTGTTCTTCAGACTTCCTCCACTGTCTCGACTCACTTTGTTTTGCATCTACGAGGCTTTTGATTTGGTTCGTGCTTTTTGGGGCCCATTTCTGCGTTCTTCTTAGATCTGGTTGTCATCGTCGTCTCTCTTCTTTTTTTTTCCACTGTTGTCCCTGAATCTCAATAAAGAAATAAAATCCTCACTCCGTTCCTTTTTTTTGTTATCCAAATGATCCCCCATTTGCCTCCCAGATCTGATTCTCCAGCCCTTTGACCTCTCCTTTTAGAGATTTAGAGATTTTTTCTTTTTTGTTGATTCATATTTTTTGTTCCCATCTATCTTTCTTCAGATTTCAACCTATAATCCAACAACTCTACCGTCAGTTTTAGCCCTACATCACATCTGTATGACGCAATTTTGAGTTTGAATGCCAGTGGAACCCTCCGAGTCCTATTCTTTGATCTTGTTGAATGGAGGTTTAAGCTTTTCTCCATTTTACTGTTCCTCGCCAGCCTTCAACATCTTCTTCGGTCCAGTTTCTCTTTGCGGCGGACTTCTGTAGCAGATTTTATGCCTACCTGTGTTTCTTCCCTTTACAGTTAGCACCTTCCGGCATCAGATCCGGCCACCAAAACTTTTTCAGTTGGAGACCTCTACATCTGTACGGTGGAGTTCCAGTTTTGTTGTTTCCAGCACTGAGTTTCCACTGTTTCTTCTCCTGTACTTGTTTCGGTACATGCTGTTGTGAGACGTAAGAAGGTATCAGGCTTCGCTCGGGCTCAGTTTTTGGAGATTCTTGTTGATCTGCCTGTGCTCCATCAGATGGCATCACCATTGGATCGTCAAATTGAATATGTGCAAACTCAAGTGGGACCCACTTGAGTTTTTTTTTTTTTGTGTAGGAGGAGGAGGAGAGAGGGAGAGGGAGAAAAGAGGGGGGGGGGGTCTGTGTGTGGTGGGTGTGTGTGTTTGAGATATATTTAAGTTTAGGGCTTTTCTTATTTGTATTTATTTTACCTTCCTTTGTATTATGTTTTCTCTATAAATATAAATCATAGGGTCTCTCCTTGATTAAGGAAGACACAACAACTCTCTTCTCTCCTCCTCTCTTATTTTCAACACCATGTTGTCCAAAACCAAGATCCGGCAACATTAATGGAAAGACCCTTGAAAAACGACAAGGGTATAGTGGAGTTTCACCGGCAAAAGCTTCGCCAAAGAAGAGGTGGACAGCCAAGAAGGAACTGGTGCAGGGAAAACCAACGATGGAAAAGGAAAAAAATTGTCTGGGATGAACGAATGCAAGATGCAGTTCAAAGCGCAATGCAGGGACGGGTGGGCAAAGCTAAAGACGGAAAAAGAATAAAAAGTGGAGAATCCAAGAAGGAGAATCTATTCATCTGATCAAAAGCAGTGCTCCCGATCATTGCATTTTTCCCACTCTCGATGCCATGTTGAATAATAGAATGAAGAAAAGAGAATTTAATGTGTCTTCCTTAATCAAGGAGATACCCTATCATTTATATTTATAGAGAATAGGAAATACAAATAGAGAAGGTATATAAAATAACAAAATATATCAAAACCTAAATATCTAAATATATCTCAGCACCTTCCACTGATATGAATGGCATTCATCTAAGCCTCTTAACCTGACAAAAGAGAAACGGAACTTGACAACAGTTGGGTATTTATTATGAAGTATTTCATCAACTCTTTGTGGTGGCAATACCTTCTCGTATTAGCTAAGTTGCATAAGTATGGGTACGAGTGTCAATCTCCAAGATGGGTACGAGGTGTCGGACACGATGACCCAAAAAAAAAAAAGGGCAGGGGACATTGTACCATATTTAAATAAAATTAAATCTAAGTTTATTTTAAATGAAAATGAGGGGTGAAAATAGCACCAATACAAATTGATATACTAATTTTACTCTCAACATTTCGGAGATAAAAGTTTTAAGAGGGGAAACATGTTGTAATATTTTACTTATCTAGAAAAGAATGTTAAAAAGTACTAAAATAGTCCACGAACAATGCATATGAGTCCCTACAAGTGTCCAACACAGATTGGAGTGTACAAGTGCCCATGATAGTACATCACACATTTTGAAGTGTATCCAACATAGCCCACTAGGCATTGGAAATTGGTAGGCCCTCCTATAGTCCCATCTGTTTGTTGGGCTAAAGGTTGGGATGAGGTTGTAATGCTTGGTCACCCTCAAAGCAATAGATAATTGATCATTGTTGTTGCTTTAACAATTGATTTCCCTAGAAGCAAGAGACATTTTGTTGATGCTGTTATTGTTTATTGTTGATAGGAATCAGAGTTATGCTTGTATCTTGTGCTGACAAGCAGCAGCAGATGTCAATTTCATAATTTTCATTGTATGTTCTTGAAGGAATTGGGCTCAAGCTTGGTCTGTTACATGATCTATGGGGTTGCCAACAGTGAAAAGGTCAATTTGATAGGAAGAAATAACAGAAGCTTTGACAAGAGCGTACAACAAAGTTGGCAAGTGCTTATTGTTGCAATCACAAAAGTTGTAAGTTTGAGTCCTAGGGGTGCCAGATGGGCAATTAGCCATAGAAAAATTACCAAACCCAATGAATAATGAGTGCCAGATGATGATGACGAAGAAATAACAGGTGGTTCAGAAACATTTCAACTCCTATCATCAGGTGGTTGCAGCAGCTAAATTCAGGGTGATATCTTGGGCTTATATGTTAACAAGTTCAAGGAAATTGTCACTTTTTTGAGCATTCACCAAGAATTCATTAAAATAAAAAGAAAAGAAAGAACACGGGAAAGGGTCTAAAAGGATTAGATAACGAAAAACCAGAGAAAAACAAAACGAAAATGAAAATCAATACAAATGTACAACAAAAACAACAAAGAAAGTCATAAGAAGAAAATACCCAAGAAATGATTATTGATTTCCAATTTGGCAAAGTAGTCCGCCACTCCATTAGTTGACTAACCGATCTTAACAAAAGATACGACTGTCCACACAGCCAAGGAAATTTTGTCACTTGATTCAAATAAGTTTTGGCATGAATGACGGTGTGTACAAAAAGATGCTAAAGTTCAGCATAGGGGGATTTTGAGCAGTCCTAATTGGGTTTTTTGGTTTCGAAGGGTGCCTTTTACTTGCGGCTTAGTGTTGGGAGTTGCCTACTCAAGCAGCAGCTTTAAAGGGTGTTTGTTTGCATTTACCTGAGCCAGATTACTTTGTCAGGATTGTGCATGTTTATTGGGTGTGTAATGCTAGCTTTTTTTGGCTCTGATACCTACTGATGAAGGCTAGGATCGGCTTTCGCGTCTACGTAGGTCTTCAACATAAAATAAACAACAAATTAGGTTCTGGCTAAAGTTATGATGCCCTTAAAAGAACTCAAATCGCTTAGTTGCCCGAAAAATTGAGAAGTTCCTCAGATTTTCTTCCTTTCCCAATCGCCAATTAAAGTTTCACCCCAAACTTGGCAAACGGAAACTTAAATGGAAAAAGAACCAAATCCAGATTTCTCTCTGGAAAAATAAAATAGGTCCAAATCTCATGGGAAAACCGTCATCTTGCGAAATTTTCCAATTAAATTAAATCGATGAAAACCAAGTTCGGTTTCTACTGAATTAATTTTATTTTGCAAACTGAATTAATTGAATTCAGGTTTAAAAAAAAAATTATAAGTTTCAGCCAACACCAAAATATAAACAGTTTTAAGTAAATTTTATGCGTTCGGCTGGAATCGAATCGGTTAATCGCATAAGCCATAATTTACTGAATGGGCTGAAATACATTTAATATTTCAGATCTTCTAAACTGAAATAAAATGTAATTCAGATCAGTATCTGTTGTAAAGGAAATCGGCCTGACAAAATTTCAGCAAAATAAAACTGTTTTTAAACTCAGATTTGCCCGACATCTGATGGAGATCGTGTATGCAAAAAACAGCTAATTAGAATTTGATTGAACTGTATTTGATTTCAGCTTTTGTTGGGCTGAAGTCTGAAATAAATATTTCAGATATTAATTGAAAAACAAACAGCAATATGTCGTCCAAAGTTTGTCACAAAAATCAAATTAATTCAAATTAAACTTAATTGGAGTTCAAGGAAAATAAACTTACTTTTTGCACTCGACTTTAGAGACTTGTCTCCCTTTAGTTGAATTCAATCAAACTTGGATGCTACAAGGATCAGCCAGCCTCTTCTTAAATAGAGGTTTGGTGCAATTAAAAAAATCACAAAGGAGGCTGCATGCCCAACTCTTGCTAAATTGAAAAGCTGCTATGTAAATTCTACCCTATCATGGATTGCCATGTGGAAATTACATCAGGAAATAAACTAAAAATAAAATAAAAAACATGAAAGATCTAGGCATGTACACAGCAGGATACCAATTTGATGAAGATTTCAGCTCCACAAATAGCTTGAAATAAATATGGAAAATCCTGCAACAATCCTAGGGCGAAAATCAAGGTTGTCGAAATCGCACGATTCGCGAGTCGAATCATGCGATTCGAATCGAATCGAGGGGTCTTCCGACTCAAGTCGCGTCAATATCAAAATCCTTTTAAAATCGCACATTTTTTCATTGACTCGCAAATCGCACAATTCGAATAGGTAGAATCGTTGTCTCGTTTGATTCAGGTGGAAGAGGAAAATGAGAAGAAAAAAAAGAAGGAAAAGAGCTATTCGATTCAAGTGAAAGAGGAAAAAGAGAGAAAAAAAGGGGGGAAAGCTGTGCGATTCAGGTGGAAGAGGAAAAAAAAAGGAAAAACAAAGGGAAATAAGCTGTAGGAAAAAGAGAAAAAAAAATGTACCTAGAATTCTTCTTCTTCTTCGTTTTCGTTGTTTTCGTTCCTTCTCAGTGTCGCTACTTTACTCTTTGCTAATTACATCGGGGCTTACAATAGTATGAAACAAGAAGAACCTTTTATCTTGGAGTTCGAGTTTCCGTGAGGTGGAGTTTCGTAAGATGGAGTTTCTGTAAGGGGGAGTTTCCTGAGATCTTACCGTGACATGTTGTAGTGACTGACAAGTGAGGGTTTTTTTCTCCTTTCCCATTTTGAGATATTGTTCTTATATTTTTAATTTTTTATCATTATTTTTCTATTTAATTAAAAAAACACCTCCTTTATTTTTTTCATTTTAATCTTTATGTATCCATTTAAAAAAAATAAAAAAATCTTTCTATAATTTTTATTTTCGTTTTTTGTATTTATTTTAAAAAATAAATAGTTCTATTTTTTTTAAAAAAATTATTTGATGAATGTTATTACTTATTAAAGTTTATTTAAATGCCATTAATTTATTTGTTGATTGCTTAATAATTAATATTTATTTAAATCTCATATTAACATATTTTTGTATCTTTTTTTAATATGGTTATGTATGATGGATGATAAATATTAATTTATGAGGAATTAAAAAATCATTTTATTGTTCTATCTTATGTTACAAGTAATTAGTATATAAATAATAATTATAAAAAAAAAAAAGATTATGAATCTTACGATTATACGATTTACGATTCACGATTCACGGTTCAGACCCCTAAACCGATTCACGATACAATTCGTTTTTGACAACCTGGGCAAAAATGGTTTCTAAGTTGAGAGATTTGCATGAGAAATCTCCTCCAGGCTTCGGTGAATTTGGCTATGACCAGCATGTGCTTTTATTGTTTCCTACTGCTAATTGAAGAAAGAAGGTAGAAATAGTAGGTGGGTTAAGTAGGTGGAGATTAAAGCAGGTGATTTAAGTAGATGCAGTGCTTTTCTCACGTGTTTTCTCTGTCCTCAACATATGGGCTATTTAATTGGGAATTTGGACATGCAAACACCATAAATGGATCCTAGGGTCCATATGCTAGGTCCATGGGCATCTAATGATCATGTTTGTAGGCCCAATTAACACATTTTGGCTGGGTCTTCCGCCTATCAAAATTCTCATGAAATTGGAGTGCTAGTTGGACCACTTCATCCATTTCACCTTCATTTTCTTCATCATCTATGATGCATTTCCTACTGCCTAAAAAGAACTTGTCCTCGCGTTTGACACATCCGCTTGTAGCGAAGAAGAGTTTCCTTTTCATCCCTCCAATTTGGGCCTATTTTACTTTTCCTGAATGAAATCTAGATTAGGTTCTTATTTTCCAATTAAGTTTCCGTTTGCCCAAGTTTGGGGTGAAACTTTAATTGGCAATTGGAAAAGGAAGAAAATCTGAGGAAATTCTCGATTTTTCGGGCCACTAAGTGATTCAAGTTCTCTAAAGCACATCGCAACTTGAGCCCGATCCTAGTTTGTTGTTTATTTTATGTTAAAGATCTAGGTAGGCATTAAAACCTTCATCAGTGTGATTTCCCCTAGATACAATCATTAACCATTAGAAAGAAAGCAGAAATTTCTTTTATACAAGGAGGCACTTCTTTTGTATTTTTGCATAAATTTCACTATTTAAGAGGTGGAAGCATGAGTGCATCGTGTCAAAAGTAGGCGAGCCTCCCTTCCTAAAAGGAGTGCTTAATCACTACACTTTATAATTGACTTAAATAAATGATGCATGTTATATCCACATTAGCCATTAAACTCTCATCATGACAGGGACTAAGATTGACAATGTGTACCTATCAAAAAAGGTATGTCACAGATCCTGTTAAAAACACCTATGACATCATTTTTTACCCTAAAAATCATGGTTCAAATCAGAATTTCCAAAGCAACATTTCACAAGATATTGAGAGAGAGAGAGAGAGAGAGAGAGAGAGGGTCATCTCACCTGCAAGAGTGCAACAAATGATGACACTAAACGATTTATGCCAGTGCGGGGGTAATCCAACAGCTGGTGGGTCTTCAAGCTGCACTCCCAATTAGATCTCATCTATCAAGTGCCCACAGGACTGAATGAGTAATAATAGATAATACATTACATGTTTTTACCTCTCAAGGCTACAAAGCATCATGAGCTCTTGGATAAGACAGTCACGAAGAGGAAGCAGCACTGGAACTTCCCACCTTGCATCAACATATTGTATATCTGCAGGTAAAGAGTAACCCTGTCCCTGTAGTTTAAAGCCAAACACAATTTCTAAATTCAGGAAAAAATACTAGTAAGATTTCCAGAAGTCATATAAATAAAAGTATTTGAAGAAATAGATCAAATCAGTGTTTATAATCAACGTCATGATACCTGCAACCATCCAGCTTTCGAACAGCATTCAAGCATGCAAGATAATTTGTCTCAAACAATCAATTATCGAACATTTAACAGCAAAACTTTACTACTCAAATAATTCCCTGTGCTCCCTTGGATTTCATTTTACCTTTAAACCACTGAGAACTACTTTGCAGATCTTTTAGTACAATACGTGGGAGGAATTATGTGAAGTTATTGTTTAAAATTTATGTACAGTCAGTGCACTCCCTAATCAATGTGGACAGATGATTGGGTAATCTAGACTGTTGATGTGACGATCGCCACAGCAAATGGAGGATTCCCAAAATGTCTCAGATTGGAAGCACTTCAATAAGTCCACACTAAATAGACAGTAAAAAATAATAATGGTTCAAAAGATATGCCAAATAATGGGTGGGTTTATGACATTAGCTGCTTCTTTTTTCTAAGACCAAAATTAGATCCATTGATAAGATGAACTAGTTACAAAACTATACACACACCACCTATTCCTTACCAAAGATGAAAAAGAAGGAATAGGACTCGATGATATTCCTATAGAATTATAATGTTTTGTTGGGTGAACTTGGCATGCATTGTGAACTAGATTAATCTTAATTAAAAAAAACAAAAAAAGGGCCAAAAAATAGTGACAAGAGCGCTATGATCATCTTCTATAATAAAGAAATATTCAAAATTATGCCAATCATACAAGTACAAAAAAAAAATATTCAAGATCCTCGAAATTTCAGTTTAAGTCTAGAATGGGTAAAAAGAGTTTGAGATATCAAGTCAAAGCTCCTTCTTGGGAGATTAACCCGTCACCCTTATTGTCTCACACCATTGGAGTCGTTAGTCAATTCATGCATGCATGTCTCCGGGCAGTATTTCACGTTTTACGATATCTTAAGGCTCATCTTGACAGCAGCCTCTTTACACAGCAAACAATTAGCTTCTATACAAGGACATTCTAATGCTTCCTGGACAGGTTCTAAAGATGATCATCGATCAAGTAGTGCTATTTTACTTTTCTTGGCTCGCATCTTGTTTCTTGGCATAGCACAGTAGAATGCTACTGCTTGCTCTAGAGCCAAAGCCAAATGTAGGGCCATGGCCAACACTACTAGTAAGTTGCTCTGGTTCAAGGAATTTCTTCATGAGCTTGGTTTATCCCTCCCTTGACCCATGATATGATTTGTAACAATTGTCGCGATTCATATTGACACAAACTTGTTTTTCATAAGAGAACCTTGCATATTAAAGTTGATTGTCAATTCATTCGTCACCATGTTTCTTCTAGTAATATTGTCAAGTCATATATCAATTCTAAGGATCAATTGGCTGACATTCTCAGCAAAGCTGTCTCTCACTATCAAGGGGTTAAGACAAGCTGGGCTTGATTGATATCTATGCTATTGCTTGGGGGGGGATGTTTTAACTTTTAAGATATTGTAGGATATATATTATTTCAAATAGTTAGACACTATTTTTCTTCCTTCTTTTATCTTTTCTCTCATTTTTCCTTCTTCTTCCCTTGTAACAGAGGACACGTCAAAAAAAGGAGCACAAGAACAAAAAATTGTTGTGCGGAACCCCATGAAAACTCCAACTCCCCATACAACGTAGTAGAGCTGAACCAAATTGGCAATGAAGCTACGCTATCCCCTTGAAACAGAGAAGCTAGAGAGGAAGAAACTTAGAACACCGATGGGACCTCGGCTAGGATAGCTCCTTCAACACGCAAACTACAAGCACAAACCAAAGGACAGAATAAGGATGCAGAACAAAAAGTATACAAAGCCAAAAAAAAAAAAAAAAAGTAATAAAAAAGAGGAGGAAAGAAAGGAAGGTCACCAGTACTAAGGGAATCCACGAAGCAACCAATGAAGGATAAAGCAAGCATGGTGAGTGAGAAGTTGATGGTCCACTAGGTAGATGCACCCCGACAACATTGCCCTAGAAACCAGAACCACCCTCTTCTAACGGTGGACAGAAAATATGAAAGAAGTACCTCCTCCCACAGCCCTATGAATATCATCATTACCATTTTCCTATCATCCATTGTCAATCAAGCTAGCCTAATGTCTAGAATAGTCCTAGAAGGGGGTAAATAGGACTATAGTGAAATTTTAAAATTCTTTAAGATATTGGTCAATTAATGTTAGTCTTGATGTAATTAACCAATATTAAATGTTCAGTTATGAGATTTCAAATTACAAAGATGGTAAGTGTGTGCCCAATCAAGTGTCAACAAGAATGATCTCACCAAATCAAGTGTGCATAAAATGAGAAAGATAAATGCAAATGCACAAAGTAAAGTGAAGGAGGTGAAAAGAGATGGAAAATGATGACACAAGTATTTTTACGTGGTTCAGCAACTGCCTACGTCCACGCCTCAAGTAAACCACTTGAGGATTCCACTAAGTCCAAAACAAGATACAACACTTGATCTCTTTCACGGGTAGAAATTGAGCTTTTATAACCTATGATCTACTTCATCGGTTAGATCAACCTAAGTACCAAGAGAGCACCTCTCTTGGATAGGGTTACACCAACCCTTTACAGATTTCACAAAGTATAGGAAGAAGTTATGCTTGAAAATTACCAAGACCTTAGCCTCATGTTGCTTGAAGTAGATTTGGCTTGTTCTTGAATGTCCACCTCTTCTTGGCTTGATGTAGATGCTCCAATGAAGTCCAACCAAGATAGTAAATAGGAGGTCTAGGGTAGGTAATAATTTTCCTATAAGGATTATGACACTAGAAGATTATCTCCACTTAAACACATTCAAATTTAGAGCATAAAATGCTCAAGATATGCCTCTGAGAGCTTTGAATGTGTTTGAGATTAATATTAGAAGCTTAGTGTGTTTAACTATGGAGTATGTAAACTTCGAAGGTTGTTGGGTTGCTTAGGAGAGTGTATGGAAAATTGGACTCAAGTCATCAAGTTTTACCTCACCAAAATGCCTTGTATTTATAGGCAAGAAAAGTCCCAAAGGATCTATCTTCAGACCTTCCGAGGATGGGTCTCGAAACTTCCGATGTTGCAATAGTCAGATTCTCAACGGTCATCTAACATCGGCTAGTTTGACCTTGCAAGTCTTCGGAATGTCCGAAGAACCCTGGGAAGCAAGGGTTCGGAACGAATGAAAGGAAGGATGGCCAGTGTAAAGGTCATGTACTCGGAACGTCCGAAGGGAATCTTCTCGGATGTTCCGAGGCATGTACTCAGAACTTCCGAGATGCCCAGAAATTCCATTTTTCACTAAGTGTTAAAAACTTGAGATTCTGTGAGAATATGGACATGGTGGAGAGCTCTTTTAACTATTCATTTGCAATCGTTGAGATATAACTATAAGAACATTTCTGGATTGCAGGAACACATATGTATGAGGATATTTGATAGATAACAAGAGCTTTCCAAAGGGCAGGGTATGGACTTAGAAACCAAGTTTGTACTATTCCAATTTTAACCATGTGGATTCTAAGGCTTCTAGATCGGTCCTATAGTCCATATACTTGTGTTGGTTGACCTTTATGAAGATCTTCCAATTTCAGTGAGCTGCTTTCCAATCTTTGTTGCTTCTGGAGCTTGAGGCTTGATTTGACTTTGATGGTCTTCCAGATGCGAGGTCTTGGACACACAGACACAGTCGCAAATTAGTCAAAGAAATTGACAAATTAGGACGTAGTCAACACATTCACGGAATTGACAACTCAGTTCGACTTAGGGGAGGCAGATTTAACTTTTACGCCAACATGGGATTAGTCTCACCTCTAATGTGGGGTGGGGATACTCCTGATATTCATAATTTGTTATTCTGTGGAAAAAAAACTTTTAACTCTTATAGCCCTCCTTTAACCAAAGACATCTAGATTTCTACCACCATTCAATTTCTTCTTTCTTTATGCACTACCAAAGTTTTCAAACCATCATTAAAGATGGAGAATGATCTATAACGAGACATTGAAGCTTCATTTGCAAAGCATCATTAATGAGATTATGCAACTCCTATTAGACAAAAAAGTTATCCAGTCTACTCATCACCATCCTCTCCTATTTATAAGACCAAGTAAACATCCTTCCAAGAAGCGAAAGTCCAATAAATAGTTTCCATCAAAGAAGTTTGAAAAGACTTCCATGCATCTAGATGTGCTACCCCTATCTCTCCTTCTCGACGAGAATTGAGCCACTTTGAAATCCCTTCCTAAGCACCAATGGTCATTTCCCCACCCACCATCATCCTTCAATTCTCTCCAAATGCCCTCCCTTTCATGCACCAAATTAGGACCATATATTCTTTTATCTTCCAAGGGTTTTTTTGGTGTTATTTTTCTTGCAAAGGTGGGACATCAGACAAGGCAAATGGTCCACGCATACACCTATTTACCAGATCCTTTATAGAGTTCTATCTTTCCTTTTGCCTTTCAATTTTTGGTGTATGATAGGGTCAAATTGAGAAGTAGAACTCAAAAATCTAACCCCCATATAAATGGGATTTTGGCAATGAAAGATGATGATGACACACAAGTAATGCAAAACTCTACTCCTTTAGTGATGAGAAAACCGTTCACAAAAACAAATATTTTGTCGATTACGCTATTGAAAAAAGTAAAACCTAAAATTCCACATAACCAGCAGGCCACTAAAAGCTCCAAGGAAGGTTTGCAAATCCAACCTACCTCCTCACCAATACAAAAATCGTGAGAAATCCTTTTGTTTAGTTTCTTTGAACAACACTTTATCAATTTTATGGTTTTTCAAGAACCTCTTCACTGCACCCCTTTCTCCATGAGATCCAAGGCTCTTAAATTCCAAGATAGGATCTTCATTGCAACAAAGTGGAATCACTTGGACACCTAGCAGCTACCAGTCTTCCATTGTAACATATTTTGAATAACCGAGATCTCCCCATCAGTATAGATGAACCTAATACTGATTCCCTTAAAGTATGAGATCATGTTGAAATCAAATCTTGCCTGTCGATTTTTTGCAATGCCAACTCTGCATCCTCTCTTTATCATGAAAGGTGATGCTTATCATTTTGCCAATTTGCAAAATCTCCAATCTATCCCAAGTAGAGTATTTCCAAACTCACTAGATCATTGTCCTTTGTACCTTGTTTATCATCATTTCCAACTGAAATATACCACTTGTTGCTCCTTCCAATGAGTTCCTTTGACAGTTGAGATGCATCAAGATCCCTCATAGGAGAGTTGATATCCCCAACTTCCTCCACTTTTCCCTAATATCGGCCATGGATAAAGCTCTGTGGACCCTCATTTTCTATCCTAGTTTTTGCAACCTGTTGCAAACCCCCTGCCTGATCATCTTCTAAAGAAGAGCACACTGGCTTAAGTTTATCATGATTCCTCTCAAGGGTTTGCATCTGTTGGGCTAACTAAAGATGGGAAAAAGGTCCAATCCATTGAACTTGGGGTTCATAGTTGGGCCAACATTAAGTGGACAACTCTAACATTAGGCCCATCAACTTCAAAGGCCTAGTGAGAGTCATCAGCCCAATCCAACTCCTCAAAAAGCCACTCCACATGCTTACCCTTTCCCTTTTAAAAGCCCTAAGGAACTACTTTCCTCACCCTTCCCCATTTGTTGATTTCACAAACCTTTTTCCTTTCCACCTCTCCTTCATCATTTGAACGATACTCATGGATCGCCAGTTAGACCTAGCAAAAATTAACTCAACCCGATTAACCAATCCGAGCTGAACTGATCCGCTTTAATAAATTAGTAGACCCAACCTGAACCCGAAAATAAATGGTAGACCCATTTAAAGGGTAGTGTTGGTAAATGTTTCGCTAGAAAAGTCCCATTAACTAGGTAAATGGGTAAACCTGACCCAAACCCAATCTAAATGAACCTGAAACAAACCTGAATCGACTACAACCGTTTAACAAGACACGAAAATAGACCCGAACCCAAATAGACCTGACTCTACTTGATCCATTGCCAGGTCTATCACCAGTCTAGTCTCGTGACCCCCTACATAAATGGTTGACACATGTGTAAGGCTCTATCCCGTTGTCTCCCTCGACTGCCCATCAAACAATCCCGCCACTTCCTTCTTTGGCTTACCAAAAAAAAGAGGAATTAATCCCCATCCTCCCTATACTCCTTCCCTTCCCATTTGCAAAACTAAATCAAGTGCTTCCCATCCTCCATGATCAACTCCACTTCGCTCGAAAGGGGTCAATGAGTCTAACATCCACTAAAATCCGAAGCTCTAAGCAGTCATCCCTATTGAGGTTGTGATGATCATTATCCAACACCTCACCAATAGACCTACTAGAGGCCTTGATCATTCTCTCTCCAGGTTGTGAGAAGAAAACCATAACACCGCATCAAGACCTTCCTCACTGATAGATAGGATAGTAGCCTCAACTTTTCCAACTAAAGTATAAAATGAAATTCCACTTTCTTACTTTCAGATAGACCAGGTTTCAGGCCTCTGATTCATCCACTATGGTTATAAAAATCTTATCCCCAACAATATTACAGACTTTAAGAGCACTCAAATTAATAGATCTTAAGAAAGTGTACACCCCTATTAACACGCCTTCCACGTTCATCTTATTGATAGGTTCAGCTATGAGCATACACCCTTTCCATCTCTTCACTAAAAACATCCAAGTCTCAAGGTGGTTTTAATAAAAGAAAACAAAATCTAGACATTATCCCGTTGCTCATGAGTGAATGGACTCTAAAGAAAGGGTAGATGAACTAGGCATTGTTTACAAAGTGGACCTAGAGAAAGTGTATGATTATGTGGATCGGTCATATTTGTTGTACATATTGCATCAATTTGACTTGGGGTCTAAATGGACATCCCGGATGATGGAGTGCATTTCATCCTCTTTTCTTTTCCCCCATTTTGATGAATGGTGACTTATTTAAAAACAAAAGAGGGCTCAAGTAGGATGACCCCCTTCTTCATCTTCTCCATTGTTATGGAGAGTCTCTATGGGTTATTCCAAAAAGTTGAGGATGACAATCTTGTAAGTGGTTTTTCAACTGGTAAATTCCAATGTATCCATCTCTAATTTTCATTTCGCAGAGAATACCATCATTTTCTTTTGAACATGATGAAGACTAACTTCTGAATGCTTTTATGATTTTGAAGTGCTTTCAGGTGATCTCTAACCTTTAAGTCAATATTTCAAAAAGTGCTTTTGCTAGTAGTTGCTCCACCATTAATAATCTCCTTGTTGACTTCCTTTCTCTTTTCAAAATCCTTATTAAAGTAGTAAAGATTCTTCGAAAGATCACTCTAAGATGGGGCGGGTATGGATTATAAACAAAAAATGCATTTAATGAAAGTGTGGTTTAGACTTGGGAAATATAAGGGAAACAATTGGTCTTTGGTTACCAAACTTTGGTGGATATTCATGTCAGAAAATGGGAGAGACCATAAATCCACTTAATTTTCCATTAAATGACAGTCATATATATAGAGTACATCAAGAAATTACTTTTCTAATTGAGAAATATACATAATCTCTCCCAAAATCTATTACAATCAATCATAATCAAGATCTTAACATATCTTAGCACCACCCCTCAAACTCAAGTGGATCCCACTTGAGCTTAAACTTATTTAACTGGATAATCCAACGGTAAGGATGACACATCTGATGGAGCGGAAACAAATCAATGATGAAGATGTGACGGGGAAGCCAAAAACAAATCAACATGCCACATGTGTAGATCAAACTACGGATGAACAGAAGCAGACAAAGATTGGCGTCCTAGAAGATGAGATCAACAAATCCAAATGATATTGACGACTGGAACCACGATCAAACACAGAAGTAACTGATCCAAAACACATGAAATCTGGAAACAAAAACAAATTGATCTCGACAAAAAAATGAACTAAATCATTGCAACAACGATCAAATCCATCAGACAGACAACCCAAACTGGGCCACAAAGGGTAGCACTGGCAATGGCAAGCGAAGACGACGGCAACATCAGAAGATAGTGATGGTGATGACAATGATGATGACGAACATCCAAACCAATGGTGACAGAAACACAAATAACATACAAATATCGGAATTAAAAAAAAAAAACTAAAAAGAAGAGATTGCATGGAAACCGAGAAAAAGCGGAGAAGAGAAACTGAGGAAACACGGGAGAAAAGCAAGCCGAACAAGCAACAAAAGACCAGAGAAGAAACAACAAGCTGTCAACTGAAGAAGCAACAAGTTGGAGAGAAAAAACAACAGGGGAAATCGAGGCACTATGAGGGGCGAAAATGTGAAGCTGAGACAGAGACAATAACGGAAATGCATGAGGCAGGTTGAAGGATAAGGGAAACGAGAGAGACGACCCAAAATTTCACAAGCTTTGGCAAAGGAATGGTCGGGATGAGAGTTATTGTGGTCTCCACAATCACGTAACAAGCAACAGAATGAATCATGGGCTGGAGTTTAGATCGGGCATCGAGCGAGAGTCAGTTCATGCTCTGGCCCTCGACATGGAGCCAACAACGACACACAAGCGAGCAGTGCTTTCGGTCGCCCAGCCCTAGTGACTATGACCACTTGCGCCAAGCACTCGTCAAATAGATCTGAAGTAAAGTCCCGACCACAAAAGTCAATATCGTCATGCTAGAGTGATACCGAAACAGAGAGATGGAAACTGAGAGCAAGAGGATATTGAGACAGAAATGAAGACAGTGAGAGATTGAGAGGAGCAGAGGTGAAGAGAAGAATCGGAAGAGCGGGCTAATCTCGGCGCATTCGGGTGAGAGAAGAAAACGTAGATAAGAACAGAGGAGAGTAGCAACAAAAGTGCAGAGATGAATCCAAGAAGCACAGAGTCGGGGAACAGGGAGAACTGATCGAGATCTAGGAAGAAGACAAAACGGAGAGAAGCAGAGATTCAGGTGAGAAGAAGGCGAAAGGAAAAATCGGCTAGCAGCAGCAGAGATAGAGTGGCCAGGTGTAGAGGATCTGAACAGACCCAGATTTGAGTCTCAACAAAGAAGTCACCAATGGATGGAGAAGGAGGAAGATCGGTGTTGTAGGAAGTGGATGGGATTATGAACTTCATGGGCTGGACAAGGATTGTGATTCTAGGTTTCTAGACATGGTGTGGGAGATGCAGAGAACAACTAGGAGGGATGAGTTGGGTGGTTGCAGACAGAGACTGAACAAAGAGAGAAGAACAAAGATCTAAAGTTTATCTATCTATATGTTGTGATTTGGATCTGCAAACTCCATCTTCATCTTCATCTTCTCTACATTCATTCTCTTCCCCACAAATAATCAAAAACAGGATCAACAGTCTTGAACCACCAGCACTTCTGATTCTGGATTGACCATGTCAATCTCGAATATTTCTTTGTCCAGGGATCTCGAACGTCTTAGCTATTCCAGTTGATATTGTATTTTTCCAGATCTCCAGGCACAGAAAAGAAAACCCTATCCAACCCAACCTTCTATTGAGATGATTTAACCCACAATGCAATTTTTAAAACATTGGTTTTACAGTCTTCAACTGATTATAATACTGTAGTATTTTATAATTTATTAATTTGAAAAATTAAAGTCTTATTTCAAACCCAAAAAAAAAAAAATGTATGAGTTTTTTGCTTTAATTATCTCAATAACATACAATGACAAATTGATGAGTACAAACCTTTACGGTAGCCAAAATGACATTGCAAGCAATCCTTGAAGCACATGACCCTAAGACCAGCTTGTTGTATCCATAATCCAAGGCAATCTGCAGTACATATGCATCATAGTTTTGAGAAAATGTAACCACCTTGCATGATCCACCAACGACAAATATGCATAAAATAGTAAAACAGAACCTTTTGTAAACAAAGCATGCGAAGATGCAGCAGAAGATCTTCTTTCCCAGTCACATCACTAACTGTATGCAGTAACTCATTCAATTTTCTTCTCCCTTGTGTACAATCGGGAGAAAAGATGTTTTCAATGGGTGTGATATGCAAGTCTTTTGTGGGGGGAGCTAAGCTCGAGACAATCAATTTAATTTCTTGAATTGCAATGTCAACTTTATGAGAAGGAACAAGAGAAACAGCGGACTCATCAATAAAAGCAACTCCAACCCCAAAAACTGGTGATGATCTATCATTACTAGCGTCTAGATTTCTTTTTGCTTTGTACTGCATCTCATGTATGAACTGTAGAACCACCCTGCAGAAGATCATTGAACTGTTCAAGCAAGATAGTAATACAGAAAGACTTCATGATAAATACATATGTAAAATACATTCATGCATACATACATGTTAGGATGTCATTTGACAAGAGTTAGGCTATTTCTATCAAATGGATCATGGGCCCAACATAGTTGATTTTTAAAAGTTTATAATCGAGGGATATGATAATTAGATGGGAATGAAACAGAGATGAAACTTCATACATATCTTCTACATATGATCCTCTTTACATCAGACTCAACCATGTGGGGACAAGACTCATTTAAAGGGCAGTCTCAGTATCAAATCTTGTTAAGGAATATCATGGCAGAGTTTTCTATTTGAAAAAGTGTCTTTTGATTTTTAGAGGTATTTACGACCTCTAAAATTATGTGAGACAGTTTCATCTATTCCAATGAAGGGGGATTACTTTTGAGAGGCAATTTGGTCACAAGCATTTAAACCTACATTTTGGTTTTGAAAATTTCTTCATCATTATCAAGGCCTTTGCTCCATTTAAATAGAGTTGGCTTTTCAAGTTCTACATTTCCACTCAACCTTATTGACAATCATGTTTTCCATGGATTCAGTTTCATACCATATCCTGTTTTACCACATCCTCCATGCACAAGCTTCTACAAGTTGCTATTCCCGTTATTTACTATTTTCGTATTTGTAGCAAGTTGTTATTTCCGTTATTTACTATTTTCGTATTTGTATTTTCGTTTTAGTAAGTGGAAGGTTTATATAAGTTGTAGCCCTATGAGGCAAAAGGGATGATTGAATTGAATGAATAAGATTTTGGAGTTTTCCAAACCTTATGTGGAGCGATTCCTTTAGCGTGAGGCCCTTTTGGTGTGAAGCTTGGCGTGAGACTACCTTTCCTTCTTCTTCAGGTACTCTTCTTTTATCTTCTATCTCTCTCTTCTTCCTTCCTCTTCTTCTTCCCTGATTTCCGAAGCCATCCCTTTGCTGCGAAACCATTTCCAACCCCTTTCGGCTTCCGCCTCCTCTTCCGCTCTTTTCCTTCTTGCCGCAAGCCCTTTCCTATTTCCAGTCTTTCGTGTGGTTGCCCTAATCTATTAATTGCCATTCATACCCTTCTTCCCCTTTGTTTCTAATTAGTCACCACCGTATGTGCCTAAGTTCCAAGTTATTAACCCCGTACCCACTGGATTCACTTAGTTGGGCCCATTCTTTCCATTCACACATTAAATTCTATGCATGATTATTTGTAATAATTTTATATTAATTAATTGCATATATTAATTGATATTTAATTTCAGCCCATATTAGATTTAGAGTGCAATGTTTTCGTCCCTTTCAATTTTTAGGGACCACATTAGTCACTTAGGGTCACCCTATTAGTTGTCTTGCATCACCACATCAATTGACGTATTTAATGATCTTCCCCTTCTCTTACTACCTTCCACAACTGTTCGGGTTGTTTCTGATCTTCTATGTGGATAACCATCTTTGATGAAGACCTAAGGTTGCAACTGCAAGAACTGCACACTTCCCAAAGATCTTTAGTGGATTAAAATTTTTGGATAACCCAAACCAAATTTCCTTCAGCTCTGATTAGGAGAATATCCCAAATCAATGGATAACAAAGATTAAGTTTGCTCAATGAAAAATAAAAATTGGCTCAAATCTCACTAGGTCAAATTGTCACCATGAAATTAAACACTAACGAAATTAAAATTCAATTGATCAAAAATTGAATGAATGAAATTAAATCTCAACTGTATGGCCGAACATGTAATTAATAAAAATTCAAATTAACATTCAATTAAAGACAAATTCAAACCATAAATTGAAAGAATTCAAATATTCAACTAGAACTCAAAAGAACTTAACTCACCCCAAACTTAGGAAAACTTCAAGCCTCGCTCGAATTTGATTTATTGCTCTTTCGATTGTTTGCTTTGGACAATGGCCAAGCCCATGTATTTATAGTGAAATTTACAACAAAGGAGGAGGAAAAGCAATTAAAAAAAAAAAAAACAAGTTGCTAATACACAAGGATCCACACTTATATATCTTTGGTTTATTCCTTTGCTATTCTAACTCATCCAATGACAAATTTCCATGTTGAATCATTGAAAAAAGAAAATGAAAAAATTACATCATAAACTAATTTGACCTTGGACGAATTAGGAGTCTTAGGTGCATGAAATTCTAGTCATTCATCTTCATTCCTTGCTTGATTTGAAACAACTAAAATCTCTCCTTCCTCATCCCTTCACATGTCCATGGTAGATTCCTTCCTCTTTGATGTCTTTCTAAAATGGTTTTTATTTTTGTGGTCCAAATTGCCCCTCCAACGTGTAAACTCCCAAGGTTGCCAATGTGGGAAGATTCCATGCCATGTTGGTGTCCTACATGGCATCCATATGAGCATGACATGGCTGGTGATTTGAAAATTCATCCATGTGGTTTCTGTGTAAGCAATGGATCCCAAATTTGATGCCCAAATCACCATGCAATGGTCCAAGATCAATATCTCACTCATCTGGACTCCGATTGATGTGAAATTTGATGCGTTGGAAAATTCATGAGGTCCTCTTTTACCTCAATTGGTTCTTGAATGGTACTAAAGTGCAAATTCATCTACTTGATCCAAATCTTCATTGTGGACCCCATCAGCTTCATATGGATCATCATACACTTCTTGGTTGATGGAAGCATCAATCTTAAACGACATTCCATCATCTTTCTTCTACCAAAGCAACTTTTAGGATCTGTCTAATTTACTCTTTCCTAATCATATATCTTTTGTTATACCATACATCCATCTTTTCTGCAAACAGCAGAGCAATGTATGAAGTTATCTAGGACTTCTATCATTAAGGAGGACTTGTTGTCGACCCTTCCTACAGACTCACTTTGGTCTAGACATTTACTGTCTTAAGGATAGGTGCTTTGCAACTTAGGCAATCTATCCTTGAATCTATATTACATTTTTCTTCTAACAATCTGTCATCTGTCCTCACATCCATACCATGTTTTTCACCTATTTTAAGATTGTAAATTCCCTACACAATGATACAAGGCATAACCCAACCAACCAAAAAGACCAGCATAAAGAAATTCTGCACCTCAAAAGCATGCTAGCAAGGCGGAAGAAGGTAATCTAACAATTTTCACATCTTGAGGCACAAAGGACATCCATTCTCCACAATCTCATGTTTTTTCCTTGGATTATCATGGGTCAATATAATATGGCCCTGCTGTCCAAAAATGCCAAAACTCTAGGAAGGACTTCCTGACCCAAATAGAATAGAAGCAGGCTCCCATTAACCACATAAGGCTTTTTACTGAGAAAGAGCTAGAGGAGTCATACAACCAAATGTTATAATCCACTCCTAAAGATGGGAAGTACATAATCAAAAAAGTTCCACAGATCCAAGAGCACAATGGCTCCGTACCTCTAAGATGTGCAAACTAATCCTTGGGCTTAATCTCATTTGACCTCCTAAGCTATCAAGATTATACCAATCAAATAATAAGTATTTTCATTAATAAAGAGTATGTATCAAGATTTTCTCACTATGGACTCTAAGGTTAACAGATAAAACGATAGCAGAATCCTGAAGTATGCAAGATCAACACATCACAGGTCCCCAAGGTGACTATCTTGAACAAAAGAAGGATGACCTCGTTTTTTGGCATTTTGTCTTCCCACTAAAGCTAGTGGTGTTTGGAGTTAGGCCTATCAAGGAGGTTAACGAAGCCCTAGTTGCCAAAAATGGGCTCCATGGAAGTCCTTCCTCATTGCAGAATACAACATTGGCAATTCTGGTTGGAACATTGGCTGGCCTCGTCAAGGGCTTTTTGAATGTGGAGAGCAATTTCTACATGTGTTTATATTTAAGCAAGGCATCCACCTTTAAGTTAGCCGAGACAATAGAATCAGGATCTGGAGAGACCTTTGTTCTGGATCTTGCCCCCTCTCAACACTCTTCCCTTCTCTTTTTTGAATGTCTCCTCCCAAAACCCTAGTAGCTAATTGCTTCACTATGACTGGAGAACATGTTATGCCGAAGATTTTTTTTTCAAAGAAATCTCTCAGACCAAGAGTATGATGACTTCACTTTTCTTCTTATTTTCTCAGCAGCACTCATATTTTCCCATCTAAGGAGGACTCTAGGATGTGGTGACCTAACTCACCTGGTGAGTTCTCAATGAAGTCCTTTTTTGAGTGCAGCAACCAAGCGACTCTATTCCCTTGGTTGATCCTAGCATTTGGTCTTCCAAAGCCCCTCCGCAAGCCATTAGTTTCTTCTGGACTGTTGATCATGGGAAAATCCTTACCCAAGACAATATTTGTGCTAAAGAGTCATGTTCAGTACCGCCCTTTGTGTCTTTGTGCCTCAGAAGATGTGGATCACCTATTCATCTATTGTTCCTTTTCCTCCTCAATTTGGAGTTCTACCCTTAATCTCTTTGATGTGCAATGGACTATGCTCGTCTTGGTTGCTCAACTTTCCTATGTTTGGATGACTCTTAAATCATTCTAGATTTGTAATTTGTGGCATCTAACCCTTTTCACCATAATTTGGAATATTTGGTGGGAGAGAAATACCAAAGTCTTTAGGAATAAGGAAAATAATATGTTTGAAGTCAATCGCAAAGTCAAGGGAAAATGTGTTGCTCAGGCCTCTTGTTTACGAGTTCCAAGATTTCTCCATTTCTATCTCTAGAATTTGGAAGGAGTGCATTAGATTGTTGTAATTTTTGTTTGGTCGTTTGGTTGGTTCCCTTTTTGGTTGCTTCTCTTTCTTGTTAGTGGGAGGCCCGAGTGTCTGTTGCTGCTCTTTAGTGGGGGAGTGGTCGTAGATATCTGTCTCTTGTACATTTCTTTGGTGAACTACTTTTGCCCTTTAATAAAGTTACCACTTCAAAAACGGAAAAGAAAAACAAATGCTAGTCTATCAAAAAACACACTTGAAATCTGATTCCTTCTTTGAATCCCCTACCTAGAAGCACTAATTTTTCAATCATATCGATTATCTCGGCTGAAATTTGCAAATGGGTGAAATTATTAACATTTTTACAGCAATCAAAAATTTCGAAATATGACCAAAATTTCTGAAAGTTGATCAAGATCTCAAAATTTGATCAAAATTTCCAAACTTTGATCAAATTTCAGCTAGAATCTAAAACTTTTTTGAAAAGTAAAAAGTCAAGAAAATCAACAAGATTTCCAAACTTTATACTTTGACCCATGTCCAACTTGAAAATTTTCAGTTGAAATTTCAGATTTCAATTAAAATTTGTAACTTAGTGGATGACATTGTCCCAAGATGGGGTTCAATAACCTAACTGATGCAAGACAAGCTTTGATACAAAATCTGATGTTGGGCAAGCTATGATACCAAATCTAATGTAGGACAGGCTATCATACCAAATATGCCACAGCAGAAGCCAATATTGGAAACTATAGATCTAAATGATATATGGAGGCCTATATAAGAATACAAAGTGTGTATGGTGAATCCTAAAATGACATACAACCTATCTCCATGATTCACATAAGATGTTAGAGAGATAAATTAATATTAAACAAAGAATAAAACGAAAACTAAGGCAAATTCACACTCACAATTAATAAAAAAAGATTTAAAAGAATAACATGTACACTTAAATCTCTCAAGGTTGTATGGCTAGCCTTAAATGCAAAATACCTCAAAAGACTAATTAAATCATACCAAACCCTGTACTAGGTCTTCTAGATTTAAAAAACGATCACCAAAGGGATGAAATAGGGCTATGGGGCCACCTAGGGTTTGTCAAAGGGATTAGGGTTTGTTATTTTTAACATTCTTGGGCAAAAGTAGGTATCAAATAGCGTGAAACAATAGGTTACGGTTAGACCTACAAGTCTAAGATAGGAGAAATAGAGAATGGGAAATAGGGCAAAACAGGTATGTTCATACTGCTATACAGACATGACGGGACGTTCTTACGGATAGGTGGGTCCCAGCGGGTCTTTGGTGGCCGATGGTGGGGACAGGTCCTAGTTTGGTTAGGGTTAGGGTTTGGATGAAAAGGGACAAAAAGAAGATGCAGAAAGATGAAAAAGGTAGGGAAAAGAGACGAGAAAATGGAAGGAAAAAAATAGAGACAAAGAAGATGAAGAAGAACAATGATTTGTCCCTTAAGTCACACAAGATTACTTGATCTCACACCAAGGAGGCAGAAGGAGCCAAACCAGATCTACAGATGGAAGAAACTTGAATTTCTTCATTCATTGGTCCTCAAAAGTATCCCTTACATCTATTTATAAAAATAAAAATGAGACTCTTAAAATCCTAGACACGTGTGACTTAAGGCGCACATGTGGATAATTTAAAACCATAAAAAATAAATACAGTTCTATAACAATCTTTTTTTTTTTTGAAAGGTAACTTCATTAAACTGAAAAAGGATACAAAGAGGGAGGAACAGAGGACCCTCCAAACGGAAACAAACAAATTACATCAATCTGTTAACAATTTCCGCATTTAAAGACTCTGTCTAGCCAAAGAATCTGCAGCTGAATTAGCTGACCGCGGCACCCAAACAATCGTAAAGTCAAAGGTTGAAATTGCATAACGAATCCTCTCAACCTTATCTAAATACAACCAGGGGCAGAGAGAGCCCACCACCCATCCAATAACTACCTTGGAATCACCTTCCCCATAGCTCCCATGGACCCCAAGCTCTTCCATATCCAAAATACCTCTCCACAGAGCAAACAATTCTACATCAAGAACGGACCCATTCTGAAAAGGACCAGCAAAGGAAACCAGAGTATGCCCTGAATCATTACAAATGAGACTACCATAACATGAGAGACCCACCTCCCTCAAACAACTACCATCAAAATTGAGTTTAAGCAAACCTGTAGGTGGGGGGGACCAAGGGACCAATGGTCTAGAGACCGAAAGCCCACAAGAGATATCCACCGAAGCCCAATCTCTACACAAGTCTGAAACAGTGAAATACCAGAACATCATCAACCCTAGCAACCCTCGACTTAACTTTATCAAAGATACCAGCTAAGGAACCAACGTTCCCATGAAACACCCTCTGATTTCGCTCTAGCCAGATGGACCAAACGATACACAAGGTTGTCTCTTTCCACAACTGCCAACGAAAGGAAGAACCACCAAATACCACTTCTTCGTTAAAGCTCTAGGAATACAAAAACCAAGACCCAAGAGCTGAGAGAAATGTACCCAAATACAATAAGAGAAACTGCAATGAAGAAGTAAATGATTCACTGTCTCCTCCACGGATAAGCACAATGGGCAAGCATTAACAATAATCTGAAATTCCGTTACTAGAAGTATGCACGACTTAGAGAGGAGTGACTATGTCGATTTTCAATTTTAATTCCCTTTTAAAAATAAATCAGATTTAACAATATCTGCAGCGAAATAAACGTGTGTGCAAGTGATAAACAAATGAATCAAACCATTAATGCAAACCACACATGCACAACGATATATAGTGATTCGGTTCACCTGAACCTACATCCACTGTTGGACTCACCCTCTCTAGGGCTATCCCAAATATACTATGTAAGGGTCTCACACCCAAATAGGACAACCTAGTTTTTTATAGAAGTGGTTCGAACACACTGTTCTAATCCACTTTACAATGTTTAAAATAAAACAAAAAAGAAAACTTGCCTTGGGCCTTAACCATTTTCCTTTAAGCTCTTTCTTCTTTACTGAATCTGTGTGCTCCTTTTCATCCGATCAGCATCATCACCGTATTTATTGGCACAGCAGTAGGACTTGAGTATGACTGGTTTTAGTCCTATATGAACACCTTATTCTTCATCAGGATTGGGGTATTGATTACCCAAACATTTACTAAAGAAGATGATGAAGAAGGTGTCTAGAGGGGAGGCCGACTGATCACACACGCTGTAACCTTGTTCTTGGTTTTCTCTGTGTATTTTCGGTCCTCTAAACAAAAGGCTTACTGTTATTTTATAAGACAAATTAAGTTCTGCAGTAAGTCACGCCCGCGAGGCCTCGCTGCTTCTAATGAGGCCTCACCAGCGGTAATTTCTGGAAAGACAGCACATGTGTGTAGTTTAATCTATCAGACAGAATCCAGCCAGATACCAGCGAACTCATATCCACCGTGCATGATTTGCAATTTATTTATCTTAGCCATCAATCAAAGATTAAATGGAAGATTTGCAAGATGGATTACAACTCACGGAGGAGCCTTTCCATTCTTGTCATGGACAGCTCCCCAAGGGTATTCAAATTCAAATTTTAAGAGAGGTGGCAACATCTCACCATAGATAAATTTGTTTACCATAATAAGCTTCCAATCAATTTACCATAATTACTTATCTCACCATGTGGATAATTTTATTTACCATAATAAGCTTCCAATAAATTTACCATAATTACCTCTCAATTAAACAGTCACAGATTTTAATTTTCTAAAACTATAAGAGACTGAGTCAGCAAAACACAGGGTCAGCTGCACTCAGCTCAACATAACTAGCTGCGAGGCCTCGGCAGACTGCATGAGGCCTCGAAGCTGAAAGTCACTTATTATCTTATTTTCCAATTGACTTCTAAGGTATTTGACTTAGCCTAAGGTCTCCTACAGTTCACTTACCTGAGTGCCAATACCGTATTCGGTGTAGACGCTTCAACTTCATAGTAGATCTTCTTATACATCTAAGGCAAGTCCAAATGAGTCACGTAATTCACAATAAGGGTGACTCGGACGAACCAAGGCACTTACATAATCATCTTCTGCAATCTCAAATTATCCATAGTCAGGATTTTCTATAACCCTGCAAGCCAACCAAAGACCTTCACCTTAACAGGAGAGACTCTCTCCCAAATCTTAGGATGAACAACAGAAGCATCGCCAACCAAAATAAGATGATTACAAAAAGACTTAACAGAGAAGATACCAAAAGGATCTAATTCCCAAATTCGCCTGTCAAAGCCAAAGCCCTGCACAAAAATACTTCCAATAAAGACATGAGGGCCATCCATCCGTTCACCATCAAATCCTCAAAATCTCTCCTAAACTTTGGTGCCCAGACAACCTTATTCTAGATAAGATCAAAACAATCTTTAACCGTAGATTGTTTGTTATCCGCAAAAGCGTACAAAGCCGAAAAAACAGAAGCCAAAGGAGCCTCCCACACCCATTTATCCAACCAAAATAGAATATCATCACCTAAGTAAGCTCGATACCTAATGAGACGTTCAAAAACAGGAGCAATTGAACACACACCTTTCCAAAAGCCAGAGACCCTCCTATGAGCATTAGCAATCTGCCACCCCCTTCCCAACAACCTATACTTCGTGCAAGAATATCCTTCCATAAGCCTTTAGAGGAATCCCCCAACTGCCATAATCACTTCCCTAATAACGCAGCATTGACCGTACGAATCAGACGAAGACCAAGCCGCCTTCTTTCTTAGACTTGCAAACCTGAGACCACCTAACCAAATGAAATTTGCTTTTATCCCGATCATCATTCCACAAAAACTGTCTTTGGATCTTGTCTAGTTTATCAGCCACCGCCCCCCCACACTTAAAGACACTAAGGAAGTAAACTGGAATTGAAGCCAAAACCGACTTAATCAGAGTGATACGGCCACCAATAGATAGGAATCTACCTTTCCAAGATGATAATCTCCGGTCCACCCTCTCAATCACCATATCCCAGCACGCCTTCCTCGGTTTACCCTTACACAAGGGAACACCAAGATACATAGATGGAAAGGAAACCACTTTACAGCCCAAAATAGACGCCAAGTGTAGAGACTGACTATGAGCAATATTAACTCCCATCAACTCACTCTTATCAAAATTTATCTTCAACCCAGAACAAATCTGAAACCACAACAATACAGCACGAGCAGTCCTAACAACTTCCTCATCCGCCTTAAGAAACAGAACAATATCATCTGCCTATTGAAGATGAGAGATCTCTACATCAAAATGCGGAATACCAAAACCCTGAATCAGCCCCTGAGAACAAACTGCCTGAAACATTAGATGCAGAGCCTCAGCCACAATCACATAGAAATAAGGAGATAGCAGATCACCCTGACGAACACCGTTCTCCATCCTGAAAAAGCCTTTTGGACTTCCATTCACCAGAATAGACAAGTGGGCTAACGATAAACAAGAATGCATCCAAAAGTTCTATAACAATCTTTGAACCATATAAACTAAAACAATATGGCACTAATAAATATAGCAAAGACAAATGCCCGAATGACGCTTAATCAACGGTTAGGTCGGTCCGATCCACGAACGAGCGACTCAGATGATGTTAGTGGATGGATCGAACCAATTCCTGAAATCTACTACTTGATCAGCTTAAATTTGGGCTATCCATGCCCTAATCTCTATCCATGGTCAAATATAACAAGATGGTGCCAAAAATCATTATCCAACCATGTTGAAGTAGAATCTAAATTCCAATGCATCTTTCTTTGCCGGCATCCCATGATATCCTCATCAACCCCTATCCCAAAGACCATATTGATGATAATTTCTTTCAACAATGCCTCTTCATCGACCAACCTCCATGGAAACTTGCTTAGAAGAACCTTGTTTAAGTCCACGATAGGTCCAATTCCAAGGCTTCCTTCTATCTCTACCTACAAGAGAAAAACTTGCACCCACTTTTGATAAGGGCATCCACACGGAGTAATTTGATGAATTATCACTCTAATTTTACAAATTTTATGATCAAGGAAAAAAGGACTTTTAAGAAGTCTAACAGGGCCTAAATTGGTGAAATAAGAAGCCCATATGGAATATATATGGGTTAGGGCCTGTTCTAAGGTATTTTGTGCCCTAAAAAGTCCATTTAAGAAGCCTAACTTCTAGAAAAAAGGGTTTGTGGCGGGATCATTCTTGCTAGCTCCTTAGTCAACTTCAAGAGATTCCTTTCACCCTTGCTTTTGGAAAGAGATCACAAGGAAATCACCAAGCTTTAGACACTAGCTCCTTATGTTATTCTTTGTTTTTCTTTTTCATTTTTTAAATTATGTAATGATGCCATGGGACACATGTACAGAAGAGAATGAATTAGAATTTTCTAAGAACTTGAAAACTAGGGAAGGAGGTAGGCATCTCCTCCATTACAGGGATTTTATTTTATTTTTTATTCATATAACTCCACTATAAAGAAGGGCCTTGGCATCGAGTGTAAAGCATCCTCAGTTGAATTGAAGTTTCAAGTTTACACCCTTTTGTGAGTTTTATCTTTTCTTGTTTATATTTCTAGTTGAATTAAAATTTTGCATTTAATGTCTTTATGCAAATTAATATTCCTAGATTCATATTTTATATTGAGTGTTGTGAATTTCTACTTGAAATTAACACCAAGTGATATTTGCGCCGGAGACTAATTCTTCGTTTGTTAGAGTTACATTTGGCATCATCAATTGAATTTTCTTTTTTCTCAATTGGAGTGAAAATTCATTGGACGTCTATTTGACTTGAGTGAGATTCAAGGATTTCATATCAAATCCTAGGGTGAATTCAAATTTGGGTTATCTCAATTTTGAGCCTATCTTTGAATTTGTCCTTAGATCCAATTCATTGAGGGGTCAAAAATTCATATTGTTTATTGCAGTCTAAGAATTCAACCCTTTTGAGACTTAGCATGCATCAACTATTCTCCTAGTTCCTAAGGTTCCAATTCCCCCCACCCATACAGATGTATATGTGTATGCTACATATTACATATACATATAGGAAAAAAAAATTACAAAGCCCCTTTGAATAATCTCAAGCTCTCTTGAGCTAGATGGAAATGGATTGACAAGGAGTGGTAGATTTCAATAGTACAATTTCCAGCACATGATATGTACCCACCTTTACAAGCTAGAATTTTCTCAAGTTTCAAGATCCTTATTAGCCTTCGCAATACATCAAGATAAGAAAATGCAAAAGTAATTTTGAACTCAAAAAGAGAAGGTAAAAGCCATCACTTTCTCCACTTGCATGTGGAGGCCCAGGAGAAAATATTTTGATAATTAATCCTCATCGTAGAAGCAAGCTCAAATCATCTTCATATAGCAATGATATTGATCACCTAGCCTATGTCCACTTCAAAAAACAAAGTTGGCATTGCCATGATTGATAACCCAAGAGAAGGTAAAAGCCATCACTTTCTCCACTTGAATGTGGAGGCCCAAGAGCAAATATTTTGATAATTAATCCTCATCATAGAAGCAAGCTCAAATCATCTTCATATAGCAATGATATTGATCACCTAGTCTATGTCCACTTCAAAAAAAGTTAGCATTGCCATGATTGATAACCCTTCAATCTTAGTCCAACACAAATCCCCTCATTAGATCTACATCCAAAAACCATTTAACACAAAAGAAAGAGGAGACAACTATGTTGCATAGACACTTCAATGTAGACATGTATGTGTTGGAAACATCATCTTTATGTGTAAAATCCATGTCTCTGTCATATCAGTGGTGTCTCCCTCCAATGTCCAGGCGTCATATGGAGACAAAAGGTCACCTTACCAAAGGCCACTTGAGCATTTAAAGAACCGATATGGTAACACATTGATCAGAATCAGAAACCACATTAAAACAACACCTCATCCATTTAATTGCACCACTTCTCCCCATATACATTTTCAACAGGAAATTTTTTAATAATTCAAATAAAACTTACTATGCACTTTTTCGAAGTCAACCTCAAGCATTGAACCAGGCCTTTTGAGTTTATACTTGGAATCAATACATTATTGAGCAATTGACACCATATCTAGGGCTTGGGAACCACCAATGGATGCAATTTGTAACAGCAAGATGACCCATCCGGAGGATGTTAGGAATGTGATTAGCCAAAACCACTGTCAAAGTGTTGTAGCCACTTCCAACACGGCAAATGAAAGAAAGCTCATATTTTACAGGCTCCGCAGCTTCCTTTTCGTAAGCAAAATAATGAAGAAAACCCTCAATTCTTTAGACAATTTACACTGAACATGGAACTCCCTCCACTCTTGAAATTTTCTAAAAATTTAATAAGAATAAAAGCAGGCAAGACAAAACCAGCTGATATAACAGTTTGGACAGATAACTAGGTCGTCATCCAACAGTTCTAGCCCCAGATATTACAGGTTAAAAAAAACCATAAAACTTTTTTTCCTTTTTTTTCTTCTTTTACTATTACACATGAAAAAAAAAAAGAATAATTTTCCTTGGTTAGATGGATATAAATACCAGAAAATTAATACAAAAGGAAAAGTGAAATCGCCTGGAAACATATTTTCTGTTGTCCCGTCGTCCAGAAATTTTTTCCAAGAAAGTACTAGTCTTTTTGCGTTTAAAGTTCTCAAAAACTCAGCAATCCAGGGGGAGCCCAGAAAGTCTTAATAGTCCTGGAATGTCAATATCCAAATTTCAGGTCCATCCAACGCCTTAGGTCAGAAATCAAGCAAAAGCTAAAATGTATGAGAGCGAGTTTCTGAAAGAGAGCGTTTGAAAGCAGTTCTCGACATGAAATACATTGATGAAAAAGGGAGAAGAAGAAGGGACCTGGAGGCGGGACCACCGGAGAAGGCAACTAGAATATTGTCTGTGGGGGAGATCATGGAGTGGGAAGTGACGGCCAATTTGAACTTTCCAAAGAGAGAGGAATGGAAACAAGAAAGGCAGAGGCCACCTTCGTTAGGGTTGCTGGATTGTACGGGCACCACTGCATTCTCCTTCTTGCATTTGAAACAGAGAACCCCGTCACTGAAATCTATAAGACTTTTATTCGCTATTCTCCCGTTCTGATGCGGCTTCTCTTCTTCTCCTTCTTCCACCTCCTTGTGGCAATTTGACTGGCATACCCCTACGCAAGCCATCTCTCTCGTACGAGTTTACGTTACTGTACCGGAGTTCAAAAGGGGACGAATTTGAAGGAGTACAACTGCGTAGTGCGTACGATTGTGGTCACTGCTAAAACTTACATTAAAAAAAATTTAACGGGTCAGACAATAGGTTTGTGAAAGGTCGCTGCTGGGGTACGAGTAGAAAATTCGGCAGAATCGAGATCGATGGGGACTACAATCTATATTTGTTTTCTTTTGTTAAAATAAATTGACTGATATTTATTCGAATTTTTTTTAACTGTCCAGTATCTTAAGCGTCCAAAATCCGAGACATTTCAGCAGATATGATACATATCAGCTGAATTTTTTACCTCTGGTTATAATTAAAACTTATAATAAAAAAATTGTAAGTCAAATAATAGGTTTAAATATCCATGTATCTCAGCGACATAATGGCTGCATTTAGATGAAGGGTAAATTTTAGAGGAGTTACTCTAGAAGGGGTCGCCCTTGAATAGGAGTCACCCTTGAATTGGATTACCTTTATCTTATTTGATAATTGCAGTGGTAAAGTAAAATCTTACTCTGAAGGTAAAAAATCTTTTTTGGCAAGTACAAACAAGGGTAACCTGATATATTAATATTTTTTGAATTTTTTTTATAAAACATAATTATTAAATAATATTCATGAAGTAAATTCTAATAATATAACTAATAATAATATTATCTATTTTTTATAAATTATTTTTCATAATTATAATTTAAAATGAACACTTTCATTCTAATGTTAAAAAAATAAATAAAGAATTTTTTTTATATTATTATTTTAAATCCCAATAAATAAATAAAAAATATCAACATATCTCTTAATAAAAAATTATAATTTTTATTTTTTATATTATATGAATTTAATAAAAAAATTAATTCTCATAAAATTGTTAATATGTCAGGTTACCCTACTTACAGTTACCCCTACTCATGGGTAATCCCGGGTAACCCCTACAAAATTTACCCCTCATCCAAATGCATCACGTTAGAAATATTGACAAATTTTTAAAATAAACATTCAACAAAATAAATTGCTAATTACTCCAAAAGATATTACCATGAACCTCAAACTCTTTCAGAGTTCAAGACCCTTTCGAAATTTAGACAAAATCATTCCTTAAAAATAGGACATTTTGACAATTATGTTTCATAAAATTTTACTTTTATTTTTTATATTATATGAATTTAATATAAATTATTAATTTTTATAAAATTGTTATGTCAGATTACCCCTGCTTACAGTTACCCTTACTCAAGAGTAACCCCCGTAAAATTTACCCCTCATCCAAATGCATCTTGTTGAAAATGTTGACACATTTTTAAAATAAACTTTCAAGAGAATAAATTGCTAATTAGTCTGAAAGAGATTAAGATGAACCTCAAACTCTTTCGGAATTTCGAGATCTTATCGAAATTTCGACAAAATCACCTCTTAAAAATAGGATATTTTGATAATTATATTTCATAAAATTTTATTTCCTTTGCATGGAACACATGGCCTCAAGCTCGGGCCCACTTCTGGTGGGGTATCACAACTTATGCAACTTAAGACCAGAGCCGTCCCCGACTCTATCCGTCGGTCTTAGTTCCGTCCACCAGACCACACACTGCACCAGCCAACACCTTTAGTCCAAGAGTTGAACTGTGCTCTTACCAATTGTAGCACCCCGTCCCTCCAATATTGTCCGCTTTGGGCCCGCATGACTTTGTTTCTGGTGAGTAGACCCAAGGAATACTCCCAAAAGGCCTTGTGTTTGAAGGAGGAAACACACATAATATATACCAGTGAATCTCACTGCCCACAAGCGACGTGGGACTTGGAGAAACACGTCAAGCGCCCTATCTAGGAGCTTAGTGAATTTCTCTCCTCTGCATGTGACGCCTGGCCTCAGGCTTGGGCCCACTCCAGGGCGGGGTATCACAACTGTGACCTCCCTTTTAGGAGTATGACCATGCATGAAACAACGTGCGCTAGTTTTACTAGCGTAGGTAAAAGCTAGTGACCTAGCGTTAATATTCAAACTCTATATATAAGTGAAGACATGAAAGAAAATATGAAAACTATTGTATTCTAGTGGTGAAGTTACTTGTTTCTCATATAAGTGACCTATGTTTCAATTTTTTAAATGGTTATTTTTTTCATTCTTATCATTTCTTCAATTTTTTTTTAAAAAAAATGAGTAATAATTGAGATGTGTTCATTTCTCCGAGCCAGACCTAAATAAATGGGCTTCAAGAAAGATTTTTTGTTTGACAGGGTGGGCTCAGACTTTTAAGTCCGTTTATTTTCTAAACCCAAGCACAATTAAGCACGAACTCGACGGGCTTTTAAACCCGTTTAATTTTTAAGCCCGATGTATTTGGGCTTAAAAAATATGCAGGCTTAAAAACCTGAGTCTGAATCGTTGAACAAAACAAGCCAAACACACAGTTTAGTACAAGCCTAACGGGCCTCGACCGGTTTTAAGTAAAAGCTCAAGCCCAACCCCGACTTAAATAAACGGGCTTGGACAAAGATTTTTTTGTTTGACAAGTTGCACTCAGGATTTTAAGCCCCAACACACTTAAGTACGAGCCCAATGGGCTTTAAGTAAAAGCTCGAGCAAGCTCCAACCTAAATAAATGGATTTCGACAAAGATTTTTTGTTCGATTTGTCGGGCTTAGGCTTTTGAGCATTTTAATTGTTAAACCTGCTTATTTTTTTAAGCCTGTCGAGCTCGTACTTAACTGTGATTGGGCTTAAAAAATAAATAGGTTTAAAGGTTCGAGCCCAATCCATCTAACAAAAAATCTTTATCGAAGCCCGTTTATTTAGAACGGGCTGGTCCAAATGAACACCTTTTAATTATTACTCATTTAAAAAAATGAAAAAAAGGATAAGACAGGAAAAAATAACTATGAATAAGATTAGAGCCCAAGTCACTTATATGAAAAACAAATATCTTTGCTACTTTAAATTCAATAGCTGTCATATCTTCTTTCCAATCTTCACGTATATATAGTGATGCATATAAGCTCTAGCACACCCATTGGTAAAACTAGCGCTGCATATACAAGTTGATAAAACTAGCACATATTGTTCTATGTGTAGTCATAGTCCTGAAAGAGCAGCTGTACTGTCGTCTGCGTGATTATACTTGTGATTATGAAAAGATAAAGTTGGCCTTTTATCATATGGGGGTAATTTGGACAAAACATGATGAGTAGGAGACATCACCCTATAACAATTTTTGAAAGTATACTGAGTCAAAATCGCAACTTTGAGAGATATTTCAGTACAAAAATCCCTTACAATTATATTTACAATTATCTTTCCAAGTAAGAACTGTATCAGACTTCTTAATTAAAAGTGGATGTATCAATCGTTCTCATTCTTATCATTTAATTTAATGCAAAAGTCTATAAAATATTAGTCATTCAGTTCACGATGTACTTCTCAATGGATAATTAATTGTGGTATCCCAACTTAACTAAATTTCTTTCCAGAAACAGGCTAAATTCACGTTGATGGTAGGTGTCTTGGCATAAATATAACTTCCCTCAAACGTTTTTCCCCTTTTTTTTTCTGCTGAAATTTGGAAATATGGGTGATATTTTAAAAATATTGCTTATTATTAAAAATACATATTTTGGTTTAAAGATATTGTCCAATATCCACAGATATTTTACCTGTATGGTCGATATATATCCGCCATTAAAATCCAATATATAAAGGTCGATACGATATGTATCGACCGATATTTTTACCTTTGCATAACTTGCAAACAATATTTTTAAAATTAACATAAGGCATTTGAAATACATATATTTATTAAGAAAAAATTCCTGAACTTTTTTTTAGCAACATATATAACTTAGAAAAAAAAATTTACATCTAATTTAATCAAAATATATCTTTTAAAAATATTGGCTGATTTTTAAAGCATTAGCCTAATACCCATTTAATTTCATACTTAGCTGTAGTTAATGCGAGTTAATAATGTGAGAAAGATGTTGCAGACTTGCAATATCAATAGGCATCCTTTGACGTCGACTCGCCAATGGACATGAAGAATAAATCAATATGAATTATAGATAATTTTGAAAGGTGAAATGTCCAACTCGAAAACGCCCACCCTCTTATTCTCCCATTAAATGGGGGATAAAATGGTTATTAAGATGAAATAATAGAAGCAAAAACCTATTTGATTTCATACTTATCTGCACTTAATGCGAGTATAATGTAAGACAGATGTCGCAATATCAATGGGCATCGTTTGATGTCCTCACCGGTGGATGTCCGGCGAGCATTTTCGTTTATAACTGGTAATGGGTTGGGTCAAATCTTATTTAAGTTACGGTTTACAGTCTTTAGGTTAATTGGTTCAGGTTTATTTTGATTTTGAGTTTGGAGTACAAAATTTTAAATCCAAACCTATTTAAAATGCTCAAATTCTTTTCGGATAATCAGGTCAAATTTTGTAAGGTCTAATTTAAGGTAAACTTGGCAATATATTTGAATTTAATTTGGTAAATTATTTTCCATGTCTCCGGTGGCTATTTGACAGTCACGAGACACAAACCTACTACTTTTAAACTATAATTATGAGTATTTTTCAATTGTGTTATAGGACTTCTCTAGTTAAATGTGGTTGGGTTTTTGGTATAAATGTGGTTGGGTTTTTGGTTAAATCAACTCGTTTACCAAATAAGTTATGTCAAGTATGAATTGAATGAATATATTTATGAAGAATAAGATTGGATTAAAATAAATCGACTGTTAAACTTAAGTGTATGGATTGAGAGGTTTACACATGCTCGTGGGATTAGTCTCACATCTAATGTGGAGTACGGATACTCATATTAAAAACATAAATAAATAAATTCATAATATATAGAAAGATATATAATTCTATATGTATTTCTTCAAATGATTATTTACAAGTTTTATATTAAAGGACTTCTATTAAATTATGTATAAACTAATTAGTAAGGCTACTTATAAGCTCAAATCCAAGCCTGTTCAGAACAGAAATGCTTGACTAAGCCTATAAAATGAGCTGGGCTCATGACATTGCAGCCATATGTCGTATGCATGGGTTTTTTTTTTTCTTGTCTTTTCTTTTTTAAAGATATAAGGAGTGAATTTATTTAACAGCTACGAGGATGCCAAATGTATATGGACACCCAAATGGATTAAATAATTGTAGTAATGAATTTAGAAAACTCTCAAATGTTAGAAAAGGCAGATTTAGGGGTGGAAGAAGCAGGCAACAATTCAATGCATGTTATGTTTGCTTTATTACTTTACAGCGGTATGTGCACCAACTTTCACTAGAGAAAAAAAAAATGTTCCAATAAAAATAGCTTTAACTTGTCATGTGGGTTTGGAATTTAACTCCATTTTTAGCAAAAGGGCTTCCTAAGAGAACATACTTCCATAAAGTATTCCCACTCATTCATCCCACAAGCCATGAAACAGCTCTTGACTCAGTTATTTCTGTGTCCAGATCATGGTTTTGGGGGAAAAAATATTGTAAAGTTCCTATACATCTATCTATACCGCTGGGAAACATTTTTTGGGTTTGTATCGACCTTCACCAAGTTGATACAACTTTTCAGTCAAAGAAGAGCTATTCGTCAGTTTTTCTTTAAGAAATAAATTATTTTGATAACATGTGCAAACTTTCCTACATTCATAGGTAATTCTACCAGAAAGTGACTCTTTGGAGTAAAGTGAGAATCAAACTCAAGACTTCCACTTTCTGAACTGAGTTACTGATCATCACTCCAATCTCTTAGAATTTTTAAGAAATCAATTATATGTAAAAGGTCATAGTTGAACTCGATTCATATCAACTAACAAGTATAGTGAGGTTCAACATTATATCAGTGCCGGCCCTGAGATTTCAGATGCCTTAGGAGAACTCTTAAGATATGCCTTTTATAAACTCACAAAAAATAAAATTACAATTTTTTTTTTTTACAAAGTGTGAAACATCCAAATAAAATATCATAATCAAATTTATAACAAAGTATTATTTAAATTTTTTGGACCTATATAACAAAGGAGTTTATGGACTTGAGGGCCTATCTATTTGGAGGCCTTAAGCGGCGGTCTACTCCGTCTATAAACAGGGCCGTGCTTGTACTGTATCTATCATGAAAATTTGGTATTTGATTGTTCCCATCAACCTCTAATTCTTAAAAAAAAAAAGTTGTATAGTAAAGCAAGATATCTTTTTCTTATTACAATTTTTTATCACTTCTAGTAAAAAATAGATAATTCAAAGAAAAAAAAGTCTAAATTTTTGCATGCTTATTAATAAGTAGCCCCTTACCTTCATGCTTGACAAAAGCTTTACTTGAGCTTATTTGAGTTTTGACCAATATTCAAAAACTACTACCAAAAGGAGTCATTGACATGTTCAAGTCATGGTCGGTCGAATCAATTCAGCCAGATTATGTTAAAAGCTTAAAACATTTATACTTCAAATTCAAATTGATAGAGTTCTTAAACTTATTATAACTTATAGGTGTTAGATTGATCATTTAACATATTTCTGCCAGTTTATCATATGATCATGTATGAAACGTGCTACAAGTGGGGCCTACCTCATTGATCTGGGCATTCCCATCAATTAAGTGGTGACTTTTTCCCTAGGTGAAAAATTGGTGTTTGTCGAATATCAACAATCCTCAACTTGCAAGGTTTCTAAATTCTGATGTAGTGTAATGATGCGTTTATCACTGCATTTGAAGGTATAAAAATAATAAAACAAGTTTAATCATATTACAAGTAAATTTTAGTTAACTTTGTATGTAGATTTACTTATCATTTATGGAAAAAAAAAAATTCAATGTCTATCTTGTAATTGCCAATAAGTTCCAACTAGACCTGGCAAAGTCTATTTCAACCCAATTTGACTCAATCCATTTAATAAATAACCTAATTCAATCCAAATTTGCTTATAAATGGAAAGACCAGATCGAACTCATTTATAAATAAGTAGATCCAACTGCCTTGTTTAGTGTTACATCTAGATGCAACACATTCCACCCATTTATAGAACTCTTGTTATGTGCCTATCTAGAAAAGTCTCCTTACTCGAGTAAATGGGTAAACACAACCCCTTTAATAAGACTTAAAATAGACCTGAACTAGACATGACTCGACCCATTGTTAAGTCTACCTCCAATCATAGTTATTCATAAATATTATTTACTATTAAATTAAGATGCAACATAATGCATTCTAAATTTAAGAAAATTCATTATAATTTAAGATTTTATAACGTTGCATGTAAAATTTGGCATAAATTCACAAGCAAAATATGGTGTGGAGATTTAGATATAATTAGTCCATTTGATTACTTTCTCCATTGTTTTCATCCAATTATTTTGGCCGCACAATGTTGCTTTTTTTCTTTTTAGAGTATTGGGCTATTGGCTTTGGGTAGGGCTGGAACTCGGGTCGGGCGGGTCGGGTTCCTTAAAATCCAACCCGACCCAAGTTGATATATTTCGAACCCAACCCGACCCGACCCGAATTCTCAACTTGAACTTCACAACCCGACCCAACCCGAATTCTAACCCAAATCAACCCAAATTCTGACCCGACCTGCATTTTGAACCCATTTTAACCAGGTCGAGTCGGGTTGGGTCGGGTCGGGTCGGATTAACTTGTAAAATCCTCAACCCGATGCGACCCGAATTTCATACGGATTTTTATCTTCTCAACCCGACCCGACCCGACCCGCTGATCCAAAATTCTCGACCTGACCCTCATGATTTCTCGGGTTGGGCCAAAATCCCACCTGAGTTGCAGCCCTAGCTTTGGGCAATGGTCGTTCCAAGTGCTTAGCGGTGAGTGGATCACAATGAGTTGAATTGATTGGCAATATGGTTTACCTCATTATCACAATTAACATTTTCAGAATATTGGCGGCGATTGATAATATAGGGAAATTTTCAAATTCTCAAGTTTTTACAGAGAAATTATGGTAAAATCTCGTGGAAAATATAACAATTAAAAAATAATAAAAATGTAATAAATGAAAATATTAATAAAATAAAATTCTTAATAAGTAATTTACTGGGAATTTATCATGTTTTTAACGTGATTATATCAGAAATTTATTGCAATGTAGATAACTCATATTTTGGCCATCTTCTAATCTACAGATAATCTAATTTATTTGTAAAACTCTAATCTACTTTTATTGTGAGTTAGTCAATTTAAATTTAGTTAAATTGACTCATAGATTAACTCATATAATTAAAAAGATAATTGAGTCTATATACATTGTGTGCTACATTTTAACCAAAAGAGAGATAATTAAAACAAGTCTCTATCATTAAAATATAAATATTGTGAAGAGTTTGGTCTAAAAAATCATCAAATAGACATAGAAAATAAGGTGTCTATGTATGTGTAGTATCAGCCGTTACGTAGTGGCTTTTTGTGCATGTCGCGTTTGTGCAGTAGATTTCCTCGTGCACGCTGGGTTTTGAGCCAGTCTGCATAGTGCACATGGTCAACCCAATTACATTTTTTTTTCTTTTTTATTTTTTATGGGCTCACAGCCGTTAAAAACTATTTTTATATAAGTAACACTCTACACAAACCAAATCATACCCTATAAACTCCATTAACTAGTTGATCTTTACTTCTAAATCTCTCCTCCATATTTTCTTCCCAACTTTATTTCTATGGATTTTAATAAAAAAAAATACGACTTTTAGCTCTTTTTAAACTTGAATTTCTTGCTAGATCCACTACCAGTGAAATTTTTTCACGGAATTTTCTATTATTTTTAAAAAATATTTGAAATTCTTGATATTGAAACTCAAAAACAATATTTGAACATGTAATGACAGTTAATTAATAAAAAAAATTATATATCTATGAAGCTCAGAATGTTCTTGACTTTTTGTAATTTTTTTGAAACTTTTTTTAAAGAAAAAAATAAGAGAGAGACAAGTATAAGCCGAACTGATATGCTCATGGCCAAATTTTTTCTCAGATGTTACATAAAAATTAGATAATTTAAGTGGGTCAAATTATACAAATTTTAAATAAACTCATATGTTAATTGAGTTGGATTTAACTTGTTCATATTTCTAATTGAGGTAGTTGAGTTCAAATTAACTCTAATCCAAATTGCAATCTAAATTTTATATCGAAATTTTAAATTAGATTGAGTGCCCAATGAGTTTGGGTTCGAATTTAAATAAATTGTTTTAAGATATGTTGAATCTATATACATATTTTGTTTCGGGTGTAGTCGGATCCAATGGTCGAGGGAGAAGATGGCTTCACATATGCAAGGACGCGCCGCCCTCACCCGCCACTCCCCCACCCCCAACCCAACAAATATGCACTCTGAATTCAATCTTCTTTAAAAAAGAAACCAAATATCTCCGCACCTTCCTTTATCATTCAACAAGACACTTTAAAATTAAAATGTTGAAAGGGATGATCAGATCAACGGTTGTGATTTGTGAGGGCCATTCCTTTTTACTCCTAAAAAATCAATCAAGACCACCAAACCAGGAAATGACCAATCAGAACCTGATACAATTGCCATTGCCATGCAAATTCAGTGCAACGGCCTTAGAGCCAATGTCTTCTTCTTTCTTTATTTTATGCACACTTGCCTTTTTCTATTGTCATTTGCAACTTTTCTCTTTAACCCTCCTAAAAATAACATCAAAAGCAAAGCGACCCTAGCACTTATTTCCACTATAAAAGCCCCTCCAACCCTCTTAAGCTTTCTCATGCCAAAAATTGTTCTTTTCCAGTTTTTCCTCTTGTCCTTCATCGGTCTTTTCAAAACACAAAATCATTTACGTTTGTCATTCAAACCCATCTAGCCTCCTATTTGAGTGACTGTAGTTTTTCTCTAATACCAAATTTTCCACAACACTTGAAGAGATGAAGAACAGAGCTTCTGTCTTCTTGAAACAAATAATCTCTCTCTTGGGTTCTCTTGCTAAAGCCAAATCAATGGCTTTAAAGAGCAAAAATAATGCCACCAAAGCCCGGCTTGTGCTCCTTGGTTTGTTGAAGAACAAGAAGCTATTGCTTCCTACAATATCCCACAAGATACATGCATTGCTTGGGCATGAAAAAGGAGAAGGCAGCAGTGAAGATGGTGACCAAAGCAGGGCAATTGTGGTGTACAATGAACTGGCCAATGAACCCCTTCCTAACCCATTTCACACCTTCCCAGTCCTTGATGACGAATACGACGACGGCGAAGACAAATATTCAGATTTGACTCACTCGCTCTTCCATGAGCTCGAATTAGACGATGGGAGCAAGTCGGTGATCGATTTGGTCAAGAGTTCTTGTGAGGATGCATCGAATTTCAACCTCGAAGAGGAGATAGATCACGTCGCCGACGTGTTCATAAAGAGATTCCACAGGCAAATGAAGATGCAGAAACTGGAGTCTTTCAAGAGATACGAAGAAATGCTTGAGAGGAGTATGTAGGAACAGAAGGAAGCAAAAAAAAAAAAAGATCATGACAAGGACATATTATTCCCTTGGAGTTTTATCTGAAATATAGCATCTCTATAAATTTATGTCATGCAATTTTGTTGGTTCATGTGGGATTTTCCATCACTAGATGGATATTCAGATATTTGGACATTATTGTCTTAATGGATAATTTAATCTTATAATCTTCACCCGTTTTAAAATCAGGTTTAGGGATGTGGCCATTGTTATTATATTTTATTATTTTCGTTATAAATTTAATTGACACTGATGATACAAAGTACAAATCTTCTAAGTGAATAAAGCATGTGAGAATCTCTGTGACATGAAGTATGGAGCGCCAGCCATGTGATCCATTATATAAAATGAAAGTCTGACATGTTCAAGGGTATACTTTCGGTTGTTCATTATTCACATTACTACGTTCTACAGATTCTTCCTTCCTCTATAATTCGTCATGGAAATTACATAAGTCTCTTATGCTTATTAAAACAAAACTGCCACATGTTTAAATTCTCCGCTTTTTACTGGCAAATTAATGGAAAAATTTCATAAAAATATAATATTTAAAATAATGAAAATATTAATAAAATAAAAATCTTAATAAGGAAGTTGTCGGGAGATTATTGTGATATTATTATTTACTGTGTTTTTAATGGGATTTTACCGGAAATTTACTGAAGTGCCGATAAATTCACAATATTAACACTGTAATGGTATTTTGTCGATAAAAATGTAGTAAATGTGAAAATATTGTTGATATTTGTGACATTACTAAAGAGTATTTTTAGCAATAAAAACTCCAAGTTATAATTTTTTGAAATTCAAATTAGGAAGATTATTTAAATAACTAAAATAGATGGCTAAATTGGCAACAAGGTCAATCCATGGTCGGGTTCATAGACATCCAATCAATGGTTGAGTCACAATACCATTGGGCTAAATACTGATTGAAGAATTGTTCATACAAATGCTCTACAAAGATTCATACTTGTATCGCATGAAGCTGGTGTATCTATTTGGAGATCTTTGGGCTCTTTAATAATCCTTTTTGACAACATTCAGGGAATTTAAAACCAAAGTTCTCAAGGCAAAAATCAAGTTTTGGATGATGGTAAGAGAAAAAAAAACAAAAAAGGAAAGAATCGATCCTTAGAGAGCTTGGGTGGGCATCGTTTGTGTTTTTCGACTGCATTTAGATGAGGGATAAAATTTGCAGAGATTTTCATTATGCAGAGTGTCACACCCCGACCCGATGTTGGGCCCGGAACACGACTAAATTTTTTATTATAATAATCTCCGATCACTTAACATCATAACTAGGCTGGATCCTCAAGTCACACGTGCTCTTCACACGTGGACTCAAACATATACCAATATACAAAAAAAAAAAATCATACAAACAAATATTTTCGTAATAGCATTAGAGTTACGAACCAAAACATGATAGTTTAATACATGCTTAGATTAAAGTATTACATGAGGTACTGAAATCAACAAAACACCATCATCTCTAAAATAAACATAATAAAAGTATTTTCCATCATCGAGAAATACGATCGTTAGCAAAGGCTCCCTCATCCTAAGGCATCAGTGGAGGTTCCTCCTCCTTAAGTGCTAAACCTAAAATGTAAGGGACGTGAGCTACCTAGCCTAGTGAAGAAAACTTAAATAGCATATTATCACAGGTTAGATGATACAATTAAACTTTGCAAATATCATAGTATCAGTAATGACCTACTTTACCATGAGTATCATAAATCATTTTATTTAAGTCACAAATGATCTCATATACCAATTTACCAACTTAGCACAAATGGTCTCATATACCATTCTTCAAATTACCACCACTGCCACATCACTTATCACAATCACTATCACACACACAAAGCACTACTCTGGCTTCCCAAAATACATTAAGTCCCAACAAGGTCAAAATGCAGCATCTTGCAAGAGCTTAATTGACCCAACGGTCCGACTTCAGTGACCAATAATAGCGTAATAGCTAAATGTGTGATAGAACTTAGCTAACCCAATGGTCCGACCTCAGCGGCCACTAGTAACCTAACGGCTAAATGTGTGATGGCAGTATCAATAACCAAATTCTTACCAGCAAATAAATCCAACATCTCTTACCACAATGTTCGGGTTCTCACATCCGAGAATATCAATTTCAATAACATAACTGTTATGCAAAATAATAATCATCATATATCAATATTCATATATGTCAATAAATCATCAGTATCTAGGCATGTAAGTGGGTTCATTCTCTGTTATAGACTACTAGACCTCAACTCCCTAACACCATATTATGCTTCCGTTCTAATAGTTAGAACAATTCTCATCCCTTACATGGAAACAGTGTCGAGTCTCATTTTCTGGCCCACTTAGCCTTTTCCATTTTTATAGTGTCTATGAAACCACTCATTGCCTTATAATCTAGGTTTTCTATACATGTTTTACCAATCCAATTCGATTAAGTCTCATCACCGTTAACTGTTGGGTGTCCGCAGGAATCTGTAACACATAATAAAAATACAAGTAAACACATATTCACAAACAATACAATACATATCCATAGCACAGTTTAACTTTCGAATTTAGTTTTTCAAAAAATCTCAAAGGAGATGGTTGTGAGTCCGCTTAAAGGTTACTGCTCCATTTAAAACTGATGTCAGAAGAGTTAGCCATTCAAAACACTCAATAAAAAGAAAATGAAAGTACTCAGTGCTAAGTCTCGTATTTTCCCGGGGCCTAGAAAGTATTGAGACTTTGCCCAGATGGTACAGTACAGGAAATAAAAATGCTCAAGGCTACCTGCGAGTTCGAAATCTTCGGCTTTTGGACCGTTGTGCTCGAGGTTGTAGCTCCCCTCCCTCTCCCCCTAAGATTAGAGTGATTATTTAAGAATATTTGGACAGGAAGAGAGGGGAGAGCGGCACAGCACGAGTCAAGTCTGAGTCCGACTAACCCTCGACTGGCCCAACTAGTGTGTGTGCATGGACATATTCCATTTTAACATTTGCAACACACTAACATAAAACCTGCATATGCACATACATAGCATTTGATACATTTGAAAGATAATCATTTTCAATCCAAAACAAAGTATAAAGATCCCATATAAGTTAAATGTTAAATAAAGTTTAACATCATCATCTAGGAGTTTATACATCATTGATCAGATTCCATTCACATAACTCCTACAAAAATTACATGTTCTCAAAATATAGACAAAAAGAATGATGTCATCTTCTATCTCCAAAATATCAAAATGAATGACTCCCCAAACTCTTTCCCTTGCTTTCATGGTCAATTATGCTTGACTATTGCTTGGCCCGGCCTCATCGCATTTTTCTTTTCCTGCATCCGTTTCTAAAAAGGGGAAAGAATTGTGGGCTTAGTCACATGTCCAGTAGGAATTCCCATCAAGTGGATACCAACATGTGATGTAATATAACAGAAAAACAAATCATATGTATTTACGAAATAGTATACTTCTCATTTGGAAATCATACCCCATCTTACATTTCAAAATCATCTAATAATTCATACTAAGAAATCATTCAAGTTCATTTCATAATCATCTCATACAAATCAAAATCATAAATATCTTTAAAAGCACTTAGGAATCATCATGATGTACTATGCCATGGTGACATGAATTGATGCACGCCCTTCTCATGCCTCATCCATTAATCATATTTCATTCTCATTCAATGGTTATGAACATTGGTCATTTTTCTCGGTAGCTTTCCTGGGTCATCGGCTGGGAGCTACTATCCAATACTAGCATTTAACCGAGACTACTGGGGGAGTGCTATACACCCATACTCCTGCGTAGGTTTCGGGACTTCTTCTGACCCTGGACGCGACCATATAAAATGGTTAAACATTTCATACATATCTAAATGTTTCCGGATAAAGTACGTCGTTCCTTTACCTTGGTCTCATGTTTCCCCATCCCATGCAAATGCATGAGTTTCATGTCTATTAAATGATAAATCAAATACTGTTAGTGCCTCGGCTTGGACAAGTCCCTATGTTTGTCAATACCATGATTAAGAAGCACTTCCTGGAAACTTGAAGACCCAAGATGATTAAAAGAAAAGATCATGCTCCACCGGATTAAAACTCATCGTTATGGCAATAAAAAAAACAGGTATTATGGCCATAGATGACTTTAGGTGGTACCCACACCTTTGAAAAGACTATCCCTAGGCTTAGAAAAATAAATAGTTAAATCATATGAAGCCTAGTGAGGACGCTTGATAGTGAATTGGAACACAATGCCAGCTCGACCAGTCGTTCTCACCGACCCCTGGGTAGAGATAGGATAGACCCGTCGTGGTCAAAGGACTGGTCAGCCAAGATTGAGATAGGTTTTGGAACGTTGAACTGTCAGTTTGGATATGTCTCTGATCGAGAGTCTCGTATGCACCGACCTCTAGGTGAAAGGCTGAAACGACCCCCGTGGTCAATGACTCCTCGATCAAGATTTTGAGTTCTGAAATCTTTGAACTCATGTGGACTCTCGAAGAAACAGATATATCGACAATCAAAGATCGATCGGAAGTAGCAGGATCGACCCCTCAGTAAAGGGCGATAGGTCGTTCTGGATAACAGGTTTCTAGAGATGAAACTACTGTCAAGCATGTTTTGCACTAGAACGAGCCTCTCGTATGGACCGACCTCTCGGTACCATAAGTATCAACCCATCGGCGACAACGACATGTTGACCGGGAAAGAATATTACCTTTGGGAGTGCACTTAATGCACAACGGTCGGGATTGTAATGGTAACACTTCTAGTCACCGACCCCTCGGTGCGACCGACCTGTCGGTACATTACCGTTACTACAATTGGATGCCTTCACTATATAAATCAATCTTTATGCAACCAGTTGGTATCCTTCAAAATGATCAGTTGAACCCTCATCTTCACCAGTGAGCTTAAAAAAGGGCCAACAGAAGGATCACTCTCTCTCTCTCGTACTTACACTATGGGAATCAAATACATCAGATGAATTAAGTTGTGAGAGAGAGAGGAAGGAAAAAAACTCATAAACAACCAATCTGAGGATTGAGTTTGAAAGTGAGAAGGAAAGAACCATAAACTAGGAAACTTTTGGTAAAACCAGTTTCCTTGACACCCTGGACTGTGATAGCTAAACGACGGCTATGAGGCGGAGCATCGATATATATGGGTGGGATCTTGAAGAAGCACACATTAAGAGAAAAAGTTTAAAAGGCAAGTGATTCTTGGTTTTAATTTTATTTTAAAACCTTTGCTCTGAAAGTGGATTAAAGAAGCTTGTTTTTGGAACCACTATAAAAAATCTGGAGCGTCATCTTTAGCACAGTGGTGGGTGGCATTCCCAGCCAAATGGATAGGTGGAATTCCTATTCAACAGTGGTGGGTGAAATTCTCAACCGATTGAGTAAGGTGGAATTCCTACTCTAATTGTGAGGGTGTATATCTCCACTTAGTGGATTTTGGGGATAGCTCAAGGTTGAGCAAGTCCTAACAGTGGATGTAGGTTGGCTAGCCGAACCACTTTAAAATGGTCTTGTGGTGTTTGATCTATATGTGTTTGTCTTTCCTATTTAAGTACTCTTCTTAACACACATCACTTTGCATATTGATTCTTATTCTACATATTGTGCATAAGCATCGATAATCAAACAATATGTAAAGGATCATAATCTTAGTGTGATCACTTAATGAAATTGTCACACTAAACAAATTTCTTGATAAATATTTCGCCGCACTTTAAATAATCAAGAAATTTGTAAACACCATTAAAAATGGGATTGACCTATTCACCCTCCCCCCCTCTAGCGTCAATCGGGTTGTTCTAGCTCCAAAGGGAACTTTCAAATACGTATGAAAATATATAAGATACATTATATTCAAAACTATGCTTTACCAAAATCTCATCAAGTCATGCACTCAAATCAACTTATAATTCAATTATACATTAAGTAATCACTTGGCACTTCAAAGACGTAAGAAAACCTACTTGATCAGCGGGATTCAGCGAAGGAGAGAACTATAACGTGGCACGTACGGCTTCTAAGTCACATTCCGGTCCTCTGGTTATTTCCATGGATCAATATACAATAAGTCACACGATTAGTTCATGTTCTTGTTTCCCAAATCTAATACTTATCACTTTTATTACTTCTCATTTAGTGGTGTCTCATTAATCCTATATTCATGATCAACCCAAGAGTGTGGAGTTAAGGGTCATATAGTCTTATTATTGCTGGTTCGAAACCTAGGTCATCCTCTTTCGGAAGTTCCGAAGCTTCAGAACATCTGGTTCTCATTCGGATCATTGCGAAGTATACAACCTCATTGGTCTGCTCGGCACTTTCGAGTCATGTTCTGAGATTTCGGAACTTCAAGACCTTCTCTCAGCACTTCTGAGACTTACTGGTTTCAATTTATATTTCAATGCTCGGAACTTGGTCTCTGCACTTCCGAGCCAGGTTCCGAGACCTTAGGTTCTCTTGTGGACTTCGCAACATTTCGAAGTGTTTTCAGTTCTTTCTGGTTTCACAAGTCTCCTCGGAACTTGGCCTTGGAACGATCGAGCTAGGTTTCGAGACTTCATTCCTTTTGAAGGTCGTCGGAACATCACTTGTTCCTTCGGACTATCCAAGCCTTCGGAACCCGTATCGGAGGTTCCAAGACATGTTTTGAAGCCTGTCTTCTTCAGACAGTCATCTGCAGAACTTTGCAGATTTCTGCATGTGCGAACTGAGTTCCTTGAATTGAGAAATCACACTTAGGTGGATTATTGGTCCTATTTTCTCAACCTAATCCCTTAGATTAATTCTCTATGTGATTTGTCACATCTTTAGAGGTTAATAATCACAATTAGGTGCACAAATTCATGGATTTAAACCAAATTTCATGAATTGGGGAAAACCCGAAAATCCACAAATTTTCCAATGTTTATTTCCTTAACCCAAATTCGCCTAGGGTTGGTTTTAAATCATCCCAAACCTTAAATTGAACCCAAATATTAAGTTTAGGGTGAGAGATTTACCTTAGGTAAAGCTTTCCAAAGTTTCTTCCTCGTTTCTTCTTCTCCTTTCCTTTCCTTCTTCTTGATTTCTTCCTTGTTTGAGTTCTTCTAATGGAGGAGAAGTGAGGGAGGTGAAAACCGTGTGGGGGAGTGGAGTGCACAGTGGAGAGTGGAGGAAGGAACCTTAGACGTGTGGAGAAGATGAGAGGGAGAGGGTGTCGTGCTAATGGGGAGGAAGAATGAGAGTGTCGTGCGGATGTGGAGTGGAATAGGGGCCCGCCATGTGAGTGAAAATAAACAAGGGAATATTGTCTTTTTCCTCTTTGTGGTTGTCCTAAAGTCATAGGGTGGGTATTGGGTCACACCTCTCCATGGGATCCACCATTTCATCGTCCATGTGGCATGATGCCACATCATCAATTCATTTTTACTAAATTTTAAATTAATTTCTCATCACACCACTTGATATTAAATTACATTTTAACCTCTAAATTAAATCATACTAAATTTCTCTTAATTACTTAATTAAATCTCCTTAATCTCAATTAATTATTAAATATTCCTTTTTCATAAATCTTAAAATTTCGGGGCGTCACAAAAGGTGATTTGTGGTCAGTGCCGTCGCTGCGACTCCTCTTGTTTCCACTTCGTTGTTGACTAGGTCTAGACCTTAAACCCTCTCCATCTCTCTACGCCTGATCCTGGGACCTATCGGGTCTTGTCTCCATTTGGGCGCCTACAAAACAAGAGATGATCTCAACATGCTCCATGAGATAATCATATCCAATACAAGCACATGACCATCCATACGAATGCATGGACCCACACCAACCCCACTATCCTCTCTACACAACCCACACCGACCACACCACTAATGGAAAACTCAGTAGAGTGAAACATCTCGTGCTCAACTCAGTCACTCGAAAGTGCCATGGCTTTGAAATTATTCTTTCTGACATTGGTCATAAATGTTGATTTCTGACACAGAGACTCAAAAGGCCTCTTAGCCACTTACGTTGTGACCTAACGGGATTTGGTGTATAGACGACTAGCACTCTTGACCTAAAGAACTAGTTGATGAGCACATGAAATTGACTATTTTACCTTTGCATTTGGATTAGTTAGCCCTTGTTTTGTGTGATTTAAGTTATGTTTAATGGGATTTTGGAAGTTTTGCGGGATTTATATGGAAATACAAGATAAGAGAATTCAAATGGTGAATTTTACAATTTATGGGCATAAGTTGATAATTTTGGAAAGTTCGAATTTTTAATCATTATTTTACCATAATTTTAAGGGTTTCATTTGTAAACTAATTAATTCAAATCCATTTATGAGAGTTTGGGTTAATTTAGTACATTTTTTAGAATTGAGTGTAAGTAGTAAAATTATTTATTAGATTTTTCATACTTTGAAAAGCCTAATTATTAAGCCCATTGAGAAAAGTCAATGAAGAAATCCACATATGTGAAGACTATTTTCATCATCTCAAATACATATGAGGAAATTCGAAATTTACAAGCCAATATAAGAGTATTTTCGAATTTGGTAAGTGGATTAAAGAAAAAGAAACAAAATAAGAAGGGGAGAAAAAGATGGAATGTTTGATACATCTTTAGTATTTTGGTCATAAAGTTTCACTCCAGTGTCCGATTGCTTTGATTCTTTTTCCTGATATGGATGTTAACTAGGTCAAAACTGAGATGCAAAGTGGTACATGTGTAGAAAACGGAATTTTGCACTCACTTTCCTTATACGAGTTTTACTATTTTTTTCCACCTCCTTGCCTCCTTTAATCCATTCCATGTTTAGCACAAACTTTATCAGCCCTCCAAGTGTCCCTTGATTTATTTAAATCTTTAAATCCAAGACATTCACTTCACCTCCTTTCATATATAAATACTCCCTCTCTCATTGAGAAAATTGAACTTGGGCTGCTGATTTTTGGAGCATAAGGAGAAAGGAAAGGAAGACAAAGAGAATGGAAGACAGTGTAGAATTCAAATTCCACAATGGGTTTCAGGTTGGTGTTTTAACTTCTCATTGTAATTTCTTATTCCAACAATTCCATGGTTATGTAATTTTAATTCTTTGTTTTATTAATAAAATTAAAACAAGTTTTTTAGATCTATGGTTTTCCACTTAATGTTTGTTGATTGTGATAGTTTGATTTGATTTTTAATCTCTTTATGAATGCATGTTTTAATTTAATCTTAGAATTTTCATCTTAAACATCCAATTTTTGGAAAAGTTTAGAACCTTAATTTTCCACTCTAAGTCTCTTTTTAAGAGTAGGTGAAGAATTTATATTTGGAATTTTATGCTAAATTCTCTCTAAGCCCAAGTTTTATTTTGATTATTTCTTGATTAATGAAACTTATGTTTTCTTAATTAAATTAATTATGAATGAAAATTTTGAATCAATGATCATTAATAAATGTGAGCTCCATGTTCTAGGTTTTGATTTTATTTTTAAAATATTGAAAATAATGCCTCCTTAATCTTCAATCCAAATTCCATTGCAAATATGTATATAGGTAATTTAGATGTTATTTTTGTTTTCTTTTGTTTATAAATTCAAATTCTTGAAAATTGTGGAACTAGGTTGGTAAATTAATTAATTGCATCTTAATTTTGTCTTCTAAGTTAGATTGAGATTATTTATAATTTTTAGATTAATTCCACATCTTAATTGAAACTAAATGAATTTTGTGTTTTCTATGAAAATTAGATCTCTGGAATGATTAATTTCTAATTTTAGATGTTGTTCCTATTTTTTGACTTGTTTTCTATTTTTAGAATGTTTCTAAATTAAAATTAGATTTCTTAAATTGGAGAATTAATCCCATGTTTAAGATTTATTTCTATGATTTTCTAAATTTCTTAAAATATATAATGCAGTGGTATCTTTTTCACGGATATATTTTCTTAAGTTTCGATGGGTTCTACCTTGCACTCAATCACTATACTATTTAATGGTTCGTGCGCTTGCGAGTTATAAATATAAAATTTGTACAACACTAGCACTTTCATAAATTTCTTAGGAAGCCAGTGGTGTCAAAGAGGCCTCAACTAGAAAGCCACGCACTCCTGTAGTGATCGTCCAACATAAACTAGAAGTGAAAACTAAGGCTGAGCACTAAAAATTGAATCGGTTTTAGAGGTGATGTCTAAGTATTAACGTGCTGACGTGGCATCTGATTTGTACTTCATATGCCTACCATGTTGGCAATAAATGGGCCTGATTTCATGGGCTTTTGAGGCCAAAAATGTCTCCAAATGGGTCTAGGCCCATGGCTGATTAAATGGGTCTTAATTCTGGTGCAAGTGGGTCTATTAGGTTGAAATTGAGACCCTATGTTTCTTCCATCAGTTCTAAGTTCAATTCGGGTTGAAAATAAATTCATACAGGTCCCATTTTCACCTATTGGGCCTTCCCTGACCTTGTTTGGTTCGATTGATCTTTTAATGACTACACAAGTTTCTTTTGATTGGAAGAAACTCGTCCTCGAGCTTACTTGGTTTGTAAGAGAGATATCAAGACACATTTTCGGCCACCGCTTTTTCACTATCACTTCGATTAGTTTTGAAAAGATAGTACGTTAGTATGAGTACCACCTCCAAATTCATCATGACTCATCCTTAAATAAACATGTCTATCAAACACAAGATTAGTCAAAATAAATCAACTATATGAATTTGTGCAAACATTTTCTAAATTGGGACTACATATGGTTCAAACGTTTTCTCAGTGTCCTGAAACTGGTCTTGATGAATTTATAATTTCCGCTAGCCTCTCTTGATGTACATGTGCTTCTAAATCTATAACTAATTTTCCTACAACTGTTTCTTGAGTCACATCTACAAATATATCATCTGGATCTAAAGTCGTAGATGTGATTAGACCTTTAACATATTTCTCTCCGTCCAGAAGAAAATTCGACTCTTAGTCTGAAACTTTTGGAAGTCGAATCTATTACAAGATAACCTCTTTAGTCACAGTATGATATGCCGGCTAAACTAAATTATTTGTTTGTTTTCCATCTGAGAAAGGCCTCAACTTTAAGTGTCGTCTCCAACATCCTATCAACTAACATCTCCTCCACTTGATTTAATAATGAAAATATATCTACAAACTCGTCAAAGTCTCTATAGTCATCCTATATGGGTATCAAAGTTTCCAGTTTTACGTCCTCTGCTAGAGAACTTAAAACTTCTCCACCAAAGATTGATTCTTTGTCGAACCTTGGTGAATTTTCACTTGCCTCCTTTGTTCTTCTTGACAAATAGGTTCCGGGTTTCTGTTGTGACATAGAATATCTTAAAGCCTTTATTTCATTTAGTTCTTTTTGGAGCTCACCTAATTTATGTGCTACTTTGTTGATCTGCTTCCTCCATTCTCTAATTTCCTGATCTCTCAGATATTTATCTATCTTCCCATAACATCTGCTTTATAACTTGTTTTTCCCATTGTTACTGACTTACGAAAGAAGCAAATACAAATAATCAAAATAGAATCTTGTCTCCAAAAAGTGGAATAACACCACTTTCCAAACAAGTAACCAATGCACACCGAAAGCAATATTGTCCACCCATATATCTATAAAAGGAAACAAGCTCTGATGACCAAATGATAAAGTTGTCAATCTTTTCTGGCTCTAATAGCAATTGATGACTGCTAAGGTCAGGTTTAATGACCACTTAAACAATCAACCTGAAATAATATTTTTAGACTCGAGATCCTTGGATCCGAATCAAGGATTTCAAAAGGAAACCCTGGATATCCAGCTCTCATTCTCACTCTAGAAAAGGAAGAGATGACTCTAATTTTGATGCGACAAAATTTACTAAAGAAAATAAGTATTCTAAGAATTCAATACAAATAGGGAATTGAGAATTTGAATGCTAAGATCTGTTAGAAACTGAGAAACTGTATTCAATAAGGAGTATTACACAACTATATATAGCCTCTAGCCGACCCTAGAGCTATTACACTTCTAATCTAATCTTAACTCAAATACATCTCTTGATAGAGATTAACCCAAACTAGAATCCTAATTCTAATATATTCAACATTCCCCCTTAAACTCAAGTGGTTCATCACTTTGAGTTTACAATTATTGAACAAAATAAAAAACTAATAACTAGATAAATCAAGTGTCGACTGACGCCATCTAGTTGAGCGGAAGCAAATCAATGGTGAAGATGTGATGACGAAGTCAACCAAAACTGAACCAATGTTCCACGTGTGCTGTAAGTTATAAAACATATGCTGAACATACTGAAACTCTCCAACTCCAACTCTCCCCCCTTCCACGTGCTACGTCTTAAAGAAAAGGTCCAAAGTTACTTGCAAAATCAATGCCGATGTCGATGCCGATGTCAATACCAATGCCACCAATACTAATGCCACTTCCAATTCCAAAAATAAATTCCAATTCCAAAACCAACAAAAGGCTAGTGTGAGAATGCTACAAAACTCCAGAGAAAACAAGAAATCAAATCAAGAAACCAAATCAACAAGAAATCAAATCAAGAAACCAAATCTTCCAATATGTGGCTGCATACGGGGGAGACAAAGTGCCAAACGGCTGCAAAGGGTACCAAACGAATGCAAAGGGTACCAAACAAAGTCAAATCAGCCACAAAACTGGACTACAAAAGGGCTGGGTCAAAGTCCAGATACAAGACGAAGACAAGAGGAAAATAAATGCAAATCAATCGAATGAGATGATGCAAATCAAGATCAATCGAGAGCGGAGAAGAAGAAAGAGACCAAGAGAAACAAAAGAAAGAACTAAGGGCATTCTCACAAATTGAACTCAATGCAGGCACAAACTGATAAATTTTTTTTTTTTTTTCAGGTGGAAGCAAAGAAAGTCATGGAGAACCCAAGTGGCAAAAGCATGCAGGTGCAGCAACAAATTGAAATGCAAGAACTGAACAAAATAAAGGCGGAAGGTGGACGAAGCAAAACAATTCAGGTGCTACTAGGTCGAAACAATCTGTCATAGAGGGGTTGAAGCTTTCTCTATAACCAAAAAGATGTTGATAAGAAACACCACAACAGATGTCAATTTTTCTTTTGAAACAATCTGACCTTCAAAAATTCCAGAGACGATGTTCACTGCAAGAGAAATCGCCCAAACACAGTGGTGGCAAGGCGGCAGGTGTAGCTGTGCTGTCAACTGAGAGGAGGCTAGAGCCGGTGCTATGGCCGGGCATAATGGCAGATCTGGGCAGCTAACAACAATTAGGAAGGCTCCAAACGATTCCAAATTGGCACTGGTGCGGAGGTGAAGGGCGATGCACACGAAGGATGGTCCTGGATCTGGGCTGAACTGGTGGTGAACAGAGGCGAATGGGCCAATACGAACGGCGTGGATGCAGAGGCGGTGACTGCAAGTGAAGGGCTGAAAGGGGGCAGATATGAGAGTCAGCAAATCAAGCAAAAGGCTGGCCTGGATGGGTGGTGCCGGTGATGTACATCAGAGATCTGTGAGAAGGTCGAACTAGAGCACGGGTTGAAGGGCTGAGATCGGAGGCAGGGAGGACCGAGATCTGGTCGATGCGAACCAGATCTGGTGCGGGGCGGAAGGGCAAAACAAGATCTGGGCAGGGAGGACCAGATCCGGACGGGCTGCAATTGGTGCGGCAGGGGCGGCGAAAGAGAACTAACGGAGACTGCAGAGTGGAGATGCAGCGTCGGGCTGGAGGACTGAGGCTCCAGATCTGGGTCTGGACGATGTACGAGTATGGTCTGCTGAGTTGTGAATCTGACAGATTCAGCAGATCTGGGAAGTCCGATCACTGGAGCAAGAAGGCAAACAGGTTGTTGGGATGCAAGTAGGCGAAAGTAGTGGCTCAGGCAGCGGGAGAGACGTTACAAATCTCAGAAACAAGTACACCGTAAGGCGTGACGATGGAAGCACCGGACGTTATCAGAGGCAGCAGTGGAGGGGTGGGACTGCAACATGCAAAACGCATGTGATGCTTAGGTCCCTCCCTCTCTCTCAGACGAGATGAGAATGGGCGAAGAAGCAGAGACGAGTCCCACGAAAACGAACGTGTCTCCTCCCTCTGCCATGACAGTTACGCCCGGCAGAGGGAGAGAAGAGAAACCAAGTTTTTCTCTCGCTCACGGAAAACCCAAGATCGAATTAGACTGATACCATGTTAGAAACTGAGAAACTGTATTCAATAAGGAGTATTACACAACTATATATAGCCTCTAGCCGGCCCTAGGGCTATTACACTTCTAATCTAATCTTAACTCAAATACATCTCTTGATAGAGATTAACCCAAACTAGAATCCTAATTCTAATATATTCAACAAGATCAAATGCAATTGATTAATCTAAATTAAATACAATCAATAAAGCAAAACATGCATGAATTCTAATAGGAATTAAATACAATCAACAAATCAAAACATGCATGAATTCTAATTTGACTCAAACTTGAGTTGGAAATAAAAGAACCTTATATTGAACCAATTTAAATGTGGAATTGAAAATTGAAGCATGCAAGACATGAACAAATTAAATTCATCATTTAAAGACATTTAACACTTAGATTAAATTTAATTCAAATACAAATTGAGGTGGAAATTCAATATAAATCTTTGCTTTTAGATTCACTCAAATTCGACTGTGTCTATTAAAACTCTCGTCCCTGGTAATTATAAGGCTTTAAGAAACATAAAAGAAGGAACAAAAAACCAGGCAAAATCGTGGCTGTTCAAGACTGCATGCAGCTCTGTAGATTTGGGCCTTTACTGTTTATTCTGGCCCATCCAATGGTCGGACGCCATTTGGAATCTTTACATTATTCAAAAGCATAAAAAAAAACTACATAAGTTGCAAATCCATGCCATACTGAGCATAAAATCTCAGCCCTTCATCTGGATTAGTTTGCCTTTAAAACAGATGCTAGAACCGTTGCTGATCCAGGCCCATTCTCTTTGCACGTCCCTGTTGATCTCCTTGCTTTCTCTAAGTCATTTCCCAACCGCTAATTTCAGACTTGTTGCTAATTTTATCAAGCTAAAATTGGTCCAGATTCATGCTAAGAGGTTTAATCTCATCCATTCAATGGGATTTCTTGTTATCCAAACATAAAAATAATTAGAGATAAATAATTTGTTGAAATTTAAATTAAAAGAAATTATTCACCAAACTGAGAAAGACAAGCACGAAAGCTTAATGGTTGATTCAAGTGTAGATGTGTAATGGCCCTGCCCTAGAAAAGCCCAGAAGGCTAGGTCTAGAGAGGCTGAAACGGTAAAACTGGGCCTGTGTCAGTTCGACTGACAAGTCTGGCCGATCGAACCTACATCCCAGCAGTGGATTGGCGTGTAGGTGTTGTGTAGAGTCCCACATCGAAAATAAGGGATTTCTGGATAGGGTTTATAAGTGGCAGCGCCACTCCTACTCAGCATGACACATTTTGGACCTACAGTTTAGCCAGACCCAATGGCAAAACAGTGCGAGCCCCCGTGTGGGCCCAGAGCGAACAATATCATGCTGAGCAGAGCCTGGCTAGTTGATTTTTGGGCCGGGCCGTGACAAATGGTATCAGAGCCGAGTTAAACACTTGGACCGTGTGGGCCTTCCACTTGATTTATCGAGTCTAGCTGGGGACGGCTTTGGGCTTAAGGGGAGTACATTGTAATGGCCCTGACTTGGAAAAGCCTAGAAGGTCGGGTCTAGAGAGGCTGAAACGGTAAAACTGGGCCTGTGTCTGTCCGACCGACAGGTCTGGTCGGTCGAACTGACACCGCAACAGTGGATTGACTTGTGGGTGTTGTCAAGAGTCCCACATCGGAAATGAGGGATTTCTGGAGGGGGTTTATAAGTGGCAGTGTCCCTCCTACTCAGTGTGACGCGTTTTGGATCTGCAGTTGAGCCATGCCCAATGTCAAAACCGTGTGGCCCCCGTGTGGACCCAGAGAGAACAATATCACACTGAGCCGAGCCCGACTGGTTGATTTTTGGGTCGGGCCATGACAAGATGTCCCTACCTTAATTTATGTATGAGGTTGGCAGATTAAAAAAATTGGAAAACCTTGCTGCAATCGTTGATTTCCTAAGTGTGTGCTTAAGGTCCTTAAATTAGTTGAATGTAGGATCACACACGTTTTTCACTTTCCATTTACACACCATTCTCTTATTTCTTCTAAGTCTCAATCGTCCATTGTGTGCCACATGGACTCATTACATGGTAAGATCCAATGTTATTAGAACCAAACTGTCTGTGAGGAAGGTTGTGTTAAATAAAGTTCAATCGAATTTAACCGTGGTTAAACCCGTGCCCATTGACATAATATTATAAATAATATTAAATATTCATAAAAAATATATTTTTCAAAAAAAAATACTCTTGTTCTCACAAACACAATTATAAATATAGAAAAACTATTAATCCAACATCCATTTTCTAATATCATTCCAACAAAAGTGTTTCATAATCTATGATCTCACAATCTAATCCAAATGTCCAATAGCCATCCTCCAATAATACCTTCAAAATCAAAAGTTTCATAATCTAAAATATCATTTAACAAGTCATTGCTAATTAATATCCAAAACAATTCAATGACCTCAATGTTAGTTATTGTCAAAAAAAAAAAATTAAATTATAAAGTCACCATGATCCCCAAAAAAAACCAACATCTTCGTATTCATTTTGATCATGTAAAGAAGCCAAGTTTCCATTTCATCTTCATCAAATTCACTGAAATTGAAGAAAATACATGTATGAGAATATTATACATACAACTCCATATTATATAATCTAAATTCAAGTCATATTATATCAACAATCATTATAATTTAAATAGTCATTCCTAAATCACCTTCCTCGTGTTGAGTTATAATACTCGTAGATTGTTCCATTCTCTCTTACGTTTGTAGTTTCTCCTCGTTTAATAAGGGTGGGTTTAACTCAACTATCCAATCTTCTATTATATCGATATCATCTAAAGATATTGGATCAAAACATATCCTTTTTTTTTCGAATTTCTATCAAAATAAAAATATTACACAAATATCAATGAGCTGTTAATGTTTTTTTCAAAGAATAAAGATGAACATAAAATAATTTAAAACACTTCTTAGTTTTTACCTTTCTAACAAGCGTAAGTTATAATGGACGTACAACAAGTCATTCAAACTTTGATGCTCTAATCGATCTTTTTTTTTTTGTATGTATACGTTCAACTACACTCCAATTGCTCTCACATCCAAAAGAAGTACAAGTTTGAGTTAAAATGCGAAATGCCATCTTTTGCGAAATTAGTGTTGAACCTCCATAATCCATCCACCAATCAGTTGCAAAAAGAAATAAGGCACACAATATGAAAAGACATGAAATTTCTTAGTTAATTAAAGTAAATGAATAATTAAATGTAAACAAAAATACTTGGAAGCATTTTGTTGCGATCTTTAATAGCCAATTTACTCTCAAAGTCTTTTGATGCTTCTGTATAAAATTTAAGCTCTTTGCTGATCGATTGTTGCATTGTAATATCATTATAGTATAATGTCTCAATGCAATTAAGAACTCCACTAAAACCTCGATCAACATTAATGTTATGATAAAACCATGATGGGTTAAGCCAATGTTCAGCAACATGAAGTGGACAATGCAGTTGATTATCCCAACGACTATCTGTAATGTCCAAATAAGGAATAGCTTCGGTCAACATTCTTAATGATGACAATGCCAATGTTGAATCATTTGTCACTCTTATTGAGTGCATTTCTTATGTCTTCTTTGGCTTTGCGCATAGTTGTGGGCTTATCATTACTATTAACCATGCGTAACACTTTTACAAGAGGTTCAAATGCTGCCACTATAACCTCACATTTACACAAAAAAGAAGAGCTCAAGATCAACTAAATCATGTCTTTGCTTCTTTGTTCTTTTGTAGCCTATTTAGTATCCATCCATTATTTGCTAACAACCATTGCCTGCAATCCACCTTTATTTTTCAAAATACTTTGTAATGCTACAAATGAGTTACAAAACGTGTGATTGCCGGACCCTATAATATCATTTCCATCAGTATACTTTCTCATTAATGTTAATACAAAGCCATGATTGTATATAAATATAGTGAGAGACCTTGCTCATTCAATAACACTTTTCACCCTTTCTCTTTTGGAAATATCTTCAAGCATCAAATCAATGCAATGGGCATCACATGGGGTCCAATATATAGTTATAAAATGAGTGGTTATCAACTTACACGTATTTGAATACTTGGCAGCATTATCTGTCACAATTTGAAACACATTTTCTAGACCAATTTCTTCAACTCCTTTAAAAAGATGAAACAACATCACTTTCATCTTTGAATATGCACTTGCATCTACAAATTTTAAAAAACTAGTCCCCTTTGTCGAATACATGAGAAAATTGATTAATGTCCTACGACGTGCATTTGTCTAACCATCACCATAATTGTGCATCCATAGTCTTTCCATACACTTTTGAAAGATTCTAAAGCACTTTGAATTTCAAAAACATTTTTTTTGTAAATTATATCCATGGAGATAATGAAAGCAACGAGCTTTATATCCAGGACCTTTACTTGCTATAATATCCCACATTTTTTGGAAATATGAAGAATTAACGGCATTGAATGTGATACATGCATCATACCAAAACCTACAAACAACCATATTTGCAGCCTCAATGACATCTTTGCTTGCCATTGCACTTCTAATGGTAGGTTGAGCTCCTTCTGTGGTTCGAAGAGGAAAGAATTTGTCTATACCCTTTTGCCCAGCATCATTTATGGTTATCCCTTTATTCTTATCACCATAACCTCTAGCAATTTCTTGGATTTCATCTCCTTCTCCCGATTGTTGACTCATTTCACCATGCGAACAAGTCTTTTGCTTTTTATTTTTCTTTTCAGAAGCAAAATTATTTAAATCTTGCATCATTAAGAAACTAATATGTGGCGGAACATTTTTACATGTGTCAACTCCTTTTCCTTTAACTTGTGCTGAATGAATTTTCAATCGATGGATCCCTCCACCTTTAACTATGTTATCACAATGAAGACATTGTAAATTGTAGAATATCACATAGAGAGTTTGGTGTGTCTCCCTTAATCAAGGAGATACCCTCTAATCTTAGTTATAGAGAAATCGAAATACAAATATGGAAGATATAAAAAAGGAAATCCCTAAATATAGTAAGCACAATATTAAGCAAATACTAAATATATATTAGTACTCCCTCTCAAGTTGTAGCGAGATAGAAGTAAAGCACAACTTGCCTACGAGACTATGAAAAGATTCCTTGCCCAAAGGTGAGAAGAACAGGGAAAAATGTCGCGGTGATTGGCCATAGTAGTCGTGTCGAACTGACAGTTAACACTTGGATCGGCTGGAGAGTTGAGTAATGCTGCAGGAGAACAACAATGGCAGCAACGGATAATGAAGGAAAATAAGCAACCCAGAGAAGATGTGCTAGGGAAGATCCGATCCAGTGTAACTAGATAGAGAAAGGGATTACCGTCCCTTGAGAAGAAGATTGAAAGAGGGCAGGTGCTTTGAGGAGATGAGATCATCCTGAGAAGCAGATTGGCATGAGAAGAGCAGCTTGAGAAGCAGAAATATCAGATTTGGTGGTTACGAGGAGGGGAGCAACCATAGTAGCAATGTAATGACCCTACCCGATATGTCGGGATTTTGGAGAGATCTATGGATCTCCATGTCGGTCTTTGGGGTCTTGGTGTCAGTGGGGAATTTGTGGGTTCCGTGGTAGGCTCAGTTTGATTGGTTTCGAGCTCAAAGGCTCAAATGTCGTTTTGGTAATTTTGGTTTATATCTATTTATTGATGAAAAATACTTGAAAATGACACTTTGATTATTAATTTGAAACTATTTTATAAATACTATGGTTTCTCTTTTTATTAAAAAAAAAATTGAAAAAAATAAGTAGATAAACTAACCCTTAAGAGCCCCCAAACCCTACCCCCCCTCCCCCCTCCCCCCTCCCCTCATGTTTCCTCTTTTCCGTAACACTGTAGCGCAGCTACAGTGCCGCAAACCACCTTCCTGCCATCTTTCTCTCTCTCAATCTCTCGATTCTCTCTTCCCCTTCCCCTTTCAAACCCTAAGACCTTTTCTCTTTTCCCCTCCTTGCCCCCCCCCCCCTTTTCTCTCTTCTCTCACAACTCCCACTTCTGTCTTCCTCATTTCTTTCCTCTCTCTGATCTCGCACCTGTGACGCCACGAATTTTCAAAATTATTAAAGAAATCAAAATTGTATTAATTAGTTGAAATTAATGTAAATTAATCAATTAATTAGAGAAAGTAAGAGGAGGATTAATTGATGAAGAAATTAATCTATATATTTATCGTCAAATGTCACTGTTGGAAATTAAATACGTAAGATTTAATTATTCAGTTACGTGCCATGCCACGTCAAAAGGGTGCAAATGTAATACCTTAAAAGAACACAAGGGCATAAGGGGCATGGAAAAACCCAAGATAAGGATTGACCAAGTCACACACGGTGGAAGTGGAACTTCCACCGCATGAACAGTGTCGTGAATAGTGCTGTGAACAGTAACTCCTATTATTCATGCACACAGCACTCCCCACTTCCATCATACGTACACGGCAGTTCTTCCCTCTCCTTATCTGAGCGAACAACACTTCTTCTCCCTCTTATTTTCTTTACACAGCAAAACTCCATACACCATAAATTCCCCACTGAGAAACCTATCTTCCCACTGTGAAACTAAGAAGGAAAAGCGAGGAAGGAAAGGAAAAGCGAGGGAAGAAGAAAAGGGATTAAGAAAAGCTTCAATAAAGGTTGGTGCAATTTTCTAAATTAGTATTTAGATTTAAATAAGAGTCTAGGGTGATTTAGAATCAACCCTGAATGAATTCAGGTCAATGGAATGAAAATAGGGACTGATTCGGGAATTGTCGGGTATCCTCCCCAATTCAAGAATCAAATTTAGATCCTTGAAATTGTTTGTTAATTTAGGATTGTGGAAGGGGATTGGAATTATTATTATTAATTACTGCCATTCTCATAATTAAAGGTTTCTTTTCTTAATATGTTATTATAAAGGATATAATACTAAAAATTAAAAGGGTTCTTTTATACGAAGCCATCTACATTTTACACTTCTCTGTTTTTTGAAATCACAGATGGAAATAGGGTTTCTAGGGTTTGTGGTAACAGACTGACTGTCGGAGACCGAGAAACGGCGAGAAGAAGAAAGGGAAGATCGGCGGAGAAAGGGTTCGGGTGAGAAGGTTAGTTCTTGAACCTTTTCTTCTAATTTCTCCCTTTCCATCATGGGTGTTGCAACCCTATGTAATGGTGAAAATACCCACCGAACTGGTAAATGAAAATACCGAAGTGTGGAGCCTGAAGGAAACCCATTTCATTTCTCTCCCTCTCTCTGTTGTTTTACTTTTAACCCCAAAAAAAAAAAAAACATAGAGTTGCCAACGGCTGAGGCAGCAATGTTCAGAAGCATCTCGGTGTGTCTGCTGATACCGAGAAAGCCAAGGAATCTCTTGGGAAGGGAAAGATGCAAAGGTATTCCACCCCACCTGTTTGATCAATTGTTTGATCGGTAATGTCTGTGTTTGTTGGTGGGAGATGGAAGTGAACTGTGAAGGCAACTTCTTATGCCATATTTAATCATGATAAAGGGCTCCCTATTCTTACCGTCCTTGGTTTGCTCCATTAACAGTTTTCACGCGTTTACATTGTGGAGTGACTGGGAGCCATTCCGTCGCCCTTCTCCCTTAATCGATCATCACCCAACTGTTTGATGAAATGCCCCACTGCAATCTAGTAACATGGAACTGTATTTCTTTCGGGTTACGTACGAAATTACAGATCATCCCATAGAAATCTGGATGGGATCAGTGTGTGAAAATATCCGTTTGTAAGTATTTAATTACCTTAGGGTAGCCCCTCAATCGTTTTGTCTGTGTTGGCTATTGGTGATCATATCTTCATCTGTGAAATGTTGATTGACTTAAACTTTTACTTTTATCTTGAAGCCAACACTTGTAGTTATACAAGAAGTGGTGTGGTGTAGTGCTTGTAGCTAACCACAAAACATACCTGTGAATCATTTAATTTTTCACTAATGTTTAATTACTGTTGTTAGCCTTTCCTTGAGCTAACTGCCTAAGACCAAATTTGCTACCTACTCTACTTTACTTGAGGAGTTAAAGGACCAAGGTTTTCCTCCCATTTGTATGGAATTCAGCCCAACATGGCTACAGAAATTGGAAATCCAAAATCCCCATCCCTTGTAAGAAAGCAGCCCATTTGTTAATGGGACATATTATAGGTACTTCCATGGACAGACAATACCAGAGAGCTTCTCTCAGATATTCAATCCAAACCAGAATGAAATAAGGAAGACCCTAGCAGCTATGACAAATACAAGTGTTCAGCGTCTTGTATCTGATTTCATTCCTCGCTATGCACCCTATTACACTACTGCACTTGAAGTTGCAGCCCAAGTTGTTATCAACATGTACAGTTGGAACTTGGCCATAATAGCAGGAGGAGATGATTTAGATGGTGTCTCATTTCAGACTGCTAGAGTTGTAGGAAGGAAGGTTTCAGTTTTACTGCACATTGGGTTGCTCAACCTTATGGCTTACTGATTATGATCGGAGTTAGGATAGGTAGTTTAGGTGCCTTCCACCCAATCAGAGTGTAGGTTTTAATCAGGTAGATCAGTTAATGAGACCCATGCTTATAAGATTTTATTATGAGTTCCATAGCAACACATAGACCCATGTGTTATTGTAAGACATTTACATAGGTAATAAATAGGAGATAAAACATGAGGTTTAGAGTCTAAGGTCATTGAAGTAAATTAAGAATAATGATATCATGTGTTCTTAGTGACATGTATAGATAATGAACAAAAGACCGAGAGCAAACCCGGTAGCACCGAGCTAGTTTGTGGATTACCTTCATTCGTTGATCGGCTAGGATCAGGTAGATTTTCCTACTTTCTTGATGTATCACATGACTGTTATGTATGTGGAGATGATATTTATTTTCAAATGCATATTTTGAATGATTTATCGATGCATGAGCATGAAAGCATGCATCTGGTAGGGATGAGAATAGTTGAGATAATGGTTAGGTGATGTTAAACTCTAACATGAGAAATATGAAATACCATAACTATTCGGTATGGCCGCATCCATGAACACAAGAATTGGGCAAGTAAAATGGGCTCAAAGCTCCTGGGTGAGAGACCCGAAACCTGCGCAGGATAGTATGGGTGATAGTATACCCCCGGTAACTCTGGTTAAATACTAGGGATTGGGTAGTAGCTCCTAGCTGATGCCACAGGAAAGCTACGGACATAGTGGCCAATGATTAAAACTGTTTGAATGGAAAGTACGAAAGAGAGAGAAATGCATGGGCATGAGAGGGGTTTGCATTGATTCATGTACCATGGCATTTGCATCATGTTGATTTAATGAGTTATCAAAAGTATGTTTATTATGAATTGATTTATGAGATGAATATAAACTGATTTCAAATGCTTTATATATATTGATTATGAATTGATTTTGAAATACGGGGTGGGAATGATTTCAACTGAACTATTATGATATGAAGAACTGTATATGTTTTCCCTGATTTTATATATGTCATATTGATACCCCCTTTGATGGGAAATCCTACTGGGCGTTGACTAAGCCCACAATATTCTTCTCTTTTAGAAATTAAGACAGGAAATGAGAAAGATAATGAGGCAGGACTAAGTACTAGCCATGCATAGATGAGGATGGCACAAGATGAGAACTGCAAAGAGTTTCCCTGTTAATATCAGAAGAGAATGAACAATTTAGTTATGAGTTATTTGAGGAAGTTGGATTATTGTAATTGAACCTTTGAATTAAGATTAATGATGTGAATTTTAAATTACTCGCAAGTGTACGAACCGATTTATAGTATAGAGTATGAGTGCGAGGTCGTACCCAAGGGAAATCTACAAAATATATGCACGAAATAAAAAAATCGCACTATTTAAAAATGATGTGATTTAAGGAAAATAATTTTCTAAAAACATTTAGTTATAATCTTAATTTAAAATAATGAATAGTTTTGATGGATTTTTGAGAAAAAAGAAAAATAAATCAAAAATAAATATTTTACATAATATACAATGGAATCGGGTCAAGCATTCGAATTACCATGTTATCCGATTTAAAAACAAAAGCATGGCCTAGACTATGAAATATTCTGGAATTATTAAACATAATTCAAGTTTCTTTTTTAATAAAAAATTCTAATTAAAATAATAATTAAATCGGGATATTTCAAATCAAGCCTTAGGCTTGAGCGGGTTTTAAACTTGTGTTTCCCCAATTCTAAAACAACCGTTCTTGATAAGAACCTTAGACTGGAGAGACGGCAAGTCCCACTGATCCTAATAGGGGTTCCACTTTTCATTGAAAAAAATCCTCAAATTAATTTGTTTCATGAAGTTCTTAAAAGAATTAAAATTAAATTGAAAACCATCATTATTTAATATTTAACAATTGGGAATAGCATACATCTAAATAAACCGCCATGAATTTTATTTAAAAATTCAGAAATGAATTACAATTCTTTTGGACTTTAAATAAAAAATAAAATAAAATAACTTACAAGAAATTATTTATTTTTTTCCTTCTGTCTTTCAGTCGTCCAATTCCAGCCTTCAATGTCTTGCCCCGTTCAACTTTCAATGGACCCAAAGCCATCAATTTATAGGAGTGAGAAGAGATGAGATAAGGGACCCTTCAAATTCAACCAAGATAAGGGATCCATTCAAATTTTAAATTCTCTCTATAGAGATCGGTTAACTCCTTTATCTCCTTATCTTTGTTTCTCCTTATCCCTCTCTTTCTTATCTCTCCTTCGGTTCAAACTCTTTTATCTTTATCCCCGTCTTTTATTCAAATCCACTATCTTTTATCCAAATCCACTGTCTTTTTCAAACGCCGAATTTTGCAGATAGGACCATCATTCAAACGAAATTCACTGGTCCCGCTTGATCTTTTGGACTTGGATCCCATACTTGGACTTTTATCTGCCCCGGACTTTTGTGGACTTTGGCTCATTGGCTTCCAATTGCAGACTTTGTCTTCAGGCTTCAGATTTGAACAGTGGGTCCATTTGTGTGTTTATAAATTTTTACCACCTTTACAATATAACATAGTCCAAAAAATATTATTATAATTCAACTCTCATATCTGGATCTGAATTATAATAATTTACAATAATTCCAAATTAAATTAGGTGGTAAAAATTATAAACTTTCCAAAAATAGGACTATGACCCACTTTTCTCCATTTTAACTTCTTTTATTCTCACAAATACACTGCAAAACTTAAAAACTCTATTAAATGCATCTAATATTCACAAATCAAAGGCTAACTAATCCAAAATTAAAGGGTAAAATGGTAATTTTCAGTGCTCAACAATTAATATTATGCTTTGCTTAGATTGAGAAAGATTGAGTGTTGGATTTAAATAGATGTACATATTTCCGCAGTATGGTAAGTTAGTGTGGTGCTAAGTTTACGTAGAGTCTTTCCATGTGCACACACTGGTTGGGCCAGTTAAGGATCGAATCTTCGGATTCGGATTTGACTCGTGTCGTGACACTCTCCCCTTTCTTCAGGTTGTTATATAAAAAGAAAAAAAACTCTGAAATTTAGGGAGAAAAGGGAGGGGCACTACAACACCTCTCCCTCATTCTCTCTATTCATTTCTCTTCTCTCTCTTGTTTCTTTCTCTCGCGTTTCTCTTTCTCTCTTCTCTCTCTAATTTCTCTCTCATCTCGTCTTCCCCTTTTTCTCCATTCGAACCGTGTGAGCTCCCGTCGTTGCTCCACCCAGACTCCCTCTCTTTGCCGCCCAGATTCGCCTGCTCCAGCTGTCAGACTCTCTTGTCACTCTCAGGTACTCGAGCTTCCTCTCTTCTCTTCTCGTTGACTTCTTCTTCTCTCTTTCTCCTTCCCTCTCTGGTTTTCATCTCCTTCCTTCCTCTTTTCCTTCATTTTCCCTCATTTTTCCTTCTTTTCCCAAGTTTTCACCTAATTTCCCTTGTTTTCCCAGTTGTTCCCCTCTTTGAACCATCGAATCGACTCAATCGAATCACTAAGTTGGCTCAGCTGAGTCACTAGGTTGACTCAGTCGAGCCACTAAGCTGAGTCGTCTAGGCGGTCGAGTGGCTCGGGCGGGTTGACTTGTCCTAGCCCCAATAGCAGAGCCCAATAGTCAAGCCCAGTTCTTCAGGCCTTCTTCGGACCAGTTCGCTTCAGCTCAGGCCAGCTTCTTGAGCCCCGCAGACCGAGCCACCCCAATCAGATCTGGCCCAGTTGCTGTTGATTTGAGCTTGAGCCCAACCAACTCCTTGGCCCAACAGACTTGGCCCAACCCGATTGAACCCATTTTGTCCAAGCCCAACTTGTGTTCAACCCAGCAAACTCGAGCCCAAGTCCGATCCAGGCCTGACCTGACCCATTCCGGGCCCGTTTCAGGCTTGTTTTGGGCTCGTTCCTAGCTCGTTTTGGAGATCATTTCTGGAGTGTTCCTTGTCCTTTTCTGGATCGTTCGCAAGCCCGTTTTTTACCAGATTTTTGGGACCACCCCAACTTTTGCAAGCCTGTCCCAACTTTTCATGTCCAGTAGCCGTGCATCACAAGCCTGTTCCTTGTGTTTATCACTCGTATTTCAAAAGTCACGCATAGGTGAGGGGACTCATCACACTTGTTTAGCATACATGAAAAGCATATATTATCTCATAACATTTTGGACACAGAGTATGAGGAATGGGGCCCTTATATGATTTGAGCCACTCGGCAAAGGAAAACGTTGTGATGATTGATGTGGCGAGGGACTTATTTGTGCGTGCTCATGTCGAAATGCGTGTGATGGCATGTTGGTTGAATACTACGATGACATATGGATTGGACAAATATGAGAATATGTTGGTTGAATAATGTGATAACATGTGGATCGGGGAAATATGAGAATATGTTGGTTGAATAGTTGGATAACATGTATGTATGATAACATGATGATGTGTGTGCGTCCGATAATATGTTGGTATGCTCTAGATAAGCATGTATTAGAAAATAGATGAATCATGCTTATTATACTATGTTGATTTAGATGCATGCATGGTACGAAAACATGTTGAAGTTTAATATGCTAGCATGCTGTAGATAGTATCTTATTATGAATTGTTATTGACGTATTGATAACATGCTTATAAATAATTGTGCATGCATGCTACTAGAGCATGTGGATCGTCGGTGGGGCATGGGTACTAGGTTACATCAGGATTTAGAGACTCCCCTCTAGTTTGTCAGGTAGTTAGGGTTGGGAAGTCATGGGGAACCACGCAATGGATGCGGTTGAGCTATGGACTACTCGTTGCTGGGTCCTTAGGTGTGTGAGTACCTGGCGAGTATTTTCTTCTTGGGTATGTGGGTTTTTGGCAAAATTGTGGCTGTCTTGGCTCTAGCTGGTGTGGTTTTGGTACTTATTCTTGTGATGGGTAGACGTACTCCCTAGTGTGGGTTTGACTGTCAGGTCTATTATTGTGATCTTTGGAAACACTTATGTGAGAGGTGTGGTCCGGTTTGGAGCGCGAGGTACCCGAGAGTCCCAGGAGGGACATGTTGTGAGGTGGTCATGGAAACCTCTGGGAAGCCCTTGGGTTGAGTGTTGGCTCATCCAATGTCAACTTAGAGGTCATCACAGACACAGTACCTGGGTGCGTGGTGGATGAGGCGTCCCTAGTGGTTGATGGGTTGAGTGGTTCACCCGCGTGAAGACCAGAGAGTGGGATAGTGGTTTATGATATGATACTATAACCCAAATTAATGTCTAATTATGTGAATTTAGCTATTAATTGGGATTAGTGACCCATTAATCTAAAAGACTAACAAGTGGGCATTGTTTTGAATCAAAGTTTGACTCGATCTGAGTTCGGAAGCCTGTGGATCTGACTCGTTAAAGTGTAGTAGCAAAGTTGAAATTATCTAAACTTTTTCCGACTGAGACCTTTAAAGTAATGTAAAATATTAATTTATCATATTGCACAAAATTATTTAGTTTTAAAATTCTAAGTCTGAAGAATTTTACCGACTGACATTTTGATTTACAGAAGTGTGATTTTTAAATTATCAAGGGTGTCCCTATTTTTAGAAGTATTGTTTTTTTAAACAATTTTCAAATATTTCAAAGTGTCAAAGTGTCTCAGAATTTTAGAAGTGTTTTTATCAGCCAAATTTTGTGACCCAACTGTAAGTTCAGAATTTTAACAAAGTATTGTTTTAAATTTTGAAATTTAGCATTCTATGATTTTTAAATTAAACATTGGGTTTTAAATAAATATTTATCTTCAAATTTTTATGACATTTATAATGTTAAATATTTAATTTATTAAATTAGTTAAATTAATTTAGTGAATCTTTGAAATTATCCAACTAATTAAGATATATGTTTAAGATAAAATAAGATAAATCAAATAAGAAACTGATAATAAAATAATCATTTGTAAGTAGATAAATATAAATTTTAATATATTTTATACATGCATTTAATTCAAGTTTGTCTCTAAGCTATAAAAGCCACCATGATAGGTTGGTGAAGTGTTTACCCATTCTAAAGGAGTTGGATTGAAGGAGATTGAAGGAGAAAGTAAAAAAAAAAAAGCCTCTCATTTCCTCTCTCTGCTCTTTCGTCTCACTCCCTTACCGTGAGAGGTTTCTCAGGCACCCGCCTCTTTCATTTCATTTTCTGACTTTCATTCTCTCCGCTTAAATCTCATATTTTCCCACTTCGCTTGTTAAACTTTCATTCCCAGCAGTCAAAATGGTCTCAAGGCTCCAACCGAGCACTACTGCTGCGCCTTCCTTCTATTGGCCATCTTTTTGGACAATTTTAACTGGTAATTTTAAGCTTTCATTTAATTATTTCAGTTATTTTTCTAATTATTCTTTTCTTTGCTACCCCTACTTTTTCTCTTAGTTCTGGGTTTCCCTAAGAACCCACCTATCTCACCCTTCCAGCCAAAATGCACTGTGCACTTAAAGTATGCACTTAGGTATTGTCTGCTCTATGTAATTCATTCACCCATTTGGGTTTTTCTTCTAAGTGCATGTCCATGCAACTAACGTCCCACCATGTGATGGGGTGTTTTCACCTTTTGGACTTACTATTCCTTTAATGATTTAATTAATTGAATTATTTATAAATTATTTTCTTCTAAGTGCATGTCCATGCAACTAACGTCCCACCATGTGATGGGGTGTTTTCACCTTTTGGACTTACTATTCCTCGCTATGCTTTAATTAAATAAATTATTTATATTAAACTTAGGTTGGGAACAAAATTTTAAAATGAAATAACAATAAGGTGACATGTTTTATTTTGGGTTTAAATTGGAATCCTATCTTAGTTTTATTATGTTGTTTAATTATTATTCTATCTATGGTATTCAAAGTTGTTACAGTTTTAATTTAAATTTAGTTTTTGATTTCTATTTAATACTTTAGGTTTTCTATTACTGTATACATTAAAGGTCATTATGTAACTTGGGATTTTATTTAAAAGTATTACTTATTATGAAATTTATCAATTTTTAATGTTCTTAGAAATATTTAAAAAACACTTAAAAACATATACAAAGTACTGTTTGGGAAATAAAATGTTTCTTATTTTAATAATTTAAGATTTATGTTTTAATTGTGATGATTAATTTTCAGGAGCCTGATTCTAAGTTTAAAATATGACTGACTCTAACTCTTGTGTGATTACATTATCGCATTGAGTGTTCACTTCCAGGCTGAAACATTCTACCCATAGTGCACCGGAAATGCCATTCGGTAGCCATCGGTAGTGCCGTTTGTTGGTAAAAAGGATCGGGCACTGAGTGATTTATGTTACTGTATTCTCTAGGCCTAACTCAATATGCCTCCATGGTCCTACCCAGAAGACAATACGAGTAGTGGCCTGAGCATTTTATATTTCTTTACCTCTCTCTAGGCCTAACTCAATACGTCTTCATGGTCCTAATCTAGAAGACGATATGTGTAGTGGCTTGAGCCCTTTACATATATGTATTGTACCCTCTGGGCAAAGTTTCAATATTTTCCTGGTGCAGGAAAAATACGAGACTGGACACTAAGTACTTTCATTTTTTTATTGAGTGTTTTGGATGGCTAACTCTTCTGACATCAAATTAAAATGAAGTAGTAACCTATAGTGTGAACTCACAACCATCTCCTTAGTGATTTTTGAAAAAACTAATTGGAAAGTTAGACTGTATTGTGGATGTGTGTTGTATTGATTATAAATATGTATTTACTTGTATTCTTATTGTGTATTACAAATTCCTGTGAATACCCGACAGTTAACGGTGAGGAGACTTAATAATACAGGATTGGTAAATCAGGTTATGTAAACTTAGATTCTAGTGCAATAAGTGGTTTCATAGACTTTACATGAAATGGAAAAGACTAAATGTGCCAGAATGCGAGACTTGACATTGCTTCCATGTGAGGGATGAAAATTGTTCTAACTATTAGAATGAAAGCATAACACAGTGTCAATGAGTCAAGGTCTAGTAGTCTATAACGAAGAATGAACCTGCTTACATGCTTAGATATTGAAATAATCATGTTAATACATAGAAATGTTTATTATGCATATTGTCATGTTATTGACACTCTCCGATGTGAAAACCTAAACATCATATTGTGGTAAGTGAATGAGTGATGAAGTTCATGGTATTGCTCCCACACATTTAGCTATCGTGTTGATTTTGGGCTAGTGAGGTCGTTTATGCTTTTGCATGATGCTGCATTTTGATGTGTCAGGACTTAATGCATTTGGACTGTCAGTGTAGTTCTTCATATGTGTGGTAGTGATGTGCTAGTGGTGGTAATTGGAAACATGGTATATGAGACCTTTTATGGTAAGTTGGTAAGGATGGTAAAGTATACCATTCATTAGTAAGATAACTGTAATTTTAAATGGTAAGAGTAGACCATTAATATTATTATGACTACACTGCATTGTTTAACCTATACATGTTGATGAATGTATTATTTTAAGATCTCTTCATTGGGCTTAAAGCTCACATCCCTTACATTTCAGGATTAGCATCTGAGGATGAGGAACCTCTATTATAGACTTAGGATGAGAGAGCCGATGAAGTCACTTGTATTTTCCACTGTTGGAAAATACATTTGTTTTATCCATTTTGTTACAAACAATGTTTTGTTAGTACCCCATGTGGTACCTATTACTCTAAGCATGTATTAACTATCATGTTTTCATTTGTAACTCTGATGATGTTTATGATCGTATCTATGGAAATATTTGTTTGTATGATATGTGTTGTATATGGGTAGATATGGTACATGTTTTAGTCCCGTATGAAGAGCACGTGTGACATTTTATTATTATGGGATTAGTTATTTATTATAAGGATCCAGTCCAGCTATGATGTTCAGTTTTGGGAGATTATTATATAGAACAAATTATCGTGTTTCGGGCCAACCACCGGGTCAGGGCGTGACATATGATCCCTGGATGACCGAGTGGGTTGAGGGTGTTTCGCATACTCATTGGTCGAGGGATGGTGTGGTTGAGGACAAATCTCATTGGTATGGTTTATGATCCCTGGATGACCGAGTAGGTTGATGGTGTTTCGCCTACTCATTGGTCGAGGGATGGTACGGTTAAGGACAACTCCTGCTGGTATGGTTTATGATCTCCGGATGACCAATTGGGTTGAGGGTGTTTCGCCCACTCATTTGTCGAGGGATGGTGCTGTTGAGGACAACTTCCGCTAGTATGGTTTATGATCCCCGGATGACCGAATTGGTTGAGGGTGTTTCGCCCACTCGTTGGTCGAGCAATGGTGTGATTGAGGACAACTCTTGCTGGTATGGTTATGATTCCCGAATAATCGAGTGGGCTGAGGGTGTTTCACCCACTCATTGGTCGAGGGATGATGCAGTTAAGGACAACTACTGCTAGTATGGTTTATGATCCCAGGATGACTGTGTGCGTTGAGGGTGTTTCGCCCATTCATTGGTCGAGGAATGGTGCGGTTGAGGATAGCTCCTGCTTGCATGGTAGTGGTCAGCACTCATGGCCCTTATGGCAAGGTTATGATTCACGATTTGTGGTACCGGTCTGTGGTGTGTGTGTGGATTTATGTGGAGGTCGCCTTGAGGTAAGATGGTAGTGGAGTATGTCGAGTACGTATTGGGTCGCCTTAGGAGCCAGGTGGGTTGAGTATTTGTTTGCCCACATTTTGGTTGACGGGTGTGGTAGTGTGATTACCCGTGGTTATAACCTTGGGGCTCATGGTTGAGACTTATGATGTGGGTGTTGACTCACTGGGAGTTTATGGATGCCTAACGAGTGAGTTCTGCCGGCTCACTCAGTGGAAGGCCTATGCAATCCCGTGAAGGGTGGATTTGCCAGTTGTGTTGACACCAGTAAACGGGGCCCGATGCTATAGGTGTGACTACCGGTAGTTTGGTACTTGATTGAGGAGACCACAAGTGGGTCTAGTTGGTAGTCCATTGAGGACTGGTGCAGTGGTTACTTCCATGTGATTGTTTGTTTGGGACTCTAGTGAGCCTGATTCAGGGGTTGGTTGTGGTATGTGTACGGGTTGTCCTGGGAGAGTCATAGGATTGGTTGAGGACCAGGAACCCTGATTTGGTTGGAGATCGGTCTGTGTACCCATGGGTGAGTGGACCGTAGCAGATGGATATATGTGGGAGTTGCCCTAGTGTTGCATTGGGTTGGTTAGGGGATATGTTGGAAGCGCAGTAGATGTGGACCTGTGTTTTAGGGGTAGAGCACACGCTCACATGGTTGTACATGTAGACATCCTAGACATTGTTGCATCCATATGATTATATGTAGTGTATCCTTGATGACATATGATGCATACGTTGCCTTCACTGGGCATGTAGAGCTCACCCCTTGCCTTACAGGTACTTCTTAGAACTTGTTAATGTAATTGAGATATATGTTCATGCATGTATAACGACCCTACCCCAACTTCCCAGTATGATATTGTCCGCTTTGGGTTCACCATGCCCTCACGGTTTACTTTAGGCCTGGCCCACATGACCAGGCCCAAAAGACCTCACATGGGTAGAGGGCTCTTTTCCTCAAATAAACACCCATCCCACCCACCTCACAACCGATGTGGGACTTTTTTGAGGTGGGTGATGGGTATTACAATCCACCCTCCTTAAGACTAGAGTCGTCCCCGGCTCTGTCACATCACAGAGGAGGTAGAGGGCCCACACAGTTCGGGTGTTGAACCGTGCTCTGATACCACTTGTGACGATCCGATTCTACCCCATCGTGATATTGTCCGCTTTAGGCCCTATCCGACCGCACAGTTTTCCTTTGCCCCTGGCCCACATTTCCAGGCCCAAAAGGCCTCACGATGGGATGAAGGTTGCCTCCCTCTTATAAAGCCCCCACACGCAAGTCCACAACCGATATGGGACCTTAGGTGGCTTGGGTATTACAGCATGAGTTGGATGAATGTAATAATGGGATAATGTTATTACTTTTAATTGTGATTAATACTTTATTGGTACTTTTGATTATTGGTTTAATTGTGGGTTACCTGTGGTTAGTGTGGGTATTAGATCACCCGAAATGGTATTAGATCGATTTAGGAGTTTGTATCAGTTTTAATGTGCCCGTAGCGGGATGGGAAGTTACAAACAACAACAATGAGAGTAGCCATCGGGCACAGATAAAGATCTCTAAAAAAACAAAGCAAGCGGATCTAGGCCGCCGTTGGAGACGGGAGGTGTTGATGCAGATATCAGAAGCAGACTGGTGCTGAGAACTGGAGGCGTTGAGAGCTGCCTGAGATCACGCTGGGAAACGAACAAGAAAAAAAAGATCGAAAGGGCCTCCAAAATGCGTTGTGCTGGATTAGGAGTGAGCTCCTTCTTATATACCCCTTTCAAAAACTGCTCCTAGGCGATGTGGGACTTTTCCCCACATGCACATGCCTAAGTAGCCATGCCATGTCGGTCCGACCGACAATGCCTATCGGTCAGACCGACATTGACCTAATTCTATGGTTTTTTTGGGCCCAATTCCATTGTTTTTTTTTGCCCAATGGGCTCAATTTTTGCCTGGGCCTCCGGGCTAGGGCCTTTACATATGATGTGGCAAGTTAGCTGGCCAATGACATGGCATAATATGTGGATTGTCGTCACTTGTCCTTGTAATCAGCAAATGTGCCACTTATTTGGATTGGATTGGGCTAATTTTTATAGATTCAAAAGCCTAACCGAATGCTAAAACCCATGAGCTTTAAATTGAATATTTCAGGCCCCATCGAAAGCCATTTCGATCCACTTTTTCTCCACAAAGATTAACTACGAATTGAGTACAATTGCAGCATAATCTCCATCAATTTGATTAATTTCATCCTCAACTTCTTTCTGTTATTTTATTGGTGCTCGTGATGATGCCCACATTAGGATCCAACTCTCACTCTCACTCCGAAAGAAATAGATGACTTTAATTTCACCATGGTTAATTGATGAACAATTTCACTAATAAAATTAGGTGTTCTAGAAATTCAATAAGAACATGGAATTGAAAATTCAAATGCAATTAATTAAATCCAAATTAAATGCAATTTACAAACCCTGTACATGCATGAATTCTTACCCGACACTAATTGTAATTTAAAATTGAAAGAACCTTTTGATTGTGGTATTCTATGTCAATCTAACCGTTGAAAAATACAGGCATAAATATTCAACATCCACCGTGCAATCACAAACCAATACTTAGATCAATATCAGTTCAGCACAAAAACAATTTAAAATTCAAAAGAAACCAAAGAAGAACTCACCAAAACTTGGAGAGACTCCCAAACTCTAAGTTCAAATTTCATTCACTTCAACTTGTGCATTACATGGTCGACCAAGCCTAGTATTTATAGGCCTCAAAACAACTAAAACTTGGGTGAAAAAATAATACAATAATCAAACTTGCTAAGCTAATTAGGCTTGCATGCCCAAGCCTTCCGATTGGGCTTTATTTGGTAATCCTAAGATCCAAATTAAATTCGTGCATTATACTGGGCAAAAAACAGCTTCAATCTCAGCCCTTCATTTCAAATTCTTGCTACGCAAAACAACTCCTAAATCTATCCCAATGTAGGCCACATGCCCAGCATGATAAGCTTGCTGTTCTTGGGTTTAATCCTGTTCATTTGAATTCTTGCTGGTTTTCAAGGCCCAAATCTGTACAAAAACCCAGCCCACGGCCAAGCAAAAGAAGGTTTTCTAAGTTGGGCTTTCTAAATTGGGTTCCTTGTGGTCCATGCAAACTTATGCGCTCAAACCATTCTATTTTGGAGGGATTCCTTGTCCATGTTGGTCTCCAATGTGGTATTTATATAAGCAATGACATGGCAGCTGATGTGTAATTTGGATGTCCAGCTTGTTGGTAACAAACGGGCCTGAATCATGGGCTTTAAAGGCCCAAAACAATTCACAACAGGCCTTTATCCATAGCTGTTCCAAATGGGCTTTGGTATCGGTTTATGTGGGTCAAATGCAAAGCTCATGAGGCCGTCTCTTGCCTCCATCAATTCTTGCATAGAATTGGAGAGCAAATTCATCAATTTCATCCAATTGGACCCCACCATCTTCAATGGATATGATGGCCGTATCAAAAAGCTTCTCAAATAGACGGAAAATTTTGACAATGATGGGAAATTTGAGTACTACATTCTTAAAAAATTAGCTATATTTTACGTATGTTTTCTTATCTATTTTCATGGACACAGAAGAACATTTGAAAGAACACTTAAAAGAACACCTCTAAAACCAACTAAGGTTTTCTAGCCAATGTTAGATGATTCCAGGACTTGGGAATGCAAGAATTTATGTGATTGTTTATCACTTTTTCCATAAACTTTCTCACGAGATGTCTTTTATTTTCATTAGGTAACCAAATGCTTACCAGGTTTTCCCTTTCTCTAGAACTGGTCTTAGTTGAGTCTTGAATTAACGTCTTTAGAAATTGCATGGCTCTTGTAACAACCAGAGTGACTTGATGTATCTAATGATTATTGTCATAAATACCATGCTTAAAATATTAATGGTGACAGGTGATATCAAGATGTTTTTAAATTCTTGAGTTTTTATCGAGAATTTAATGTGAAAATTTTGAGGAAAATATAAATATTTAAAAAATAATAAAAATATAATAAAATAAAAATCTTAATGCCATTCATGAACAATTAACAACCAATTCATATCAAACGATATATTTAGAATATAGTTCAATTAATATCCTATGATCTTTAAAATATTGATAAATATTTTAAATCATTGTAGAAATTTCATTAAGATTATTACATAGATTTCTTAATCGGGAATTTACTGAGAAATTATTGCAATAATATTGTTTATCGCGTTTTAACGTGAATTTATTAGGAAATTACAATAAAAAATGGCAGGGCCGATAAATACACGTTATTAACACAGTAATGGCATTTTGACGATAAAAACGAGATAAATTTGAAATTATCGCCGATAGTTATGACATTGCTAACGATCAATATTTCTAGTCGCCTGAAATGACAGACTATTGAAGACAATAATATAGTGCAATGGTGAAGAAGGTATCTTTCTAGACTCGTCAAAAGTTTTATTTTTTCCAATATCATAGGTATCTCCACCCCACATTGAAAGTGAGACTTATCCCATAGATGCACAAAATCGGTCACAAGCCTTGTGTATTCATTAACTCGAGAGAGAGGACAAACCCAAAACCTCTAATATATTCCTAGAAGCTCACTGCATCGAAGCTACACCTCTGTGGGCTTTGTATAAGTCCTTATTAGTGGTGAATGCTTTGTTGAGCCCTTTTACCTTTGTGCATGCTCTATATTTTATTTATAGTACAGAATTGCATCAATGAAAGAGAGCTAAATTGTTTAGAAAATAAGAATCTACCAAGGGTAGACGAGAGTGTTCTCATGTTCTGATTAGTAAAGTCATAATGCTATTACCTCTTATCCATTACTCTTGAAAACTTTAGTCTATAGTTGAAGCAAACTTTTCTAAATTCTAACTTTCAGTGGACAATGATCAAGATAATTGCCTACTAAACTAAAAGATGTTTATGAAGATGGTAACCAAACAATTTCAATGGAAAAAATTCTTATCCAGATTTGCTCTACAGTTGAATGATTTAACATTTCTACACCACTTAGCCCTGAATTTCGTGTTTACAAATGATACAACCATTGTTTGAGGAAAACAGAGCATTTATTTCTTCTTTAAGATGATATTAAAATTACCATACTAAACAATCCTTTACGATAATTGATTCTCCATACCTCTGCCAGAAATTCTTGACTGGTTGGTTGGTGATGATGATTCTTCAAGTTCTGAATTAGCAAAATAATCATCACCATGGATTTGGTCTGTAGAAAATAAGGATGAATTGGGTGGAAGTTGGAGATCTTGTACTTTTTCCTCTAGCATCTCTACAACTTTGCTCATGGAAGGGCGATCTGTAGGCTTCATCTGTATGCACCATAATGCAATTACAATCAACTTTTTAACCTTCTCTTTATCATCATCTACAATATCCTCCAACAATATGTCCCCTCCCTGATGAAGTTGATCATGAATCCACAATGGGAAGTCCATTTGGCTTGAGTTCTCTGCATTTGTTAACACTTTTTGTCTTCTTCCAGTCATTTCCATCAATACCATTCCAAAGCTATACACATCAGACTTGTATGAAACACCTCCAAAGCTTTTATAAAATAGTTCAGGGGCCATATATTGTCCCTCTGGCAGCTGTTACTGACAATGCTCTCTTCAGTTGGATAGAACTTTGCTAGTCCAAAGTCTGAAACTTTTGGGATGAAATTATGATCAAGGAGAATGTTGTGAGGTTTGATGTCAAAATGAAGAATTCTCATATCACAACCTCGGTGAAGATACTCAATCCCTCGAGCAATTCCCAACATAATTTGGTACAACTTATCCCAACACAAAGCATTGGTTTTTTCTTTGCTGTAAATATATTTTTCTAGAGATCCATTTGGCATGAACTCATATATGAGAGCCCTTTTTGATCCCTCTGAGCAAAACCCAATCAGTCGTACCACATTGACATGGTGTGTCCTTCCAATTGTAGCAACTTCATTGATAAATTCTTGGACATTTCCCTTTGATTTCTTCAACATCTTTATTGCAACAAGACGTCCATTGGAGAGCTTTCCTTTGAAAACAGTGCCAAAGCCTCCCTCGCCCAATTTTTCTTTGAAATTCTTTGTCATCTTCTTTATATCCCAGAAAGAGTACCTTGATGGCATTTGATATTTATAATTACTCAAGAATTCTTCAACTGTGCTATCCATCCATATGTGCTTCCTCTTTAATTTGTAGGCCAAAAATATGAAGAGGCAGAAGATTCCAATTGCTGTTCTCCCGAGCAAAGCCCACAAAACATACACTTTACAAAGACATGGAGAACATATGTTAGCCTTGTTGAAATGAATTATCATTACTATTTAAGGAGTCAATGCACTGCATTTTGTTCTAATTCCGCTTTATTTATACTACAATTATGGTTGTAAAATACCATTTGATTCAGATCTTGTGGATTAATATATATGGACCGAAATCATATTTGATTGGGCACATATTTAGTGAGATTACATAATCCATTAAAGGATGTTTCCATGCCCAAATGCTCAATCCTATTAAGAAAATATTTTATCAATTGGTATCAGAGCCAGGTTCATCGAATCACTTGGTGTTTTTCATTAAGGTTGTATGATGATGATATGATGTTGATAATGAAATTCAAATTAAGGGAAAAACTTCTCAGTTTTGAATACTAGACAGTGCTGAATTATTTCAGTGAGGGAACAACAAAAGACAAATGACAAGGCTGAAATGTGAAAATAAAATAATAAAGAAGGATAGGCATGGGACGGTGGTCATCTTGGTGGGTTTGATGTGTATTAAAATAAGGATTATTAAAGAGAATGGATGGAGGTTTGGCTGCATCTGCAAGCTGAATATGAGAAATCAACCAACTGAATTCACAACTGTTTTGTACAGTTTTTATTTGTGAAATTTTTAGCCGACTGAATTATAGAATTTAGTCGACTGAATTGTAGGCTGATATGACAAGATGTAATTCAGCCGACTCGACTGAACCCAATTTTGATCTTTTAGATCAATTTTACTTTAAGAAAAAATCATTTTGTTGGTCGAAGTGTCGTTTGGGCTTTGTTAGTCGAACCAACACCCAACTGTAAAATGCTTCTCAGTATATTCATCATGTGTAGAATATCAAATTTATATTTCATATGAAAGTTTTTATGAATTGAATGTGAATCTAGTAAAATTCAATTAAAGAGTGAAGTCATTATTCTTGACTTGAATTCACATAAAGATACGATTTGGTTGTCACCAAAGTGGCCCAATCGGAATGAGTCAAGTTTTGAGTCTTATAACCATGGTCCAGTACTTCTCCCAACTATTGGATAATGATGGCCTTGCAAATCGCAATCCCTAGCCATAGAGATATTAGGTTGGCCCAAAGGTGCACCGTTCCGAGTGGTTAACAGATTGGATAGGATAATTGACGGGTACTTGTGGTTAGTATTAGTACGGACACTCAAAGGTGACTACGGTATTTAGTCACTTGTGTAATGACCTGACCCGATATTTCGGGGTCTTAGAGAGTTTTGTAGAACCCCGAGTTGTTTTTGGTGCTTTGGTAGTGTTGGGGGTAGTGTGGGCTCCATGGTGGGCCCTAGTGTGCTTGATTTCGAGCTCGGGAACTCGAAGGGACATTTTTGCAATTTTGTGATTATGTATTTTTGTCAAAAAAAAATATTGAAAAATCACACATTTTCCCCTTCGACATTCAGCATTCGAGATTATTTTGGGTTTTCAATCTTTTTATTTTTACCCCTTCTGAAAATAATTTTTCAAAGCTTTTAATAATAATTAAAAAAAATCATCAAAAAACCCTAAACCCTAAGGAACCCTCACCATCACCCTTTAAACCCATCTCCTGTCGCACTGTAGCGTTTCCAGCTAGTGCGCCGCAACCCTCTCGATCCCTCATTCTCTCGTCTTCTCCCCTCCTTCCCTCCTCCGATCTCTCTCTCTCTCTCTCTTCTCCTTCTCCGCCTTCTTTCTCAGTCACCTCGAGCAGCCGCCGTTGATCCCTACCCAGCCGATCGAGGCCTGACCCTCCTTTTTGCCCTAGACAACCGATTTCTGTCCCCTTTCGCCGACCCTGCCGATTCAAGGTAACCTTCTTCTTCTCCATCTGTTCTCCTCAATCTCTTTTCCCTTCTTCTCCTTCCCTCTCTCTTCTCCCCCTTGGTCCTCCTTGTTTTTCATCGATTTTCGTTGGTTCTCTGCAGTTTTCCCTGATTTCATCAATTTTCCTTGGTTTTCCCCATTTTTCCCAGCCTTGGCCCAACCTAGCCTTGGCCCAGTCAGTTTCGGCCAAGCAAGTTTTGGTCTGGCCCAGATCTTCGGCCCGGCCCACCTCTGTCTAGTTTTCGGGCACAGTCAATTTCGGCCAAGCAAGTTCGGCCCGGCCCATTTTTTTAGCCCTTTTTTAGACCCAATCCTTTTTCAGGCCCATTTTCCAGCTGGCCCAGTTCGGCCCGTTTTGGGCCCATATTTAGTCCGGTCTCGTTTTAGATCATTTTACCTTGTTTACTTATTCGCTCTTCCTTGTTTCAACAGATTTGGCTCCCTTCAACCTATCAAGCTGCTTGCTTGCTCCGGATTTTCGACTTCACATGCACTGTGAGGGGACTTATCACGATTTAGCATGCAGTTGCATATTTAAATACTTACTCCTAGACATGGAGTGACCCGAACTGGACCCTTTATTTTCTAAGCTACTCGGTAAGGGAAAACTGTTGAAATTGATCATGTGGCGAGGGATTGGTTCGGGTGTACTCCTTTCAACTATGTGCATTTGTGGAAAATTTTAACTGAATAAATGGATATTGAACATAATACTCGGAAGATGTTGATGCATTGAGCGTTTATTTATGAGATGCAAATATAACCATGTCAAACATAGAGATGTGTGTTTTAAGTGACTCGCCATATGCTATTGATTTACATGATGGAGTATGATACTGATTTTGCTAACTATATGGGAATGTAGTTACGTTGTTATATATGATCATGATAACACGTGCAGGTACGAGAGGTAACCCGCAACGAACAACGTACTGTTGGGTGTTGTAATAGAGAAACTATTTATATGTATACATGTTTTTGATGATATGATGACGTTGATTGTTGGGAGGACTTCCTCGTTACATTCCGGTGGTTGAGACCCCTATAAGGGATGTGGGTTTCCCGTTGCGTTCCGGCGGTTGAGGTGCCTGCCCCCTTGAGATTTGTTTCCCCGTTATGCTCCGGCGGTTGAGACCCCATAGGGGATGTGGGTTTCCCCGTTGCATTCCGGCGGTTGAGGCGGTTGTGTATTTTATGGTCTCCCATTTGTATTGATAGGGAGACCGGAGTTATTGGAGGACCGTTTTAAGTTATGGAGGTGATGTCTCGAACTGGTCTGTGGGACCATTGGTTAGTAGTATAGTTGATCACTCATGTACATAGACATTCATTTTATTATGATGGTCACTACATTTCCTACATGTGATAAATGTTGTGTTGCCGACATATGATATGTTTTATCCTTTCACTGGACTGGTTAGCTCACCCCTTACCTTTCAGGTACCCCGATTGTAGAGGGGCTAGGGGGGCCCCTTGAGCAAACACCTGGGGAGGAGCAGTATAAGTTAGACATTTTATGATCATGCTTATGCTTTAGATTTGAGAGACTCTAGTTTGTATGGACTCATTATCACAAGTTTGTTTGGATGACTGTATAACCATATTTGATCACTCTATAGTTGTTTGTTATGTTTCTTAACATTATGGACTTGTGGTTTGTTGAGTGAGAGGTAGTTACCCCGTTTCAAAAAAAAAAAAAAATACCCGATATCCGTCTTTTTGTGATGTTTTGAGATATTTCGGAGATAACGCGCCCATAGCGGGATGGGGCGTTACAACTTGTACTTAGTTGATTAGTCCTATCGGTGATTGGGAATCACCGTAACATTTGAATAGTATATCATAAGATTACCCAAAGGTAGATCTGAAAACACTGTTCACTAAAGTTAAATTATTTGTGTTTCAAATAATGTTTAAAACTCATAGTATTATGTAGTGATCGTGAAATTATGTATATTTTGCAGCTTCATTATCTGTCACATTGTATACACGTTCCTCGTCTGTTCCCATGCTAAATGGGTCAAACTTCTCTGAATGGAAAAAACAAGTCGAGTTTCACATAGGTGTACTCGATCTTGATAAGGCATTGATTGATGATAAGCCTACCATTACTGATAACAGTACGACTGAAGAGAAGGTATCCCATGGAGTGTGGGTTAAGTCAAATAGACTTAGTCTCAAATTTATGTGCATGACAATGGCCAACAACATCAAGTATTCCCTACCTGCTTCTGAAAATGCCAAAGAGTTCATCAAAAGTGTAGAAGATAAGTTTAAATCTGCTGACAAGTCCCTATCCGAGACACTTATAGCCAGACTTACCACCATGAAGTTCAACGGGAGTCGTGGTATGACTGAGCATGTGAATGAGATATCCAATATTGCTTCTCAACTGAAGAACCTAGGGATGAGTGTAGACTCTTTTTTGGTCCAGTTCATTTTGAACTCGTTACCTTCTCAATATGGACCATTCCAAATAAACTATAACACCATGAAAGATAAATGGCAAGTTAGTGAATTGTCGAGTATGTTAATCCAAGAGGAGACCAGACTTAAGCAAATGGGTTACCACTCAATCCATTTTACTAGTCAAGAGCCTATAAAAAAAGGGGATTTAAACCTAAAAAGTTCAAGAAAGTCAAAGCTAAGTCTTATGAGTCTAGTACAAGTTCTCATGCTAATAAAAAGGGGAAAGCTGGTGGTGTGAGGTGTCAATTCTGCAAGAAGCAATGACGCTTTCAGAACGAATGCTATAAACGAAAGGCATGGTTCGAAAAGAAAGGTATTCATTACATTTCAGTATGTTTCGAATCTAATTTAACTGAAGTTTCTATAACATTTGGTGGTTTGATTCTGAGGCAACAACTCATGTTTGTAATACGATGCAGGAATTCCTAACAATCTAGAACACCAACTCAACTAAAGTCTCTCTCTACATGGACAATCGGGAAAGGGTGCCAGTTGAAGCCATAGGAACCTACCGTCTCTTTCTCGACACTGGCTATCATTTGGATTTGCTTAATTGTCTTTTTGTTCTTACTATTATTAGAAACTTAATTTCCATTTCTAAATTAGACATTGATGGTTTTCATTGTAAGTTTGGACAAAATACTTTCAGTTTATTTAAGTGCTCTTCCTTTATTGGATCTAGGTTGATAATTGATGGTCTTAATCGTTTAAAACTTCTTGATGCTTTTGCAAATTCTGTCCTAACCCCTCATCATAATTTTGGTATTAAACGTAGGTTAATAAATGAAAATTTCTCAAGTTTGTGGCATAAGAGATTGGGACACATATCTCATAATAGAATTGAACAATTAGTAAAAGAAGAGATTCTACTTAGTCTTGACTTTACTGACTTAGGGGTGTGTGTGGAATACATTAAGGGTAAGCAAACCAAACACACTAAGAAAGGTGTCACTAGAAGTAAAGGGCTACTTGAATTGATACACATTGACATATGTGGCCCATTTGATGTTCTATCTTTTGGTGGAAAGTCTTATTTTATCACTTTTATAGATGATTGTTCACATTATGGTTACATTTATCTATTGCACGATAAATCTCAAGCGGTCAATTCCATAGAGATATTTATCACTGAGGTAGAAAGACAATTAGATAGATAGGTGAAGGTCATAAGATCTGATATAGGTGGTGAATATTATGGAAGATATGATGCAACGGGTCAATAACCTGGGTCGTTTGATAGATTACTAGAAATTCGTGGTATTGTAGAACAATACACAATGCCCGGTACACCTAAGCAGAACGGTGTTACTGAAAGGCGTAACCATACGCTTATGGATATGGGTAAGAGCATGTTATTTAATAGCACTGTACCTATTATGTTGTGGATGTATGCATTAAGAACTGCAATGTACATATTGAACAGGGTTCCTACTAAGTCAGTTCCTAAGACACCATTTGAACTGTGGATAAGAAGGAAACCTAGTTTAAGACACCTGCATGTATGGGGTTATCTAGTGGAAGCAAGAATATATAATCCACATGAAAAAAAGCTTAATGAGAAGACAATCAGTGGTTACTTCATAGGTTACCCTGAGAAGTCTAAAAGGTATAGATTTTATTGCCCAAACCATAGACTGAGGATTGTAGAGACCGGAAATGCAAGATTCATAGATAATGGTGAGGTTAGTAAGTGAGATAGTGAGAAGTGTGAATGTGCAAGAAACGAGGGTACAAGTCCTTATGCCCGTAACTTCGAAGGTTGTTGTCATTGTTCCTAATGTCATTGAACAACAAAATGAAACAGAACACTTGAATGATCAATCACTCCATGAAGAAAACATCATTGATGAACCGATTGTAGAACAAGCAGAAGAAATAGCCTTAAGAAGGTCTCAAAGACAAAGGAGAACGGCTATTTCGAATGATTATGTGGTTTGCATATAAGAATGAGATTATGATTTGGGGACTATCAAGGGTCCGGTCACTTACGAAAAAGCCATATAATGTGAAAATTCTGATAAATAGATGAATGTTATGAAAGATGAGTTAAACTCCATGAACCAGAATGAAGTCTAAGATTTAGTAGAATTACCCCAAGAATACAAGAAAGTCAGATGTAAATGGGTTTTATAGACTAAACGAGGCTCAAAGGGCAATATCGAACGGTATAAAGCCAAACTTGTGGCCAAGTGTTTCAATCAAAAGGATAACATTGATTATAAAAAGATCTTCTCTCCTGTATCCAGGAAGAACTCTTTTAGGATCGTTATGCTTCTAGTGGCTCATTATGATTTGGAGTTGCACCAGATGGATATTAAAACTGCGTTTTTGAATGGTAATCTACATGACGATATGTATATGGATCAACCTAAAGGTTTCTCCATAAAGGGAAAGGAACACATGGCATGCAAACTCAAGAAATCGATTTATGATTTTAAGCAAGCCTCCCGTCAATGGTATCTTAAGTTCAATGATATTGTTACTTCCGTCGGTTTTAAAGGAAACACCATTGATCGGTGTATATACGTGAAGGTTAGTGGGAGTAGATATATTTTCTTGATATTGTACATTGACGATATGCTACTTGCCACTAATGATCTTGGTATGATGTTTGAAACCAAGAAGTTTCTCTCCATTCAGTTTGAAATGAAAGATATGGGAGAGGCAGCCTACGTAATTGGAATAAAAATATTCCGTGACAGAACACATGGGATTTTGGGACTGTCTCAAAAAAGCTACATAGAAAGAAAATTGGAGAGATTCGGAATGCAAAACAGTTCCACTTAGGATGCTCTTATTCAAAAGGGAGACAAATTCAGTCTAATGAAATGTCCGCAGAATGAACTAGAAAGAAAACATATGGAGGAAATGCCTTATGGTTCAGCGGTAGGTAGTCTCATGTATGCACATACCTGCACCAGATCGGACATCATCTTTGTCGTTCGTATGCTGGACAGATATCAAAATAATCCTAGATTAGATCACTAGAAAGCTGCAAAGAAAGTTGTGATGTACTTACAAGGTACCAAAGACTTCATGCTCACATATAGGAGATCTGAAAATCTCGAGGTCATTGGCTACTCGGATCCAGACTTTGGTGGATGCATTGATAACACGAAGTCAACAGTTGGCTAGTTGTTCCTTATGGCTAACGGAGCAATTTCATGGAAAAGTGCTAAACAGACTATCACTGCGACATCCACTATGGAAGCAAAATTTGTGGTGTGCTATAGGGCCACTGTTCAAGGGATGTGGCTGCAGAACTTTATCTCAGGAAGTTTGGATTCTCGACAACATTATTGTGATAACACCGCAACAGTTTTCTTCTAAAAAAACGACAAGTACCCCAATGGATCGAAACACATGGAGCTAAAGTACTTTATCATAAAAGAAGAGATTCAGAAACAGACGGTGTGTATTGAGCATATCCACACTCAGCTCAAGATAGCAGATCCGTTGACAAAAGAGTTACCTATGAAGACCTTCAAAGAACATGCCAATAGAATGGGTTTTGAACGTAACTCAGCTTGATGTATTTGACGTTATTGCTGTATTTTTGGACTACTTTATGTATTTATGTGATATTTGACACTTGAGTACTCTTGATAATGTTTCTGATATTTTATTCCCGTTTATCTTATTTTTATTTGTATACATTATGTGTGATTCTTTATCACTAACAGGAATAGTCTTTATATTAAGACACTTATGTGGACCATTATGAAAATTCTCACTTAAGAGTTATGCTAAATGGGTCACTTGTGTCGTAGTAATGAAAGGGACCATGTCGGACAAGATAATGTGCAACCGTCATTGCTCGCATGTGTGGATTGTTTAGTATTAACATAATGATGATAACCGTATGATGATTATTTGAATGTGAATTATGCGCGCACCTTATGTTAACTTTGTTTTAGATTCAATAATGATGATGATGTGGGCCAAGTGGGAGAATGTAAGATGAAACAATCATCTCTATGATGTGGCTCATACATCATTTGAATTCAAAACTCAAGTGTCATATTCATGCATTGCATGTATCAGTTGGGAGAACTAAATAGGTCATGGGAAGAGAGTTAATGTATTTGAAACTGCCTATGGGTCCTCCTCTCTACTCCTAAGGTTTCTCTCTACATTGAGATATACCAGGGGACTAAGAAAGAGAAAGAGAGAAAAATCTAGTGGCTATTTGCTTCTTCTCTTGTTCGTGTGTGCCAGAGAATCAACATACTAGATTGGATCTGTGCTTAGAAGGGAATCAAAGAAGTGCAGCCAAAAGACCGCTGAAACACACCTTGATAAGCTACGGATTCGGATATGTGTTTAATATATTATGATGTTCTAATTCCGCTTTGTGTATACTACAATTACGGTTGTAAAACACCATTTGATTCAGATCTTGTGGATTAATATATATGGATCGAAATCATTTTTAATTGGGCACATATTTAGTGAGATTACATAATCCATTAAAAGATGTTTCCATGCCCAAATGCTCGATACTATTAAGAAAATATTCTATCACACTTTTCATCTAAATGTTGTTAGGAGGCATGGTTATCAGGATAACTAGAATATATGAGTTTGGTCTTACCAAATCTTCTCTCGTAATAGACGTAATAAAGAATGACTGCAAGGGAAAACAGGAAGCAAAACAAGATCAGTTATTGCAAACTGCAAATAAAAGAATATCAGAAAAGAAGTCGGTCACTAGAACTGTGTTGGAAGAAAGGGCTTCTGAAGGTTTTACCCTTAAGCCAGACCAATAAAATTATGAAGAAACCTGCATGCCAAACAAGGGGCATTGTTAGCATTTAAATCTGTATTTACTAGCCTATCAACTTAAGTTATATAGACTGGGCTAGTTCATAAGAGCATCATGCAATCTATTGAATCGTATTTGGGGTTCGTTTTGGTCCATCAAATACATAATATCTGTCGAGACTTTTTCATATTTTGATAGTTTGTTTTCATGCGTAATTTGTCTTTTTTATGTAAGTCAAATATGTATAAATAACGTCATAACTTTTCAATAATGAGTTTAAAATATTACCTAAAATATTCAGGTAAGAAGATCATTTGAACGAATTATATGCATATTTCTCAGGATTCTCATTTAAAATATTTTCAAAATAAAACACTGATTAAATTACTCTTTTTAAAATTCAAATAGCAACTTGGAAGGGCTGATTTAATTAAGGGTAAAGATATGCTTGTCTCATAAAGTGAAGTTTTGAGTTCTATTTATGTTCAATCATTCTAGGCCACTCTCTATAAAATTACTCTCCATCCATTCATCCAATGTGTTTGAATTGAGAGGTTTGCACTTGTTCATGGGATTAGTCTCACCGCTAATGTAAGGTTGGAATCCCAATGTTAAAATAAAATTCAAATAACAATATACATATTTGTGTAATACTTGATTTCCTTCACACAAGATCCATTGGGAATAACAAAAGTGAGTTTCATGAAAAGTTTTTTATTTAACTATAGAATTCTACTAAATTATATTGATTAATTTAATTAATTATATTTTGGAGTCTACAATTTTTATTATAAATAAATAATGTTTTACTCAATCAAATTAAAGTTTAATAAATTTTATATTAGACATTTCAACGGATCCATTTCCATTACAATTAATTTACTTTTGTATTCGGAATTTCGGATCATCTAATAATAACCATGGCATCAGTTTTCTAAAAATTGATACCAAAATTATTATCAGTTTCTGCATTATTATCATTTTTAGTAATTATACTTTTAATTTCATTTTCATTTTCTCATCTACTCTTATTAAGAATCGAGATATGTGTCTGATTTAGGAATAGACGCTTACTCTAGTGACAACGTCTTCTTCTCTGCATAGTAAGTGAGGGTGTTTGAAACTAATTAAATAGTAAGAAAATGAAAATGAAAAGAGTTTATTAGATCTATTTAAATATAAAAATTAACTTAACAATTAGATGACTAAATCTAGAAAGATTTTTTTTAAAAAAACAAATCAAAATAAGGACCCCAAGATTTTCATATATTTATATCAAATTCAAAAGTAATTTTTAAAAATTATATTTAAATAGAATTAAAAATATATATTTTTTTGAATTTACATGTGGGAAACTGCGGGACACCCATCGTAAATCCCCCACGGGTGAACGCACTACCCCACACCAAGGTTAGGCCATGAAGACTCGAACCTGCAACCTTCCATTTCCTGAGGCGGAAGGAAACCAGTTTAGCAACACACATGTGGTTCATAAAATAGAATTAAAAATATATCTTACTTGATATAAATTTAAAAAAATATTAAGTATCAATTTATTAAATAAATTTATTATTAATAATAATGAATGTGACCTCTAAACTCAGATATTTTTTCTAGTAAAATGGAGTAAAATATGAGAGGTGCATATTCTAAGAAAATTGTAGAGACTAATTTATCCCATCTATAGTAAGAATAACGATGAATTCTAGCCCAAGTTCCCTTGCTCTGTAGGATATTTGTGGTTTATTTCTTACTTCATGCTTGTGTCATATAGCCGTTAAGGGAGAAGATTACTAATGATATGGGATGATTTGGGTGAGTTAAGGCAAAGCAAACATACCAAACATTTACTTAGACAACCCAAAGGTGTTGGATTATCTTTTTCGTTAATTTTTATACGATTTCATGTATAAATAAGAGTTTTTTCCCGACCCAAATTACACCCCCAATTTGTGCTTTTCACACTGTGCCCAATGACATTATAAACTAGATCTATTTATTTTGATGATTTCTTGAAGAATTATTGTTGCAATATTTGGATCCATCAATTGAAGAATCGATTTAAATCTACACCTCAATATTTGTTCGTATGTGACATGCCACTCCACTAAACAGAGAAAACCCTGTTTGGTAACCTGTATAAGTTGGAAATGTTGGGAGCATTCACCAATTTTTTTAAAGGAGACTTCAATTCTATTGAGTTGTAGAATTGATGAAATTATTTTCATTCTACCTATGAATTAACTAAGAAACAGGCAGTGAAAATTGAACAAGAATAGATTAGCGTTGAGAAACTTACATCTAAATGATTGGAATAATGTTTTACATGAGAAGCACCTCCCCTGTTCCCAAATATCTTCTCCCCAGTAATACATATATTTGTCTTCACTGAAATAATCATTACACCACCACCAAGCTGATGGAGGCGACTGCCAACGTAGAAGAAAACCCCTCACCATAAAATTGTGTATTTCTGTGTAATTTGTAGGAAACTTACACATATCTATGCCATACTTCAAAGGAGCTTTCTTCACGACCTTGCAAGAAGTATTTAGATTGGAAGGTGACATCCAACCATCGATAACATACAAATATGACTGGGCAGAGCTTTGGATGCATGGAGCAGTTGATACGTAAGATGGATCGTTAACTGCAACCGAACAATTCACGAACACGACACTGTAACTCGATAAGGCGAAGTAAAAAACCTCTTCAGTCAGCGGAGAAGACAAGGAATTGGTATTGGAGAGAGGGAGGGAAGAGCAGTTGTCTTTATGTAGTCCTGGGTCGACAACGTTTATCACCTGATATTCATAAGAGATGTCCATAACGTTGTAAGGATTTCCCGTTAGATTAACCACAGCTTGACCTCTTTCACAGGACAGTTCGTATTGTGGCTCGCCACAGTCGTTTGGATCTTCTTTTAAACGAAAAGGGTACATGATATTATGAAGAACCCCACATGAAGAGGAGCAGTTTCTTCTTCTACCTTGGCAGTGGCAACCTTGCAAGAAGAAAAGAGACCAAAGAAGAAGCAGAGATGCTAACTCAGATCCCTTCATCATGTTTTCAAATTCACCTCTACACAGTCAGGTTTTCTGTTGATCTCCACTCCTGGTTTGTAATACATAGGGAAGTGATTTTTACGCTCCTACCTTTTATCTACTGTGCACCTCTTCCATGTGAAATTTTAATTTTGTCAAACACTAATCTCCTCCATTCTCTCTCCTTCCTTGCTTTTTGGGGCAAAATTAAAATTTCACATAAAAACATGCAAAATGGATAAAAAGAGAGGTACAAAAATCATTTCCCAATATATATGAGAATCCAAATTATGTTTTATATTCTCTAGAAACAACAAAAGATGAAGCTTCCATGTGCTTGCCAAGAATCCAGCAACAAGAAGAAAGAGAGAGAGGAAAAGTCGTCAATGCTAAGTCTATTTATTAGAGTGAAGTGAATTTCCATTGGTCAATTCTGGCAGGCTTTAATTGCTTCTTTGTGGAAAAATCAATTTCCACAAGCTGTTGTCTTCTCTCACTAGAGAAGTCTAACTCGTCACTATCCTAACACTGCACACAATTCCTCTTTTAAGAGGTCGATTTTATCATTTCACGATAGAGATAAGGAATGGGCGGAATGGGGGCCTCACGATAGAGATAAGGAATGGGCGGAATGGGTGACTTATGACTTGACCGACTCTAAGTCACAAAAGTGATACGACAAAGTCATGGAGAACGTTAGTGAAGTATGTGGATAGATCAAGATCATTCAGTTTTAATGGGTTGGTCCGTTAAAACAAGGGTAAACATTAGAGTCGGCACTGAGCATAGACGGTATAGACAGCTGTTTAGGATTTTTAGATAGAAAAGACGCTCATGCACTTAAACTCCTTAATATATCAGTCACAAAAGGCTCCTAAAATATCACTTTGCGTAGGGTCCTGTTGTGCAAATTTTAAATTTATAACTCAAAAGCACACGAACCATTAGATAGTATAGCGATTAAGTGTGAGGTCGAACCCATCGGAACTTAAGAAAATATATCCGTGAAAAATACACTACTGAATTATATATTTTAAGAAATCTAGAAAATCATAAAAATAAATTTTAAATGTGGAATTGATTATCTAAATAGAAAATCTAATTTTAATTTAGAAATATTTTAAAAATAGAAATCAACTCAAAAAATGCAAAACACATCTAAAATTAGAAATTAACCATTCAAGAGATCTAATTTTCATGGAAAACACAAAATTCATCTAATTTCAATTAAGATGGTGGATTTAATCTAAAAATTATAAATAATTTTAATCTAACTTACAAAACAAAATTAAGATGTAATTACTTAATTACTAACCTAGTTCTTCAATTTGATGAGTTTTTGAATTTTAAAAACAAAAATACAATTTAAAACACCTAAATTACCTTTATACATATTTACAGTGGAACTCGACCAAAGAATTATGGAAACTTTATTTTTCATATTTTAAAAATAGCATCAAAGCCTAGAATACGGTGCTCACATTTATTATCTATCATGCACTCAAATTTTTCATCCATTAAAATTCTAAATATGAAATTTATGAGATCCATTAAACTAAAAGAATTCAAATCCGGTCTTAGGCTAAATAGAATTTCCACTTGTAATTCCAAATCTAAAAGTTTTTCTGCTCTTAAAAGAGCCTTAGAGTGAAAAAATCTAGTTCTATTCAGTCTAAAGGTTTTTTATGCTTTCTTTGAATAACTTAGAGTAATTTCTCACATAAATCCATAAAAAAAAAATTAAAATAAAATCAAACTTTTATCATACAAAAATAAGTGGAAAACCATATTTCTAAGGGTTTTTCTGCCTTTCAATTATTAATAAAAATTGAAATTAAGAATTACAATGCATTGGAACTTTCGTTTTAAGAAAACTCAAAACAAGAAGACTCATAGAATTTTCGAATTTATTCTTGAAATTAATCACACGTTAACATTGAATTCAAGAAAATAAAGATAAAAGAACATTAAGAGATGGAAAATAAAAATACTAACCCAAAATTCTACAACTCCAAAATTCTTCTCCAATTCTCCAAAGTCACAAACTCTCCAAAATCTCAAGGCTCCAAGTTCAATTTTCTCAATGGGAGAGAGAGTATTTATAGATGAAAGGAGGTGAAGTGAATGGCTTGAATTTAAAGATTCAAATAAAGTAAGGGACACTTGGAGGGCTGATATGGTTTGTGCTAAACATGAAATGACTTAAAAGAGGTAAGGAGGTGGAAAAAATTAGTAAAATTCAAGTAAGGAAAGTGGGTGCAAAATCTCATTTTTTACACATGCACCTTGGAGCTCAGTTTTGAACTAGTTAACTTCTGAATGAGGAAAAGTTGTAAACTACAAAGTTGTAGCCCTTGAAATCTTCTTCCCAACCCAATAAGAATCAAATCAATCAGACATTTGAGTGAAATATTATGGCCAAAATACTGAATCTGTGTCAAACATTCCTTATTTTTCTCCCCTTCTTATTTTGTTTCTTTTTCCTTAATCTACTTTCCAAATTCAAAAATCCTCTTATATTGGCTTGTAAATTTCGAATTTCCTCATATGTATCTTGAGATGATGAAAATATTCTTCACATATGTGGATTTCTTCATGGGCTTTTCTTCATAGGCTCAATAATTGGGCTTTTCAAAGTATGAAAAATCTAATAAATAATTTTATCACTTACATTCAATTCTAAAAATGTATTAAATTAATTCAAACTCTCATAAATGGATTTGAATTAATTAGTTTACAAATAAAACCCCTAAAATTGAGGTAAAATAATTATTAAAAATTCTAACTTTCCAAAAATATCAACTTATACCCATAAATTGCAAAATTCATCATTTCAATTCACATATCCTGCATTTTTCCTATATATCCTGCAAAACTTCCAAAATCCCATTAAACTTTTCTTAAAACATACAAAAAAAGGGGCGAACTAGTCCAAATATAAAGGTAAACTAGTCATTTTCCTGTGCTCATCAGGCCCCTAAGATTTTAAGGGATTTCAGGGTCGGCCCTGATAAAGATTATCCAATCTAATATTCCTTTTTCAACTTCAGCCATCAATGACATAGCGAGTGGGTAGATGAGATCAAAATAAATAATTATGGCAAGTATGGCAAATTCTCGAGTGTTTTTATAAACTAAGCCAAAGCTTCAATAAAAGAATCGAATCATCGAATATACCACTATTGGACTATCAAATTATCCACAATGGATTCTATCAAATCATCGTAAACCTTGCTCTTTTAAGATTAAATGAAGGAATTATATTTTTATCTATAATGTACAATCTAATGATGAGAGCACATTAAATGAACATCAATCAAAGTTGAATCTAAGTCTAAAGAAGAACATGACATTTGTAATAGTCTAAATCTTTTATCGTGTATGATTTAAAGAAGGTTTAGAAGCAAAATTTTCATTTTTTGAAATGTATTTTCATGTCTAACCTTGTTTTCCTTTAGGTTTATCCATTTTCAGCTATTTCTTACCTATTTTTTTGAATTGTTCTCTAAGATAATTCCATTTTGGGTTTTTTCTTGAAAATTTAATGAAATGAGATTGAGTGTTTATTGAGTTAAATGGAGATGATTCAATGGTAGTGATAAAGTTTACTGGCATCCCTGACCATGTAGACTTGGCACTACTGCTGTCACCAACTATTTCAAGTATAAGGACTCCATTGTTGTATACATCTGCCTTCTTTGCCAACTGCCCACGATTTGAGTGTTCTAGTAGACTGTTCATTCTTTACGACGATCAATATCTCAACCTGATTTGATGGTTCGTTCTTTTCCCGTTGGACTCCTCTTTATCTCTAAAATACACAAAAATACACTAATTAGACAAAATTAAATAAAATGAGAAACTAATAATTATAAATTCCAGTATAAAATATATAACAATTATGTACTTAGTAATTTACACTGCATCAAAAATCTCATCTCAAATAGATGGGAAAATTTGACGACGATGGGAAATTCAAGTACTATTTTCATAAAAAAATAGCAATGTTTTGTATAATTTATCTATTTTCTTGGACACAATTGGTTTTAGAGGTGTTCTTTTAAGTGCACTTTTCTTTTAAGGTTTTCTAACCAATGATTTCAGCACATGAGAATGCAAGAACTTACATGATTGTTATTATTTTTTCAAGAAACTCTTGAGATGTCTTTTATGTTCATAGGTTTCCAGATGGTTACCACATGCTCTCTCTCAATGGAATCCGGTTGATCGGCCTTGTATGAACTTTGTGGTCCAAATATTGGAAGGAAGTGCAGAAAGCTTGTCGACGCCACCCAACCCCTAAGCTTCAAAAGTTGTGGAGAAGAGTGATGCGGATTTTGACAAGGATGCTTTGATCACAAGTTTGTCAACCATATTCGAGTGAGGCAGCATCCAGAAAAACTATTTGCCGTTTGAAGCACTAAATCTTCCAATCAAAGCCTATTATGATAATGTATGAAATGGACAAATTCGTTGCTTCATTTAAATGTGTAAAAGATTGTAGCCTTACTTAAAAGCCAAGTGAACAATCCATAGTAGATAAATGAAATAGTAGTGTAATAAAGACAATTGAAATAAAAAAAAAAATCAAATAAAGAATTTGGATTGACCTGCTCCATCAAAACTTTAAACCAACAACAAATTAAATGGAAAAAATTTGATGAAAAGTTACAAACATAAAACAAACAGAGATCAGATGAAATCCTCTATTAGTTTAGAGTTCAGACATGTCCATTAGATACATATGATGTACAAAAGGTCAAAAGAGAACAAACGCTGGTGCCAGTGATGCCAGTGATGCCAATCGACTGATATGAATAGCCAAGGCAAAAGTTATGTAATGTGTCAATCAATGGAAAATTTAACAACATTAAAATCAGGGTCACTCCTCGTCATAGTTATTAATGAAAAGAATTGCATTAGAACGAGGTTTTCATTCAGATTTTCAAATTAATGATGGTTGCCAAATTCCAATGACTCATGAAATTACAGCAAATATGTGGTTTGTGGGGTTGAAATTCAGACATGTTACACTAGGTTTTAATAAATCCGATGTAACTCATATAAAAATTTATTTAGTTTGACCCGACTCGACTCGAATTGTTGGCCCAAATTGCTCAACCCAACCTAACCTAAATTGCTAGCATGACAGCCCGGCCTGTTTTAATTCAAATATAGGGGAAAAATTAGTAGTAGGTTTTGTGTATTTTCTGAAACTCAGATTGAATCGGATCAATTTGAGTCAGATCATATTGATTTAAAATTTTTGAATTCAATCCAATTCAACTTTCCTACGAGTTTTATTTCCAATCCGCCTTGATCCTAAATTTACAATTACATAATCTAACCCATTTCTCATATTGGATCATACAGGTCGAGTTAAAACCCGACTCAAATTCTCTCTTAATGGTTTGATCACCAAATCATTGAGTCTTAGTTATTACATATTTGTCTATCAAGAGGTCAAAACTCATCTTAATACTGAATTTAATTGAGACAGATAATAAGAACAATAATTAAAATTAACATAATGACATAATAGAAGAAAAGAAATTAAAACCCATCACAAGATGCAAAGTTGGTGGTGGTTTCAATCTATAGAAGAGTGGCTTGCGACTACAAACAGTGGACCCTATTACGGGCTTTAATGTTGATGGCTTTTGGCCAATCAACTTCGACCGATGTCTCAATATATGAAGAAGGTTGGCCATTTAGACAAGGTCTTTTTAAGAGACACCGTGTTTCTAAAAATAATATGAAATTATCAGTTTGAAATGCATTCGTTCAAATGATCTTCTCTTTGTGGGTTGTGGAGAGAGATTTTCAAACGAGGCCGTTTCTCGACCAATTTCTATAAAAAAGGTATCAAAATTCATCTACTCTAAACGTTATAAACTCCGGTACTAATTTTAAATGAAAATGGTATAGTTTTGCACTTAAAAAATCATACCCAAAGCATTAAAGAAAAATTGCATTCCCTCTTAATCTTTAGATATGATTTTTGAAGTCTATACCATTTTCACTTAAAATCAGTACCGGAGTTCATAAATTCAGACTAGATGAATTTTGATACCTTGTTTGTAAAAATTGGTAAAGAAATCGTCTCCCTGCCAACTGTAACCTTTGCGCGTTTGGCTCGAGTTTTCAAACAAGGCGGTTTCTCTTGGTAGAAAAGAGCGGTGTCTAAATGGCCAGCCCGAATTTAAAAGAAAATAATGCAGTGGTGCACATGCAACGAAGAAACCACATACTTGTTGCAATTTCACGAGTCAATGGAATTTAGCAACCATCATTAATTTGAAAATCAGAATGAAAACCTCTTTCTAATGTGCAAAACTTCTTCGTTTTTGCTTTAGTTACAAGTCTACTTTGGCCAAACGAATGAGATAGGTGTGTTTTACATAATTATTATTTAAATCTCAGGTATTTTAGAAGTATTAGAATGTTGAAAACAACAATTTTATTACGAAAATGTATAAAAAACAGAAAAAATTCTAACATTATGTAAATAAAAATATGGAATTTCCATTAACTTTTTAAATGTCACACATGCTTTCATTTGATTTTTTTTTTTTTAAAACAGCCAAAAACAAGGATTATCTTAGAAAAAATCTAAAAAAATAGAGAAATTTAACAAAATAAATTAACACCTATATCAATCTCCACCAATCTCATATTGTTAGATATAAATGTATACAAACCTTATTTTTCATTATTATATAAAAAAATTATTTCTCAAAAACTTAATTAAATGACATTTATAAAAAATCTAAGAAAATAAGAAAAACATAATCTAATATGTCTAGATTAAAATATTACACCTCTATTACATTCTCTAACCTTCTAGCTCCTTTCAGTTGAAAGTTCTCACTAAAACAAAAACAAAAATGGATATTAGTTAGAGGAGAAAATCCAAAAAGAAATCCAAAACTGAGGTAAAATATGGGCTTAAAAAATTGTTTGGAAACATCCCACGAGCATTATCTATTACAAGTTTACAACTGCTAGAGAAGACGGAAAAGAGTGAAGGAATGTGGTTAAGAAAAAAAACACTTAAAATGTGATAGAGATACATGGCCAAAATCTTCCGAGATATAAAGATCTCCATCAATATTTACAAAATGTTGACAATATGTTGCAGTATCAGTATCCCAGTATCTATTGATTAGTAACTTATTAACTACACCTAAATTTTTATGTATTGCTTGACATTTTTACCTATGATTGAGTCATGAGTTTTAATAGCGGCCAATATATATTATTTTTGAAATATTTAAACATTTTGTTTGATATAATCACGTATCATCGATATTTAGTCAAGATATTGTCGATATAATTATAAATTGCTAATATAATATATCACTGATACAATATACTATTGATACATCAATATTTAATAATATAATAATTAAGTCTATTGTCATTTAGATGGCTTTGCGAATGTCTTTTGCGGTTACTGCTTACTACCAAATTTTTATAGTTTAATATAGTTCAACTGAAGAAAATGGAGAGTCTCTAGCTTTAACTTGATCTTGAATAGACAGATTATTGAGAGATAATAAACACATAGATAATTTTAATTCATCATAAAATATTATTATTTTAATCTGAATCATAAAAAAGTGACTGAACTATGTCAAATTAGTATATTCAAATGACACAATAAATTTTTTTTTTTTTAAGTTAAATTCTTAATTCTTTATGATTGAGGCCTTGGCTCTAAGACATGAACTTGATTGTGGGAGAGAACACTTGACCCCAAGCCTATGAAGTGACATGGATAAAGACATGGGAAACATATTGACAAAGTAATGGTATTCAATTGTGGCAGAGAAGACTTGACTCTAAGTCATAAGAAGTGACATGGATGAAGACGTGAGAAACACGCTCATGACCTTACGATACTCTGTAGAAATTGAGAAAATAATGGTTTAATGCCTTTCTCATTGCATCCTATATCTATAGTATTGTGTACAAATCAATTACAATCTCTTGAATAAGGGACACAGATAATTACAGAGAATACACGGAAGTCAACACTTTCCGTTAATACTCCCCTACAAATGCGACGATAGTGAAGCAACGAGTTTGGAACTAAGGACGGAGAACCTATGCTTAGGTAGCCCCTTCGTGAAAATGTCAGCAATTTGATCTTGAGAGGAGACGAACTAAATGTGATGAGAGTTATCATTTATATTGGATAGATTTAATAAAAAATATTAATTCTCATAAAATTGTTAATATGTCAGTTTACCCCTACTTACAAAGTCAAGGGTAACCCCCGTAAAATTTATCCCTCATCCAAATGCATCATGTTGAAAATGTTGACACAATTTTAAAATAAATTTCAAACAAAATTAAATTGCTAACTACTTGAAATATATTATTTTTTAATTATATAATATATATTTTTTGAAAGATTTTAATTTTATAATATATAATTGATAAAGAGAGGAAGGCAAGGGGTTTTGAGGGGTAGGGTATTGTGAATACCCCAACCTCCAAAGGAGTACTAAAAAATTGGATGAGAGGGATAAACTTTCAAATTTTTACCCTCACCCCCTTGTTACCAACCAAGGGTAACAAGGGATAACGAGGGGTTACCCCCTCTTACCTCATCCAAATGCAGCCAATGCGGCCCGGCCCATAGGATATTTATCAGCCAATCAAAAAATATATGGAAAATATTATGCAAAATGTATCGGCCAATATTTTGAATATTAACTAAATAATATTTAAAAAAAAATATCAAATATTAGTTGTAGATCACCAGATATCAGTGGTATATCGGGTAAGTATCGCCCGTAATAACCGCGATATATCATAATAGAATGATTTTTCAAAATTTTGAAAATGTGACTTTGGAACTAAAAAATGTGGTTGATTCAAACGGCCAACTACATGCAAAAATTATTATTTATTTTTTTCTTGAAAGAAATGAGATGGAGACCGTTTGAATGTTTTTTTACAAGTATCCAAGATCTCCAGCTCTCATTTTTAGACTTGTATTCTCACATCCAGCTACAGATCTTAGTCTCTCTCACCAAACTCAATTTTTCATCTTTTCTTTCGATATTTTATCTCTTAAAAACTTGGTTTTTCCCTTAATTTTGGGGATACAAACCATTTAAAGGTTTTTTCAACCCTTGATCTACAATTATTGTAATTATTTCTCTCGATTAAATATTTTAGCCATCCTATCTGAATGTATTTTATTTCAATGTTATACTTAGAACTTAGATGCACTTAATGTATATTTTTATTTCGAATTTATAATGCATTTTTTATTCTTCTGAAGTGTTTAAATAAGTTCTAAAATTGATCTTATAATTTATTAAATTGTAGAAAATCATTATTTCAAGCATTTTTTTTTTATCCAAATCTAACATATATTTGTTAAAAATCTGTAAAAATTGTGTAAAGTTAAAAAAATTGAAATATTTATCTTCATTATTACTTGCTGTCTACATTTGATCTTGTTGTTAAAAAAAATATTTCATGTATTTCCATATTTATTTTTATTTCGTTATAAAATATTATCATATATTTGAGAAAAAAAAAAAAAAAATGCAGCGCACTCTGTTCTAGTTCCGCTTTATAATACAATTATGGTTGTAAAACACCATTTGATTAAGATCTTGTGGATTAATATATATGGACCGAAATCATATTTTATTGGGCACATATTTAGTGAGATTACATAATCCATTAAAGGATGTTTCCATGCCCAAATGATCAATCCTATCAAGAAAATATTCTATCAATTGGTATCAGAGCCAGGTTCATCGAATCACTTGGTGTTTTTCATTAAGGCTGTATGATGATGATATGATGTTGATAATGAAATTCAGATTAAGGGAAAAACTTCTCAGTTTTGAATACTAGGCAGTGCTGAATTATTTCAGTGAGGGAACAACAAAAGACAAATGACAAGGCTGAAATGTGAAAATAAAATAATAAAGAAGGATAGGCATCGGACGGTGGTCATCTTGGTGGGTTTGATGTGTATTAAAATAAGGATTATTAAAGAGAATGGGATGGAGGTTTGGCTGCATCGGCAAGCTGAATATGAGAAATCAACCAACTGAATTCACAACTGTTTTGTACAGTTTTTATTTGTGAAATTTTTAGCCGACTGAATTATAGAATTTAGTCGACTGAATTGTAGGCTGATATGACAGGATGTAATTCAGCCGACTCGACTGAACCCAATTTTGATCTTTTAGATCAATTTTACTTTAAGAAAAAATCGAAATGTCGTTTGGGCTTTGTCAGTCGAACCAACACCCAACTATAAAATGCTTCTCAGTATATTCATCATGTGTGTAGAATATCAAATTTATATTTCATATGAAATTTTTTATGAATTGGATGTGAATCTGGTAAAATTCAATTAAAGAGTGAAGTCATTATTCTTGACTTGAATTCACATAAAGATACGATTTGGTAGTCACCAAAGTGGCCTAATTGGAATGAGTCAAGTTTTGAGTCTTATAACCATGGTCCAGTACTTCTCCCAACTATTGGATAATGATGGCCTTGCAAATCGCAATCCCTAGCCATAAAGATATTAGGTTGGTCCAAAGGTGCACCATTCCGAGTGGTTAACAGATTGTGATAGGATAATTGACGGGTACTTGTGGTTAGTATTAGTACGGACACCCAAAGGTGACTACGGTATTTAGTCACTTGTGTAATGACACGACCCGATATTTCGGGGTCTTAGAGAGTTTTGTATATCCCCGAGTTGTTTTTGGTGCTTTGGTAGTGTTGGGGGTAGTGTGGGCTCCATGGTGGGCCCTAGTTTGCTTGATTTCGAGCTCGGAAACTCGAAGGGACATTTTTGTAATTTTGTGATTATGTATTTTGTCAAAAAAAAATTGTTGAAAAATCACACGTTTTCCCCTTCGACATTCAGCATTCAAGATTTTTTCGGGTTTTCAATCTTTTTATTTTTACCCCTTCTGAAAATAAATTTTCAAAGCTTTTAATAATAATTAAAAAAAATCATCAAAAAACCCTAAACCCTAAGGAACCCTCACCATCACCCTTTAAACCCATCTCCTGTCGCACTGTCGCGTTTCCAGCTAGTGCGCCGCAACCCTCTCGATCCCTCCTTCTCTCGTCTTCTCCCCTCCTTCCCTCCTCCGATCTCTCTCTCTCTCTCTCTTCTCCTTCTCCGCCTTCTTTCTCAGTCACCTCGAGCGGCCGCCGTTGACCCCTACCCAACCAATCGAGGCCCGACCCTCCTTTTTGCCCTAGACAACCGATTTCTGTCCCCTTACGCCGACCCTGTCGATTCCAGGTAACCTTCTTCTTCTCCATCTATTCTCCTCAATCTCTTTTCCCTTCTTCTCCTTCCCTCTCTCTTCTTCCCCTTGGTCCTCCTTATTTTTCATCGATTTTCGTTGGTTCTCTGCAGTTTTCCCTGATTTCATCAATTTTCCTTGGTTTTCCCAATTTTTCCCAGTTTTCCCCTCTGTTTCGACTCAGTGGGTGACTGAGTGGACTCAACCGAGTTCCCAAGTCAACTCAGTTGGACTCTTGGGTTAACCCAGCTTGGCCCAACTAGGCCCAGTCCTAGTAAGCCCAGCTCCTCGAACTAGCCCATCCTTGGCCCAACCTAGCCTTGGCCCAGTCAGTTTCGGCCAAGCAAGTTTTGGTCCGGCCCAGATCTTCGGCCCGGCCCACCTCTGTCTAGTTTTCGGGCCCAGTCAATTTCGGCCAAGCAAGTTTGGCCTGGCCCATTTTTTTAGCCCCTTTTTAGACCCAATCCTTTTTCAAGCCCGTTTTTCGGCTGGCCCAATTAGGCCCGTTTTGGGCCCACCCCAGTTTTTGGCCCATATTTAGTCCGGTCTCGTTTTAGATCATTTTACTATGTTTATTTATTCGCTCTTCCTTGTTTCAACAGATTTGGCTCCCTTCAACCTATCAAGTTGCTTGCTTGCTCTGGATTTTCGACTCACATGCATTGTGAGAGGACTTATCACGATTTACCATGCAATTGCATATCTTAAATACTTACTCCTAGACATGGAGTGACCCGAACTGGACCCTTTATTTTCTAAGCCACTCGGTAAAGGAAAACTATTGAAATTGATCATGTGGCGAGGGATCGGTTCGGGTGTACTCCTTTCAACTATGTGCATTTTTGGAAAATTTTAACTGAATAAATGGATATTGAACATAATACTCGGAAGATGTTGATGCATTGAGCGTTTATTTATGAGATGCAAATATAACCATGTCAAACATAGAGATGTGTGTTTTAAGTGACTCGCCATATGCTATTGATTTACATGATGGAGTATGATACTGATATATTTGAGAAAAATAGAAAAAAAATGCCGAAACTTAGAAATAATTTATGTTCATTTTTACTTTTTTGTGGTTCTTATTTTCTTTCTGCTTAAAATAACATTTTCATGCATTTGCATATTTATGTGTATTTTTTATCCGAAATTACCATAGATTATAATTAAATTTAGAAAAAATACCTAAATCAGTATTACTTATGTGATTTTCTGAAAATAAAAAATTTAGTTGCTGTCATGAAGTTATCTTGCTGTTAAAATTTTATTATTTCATGCATTTCCATATTTTTATTTTTTATTTAGTCTCGGAAGTTTCAAGACCTCATCTCTTCCAAAGAGACAATATTTGCTATGTCTGCTGTAAGCCCAACACCTTGCAGCAATGCTCTCGGGAATTCACAATACAAACAGAGTGGATGTCTTCTATGTATGTGCTGCCCCCCTCTCTTAAGCATCAACCAGCCAGCAATATATAGACTCTCGTTGGAGAGCCTTTCCTCTTTTACATGCCGTATCTTCCTCACTTTATCAGCAGTTTCTATTGTCAGAAATAAACCCAATTATGATAAGAAACTGCCCCTTTCACGCTGCCTGTATTTATAGAGATTGCCCCTTATTAAATTTAGCAACTTACCCAAATTGCATATAGCAATTGCCTAGACATCCCTATACAGTCGGTCCAAACAGGTAATTTCATCTTTCCTCTCTCTACTGCCGTGTAGGGTAGATAGAGAACATCTCGACTGAAGATGCAGTGAATCGAGCCACATCTCAACAATCTCCACTTTGGTGAGAATTTACCAAATCTCCTAAGACAAACTGAAACAATTGTCTTCCACTATATTGGCAACTATGCACAGTGGCCGCTCCCGGCCTAGCTCCACCTTTTGCATCTCTTGGTGAGATGTGTGCATCCCCATGCACTGGGATGCTCCAAGAATTGGCCAAACCCAAGCATTGATTGGACTTGACAGCTATCCACCGCTTTGTCGGACCCATCGCACCTTTCATTGTGTGGCATGTCGTCGCTTTCGCATTTCCACCCGAGCTTTTTCCTGCATCATAGAAACTAGGCAAAATACCACAACCATCAAGTGCAAAAGTAACCTTACTTTTCGAGCCTTGCCTGACTGGAATCTTGCGGGTTCTTCTCCTTCTGCCCGCATCCTGATTAGGAGGTCCCTGATGTCTGTCAATTACTGTGTTCCCTAACAGTGTATACAAACTACCTTGCCTCTTTCCCTTCATAACTATCATAGTTCCCTTCACCACTTTGAGAGCCCCATCCTTAGTTTTGACGGCGAATCCCTCAAATTCAAGAATACCCAATGAAATTAAATTCATTTTTAAATCCGGGACATAACGCACATTCTTAAGCGTCTTCACCATACCGTCAAACATTTTGATTTTTATAGTCCCAATCCCAATGATTTTACTAGTTGCCCCATTACCCATTTGGGCAACTCCACCATTGCATGGTTTGTATATATCAAATCATTCCCTCCTTGGACACATATGATAGGTACATCTAAAATCTAAAATCCAATTATTATTTAGATTTTTTGTACCTTTTGTGACTGTACACACAACCATCTGTGCTATAGCATCACGAGCATCGCTTGATTGAGCTGAATTTTGTGATCTGGCCTCCCTATCACGTTTGAGCTGATTGCAGTCCCTTATCATGTGTCCTTCCTTTTCACAATAATAGCAGTTGAATTTACCCGCATTCCTTGATTTTAACCTCGACCATCTTTGGTTTTTGGAGTCTCTCCCGACTCCTCTTGCGCATTTCTTATCCACCTTAGCCAACACCAATCTGCTTGAATTGGATGTATTTGTTGGTGCCCTTTTGGTCTCCATCTGCAGCAATGCTGCGATCACCTCGTCCACCGTAACGGTCTCTCTACCAACCAATAGAGTGGTCACCACTGTATTAAAGAAAGGGGGAAAAGAAGCCAATAATATCACAGCCTTGTCGACCTCCTCGAATCTCATATCAACACTCGCCAATTGAGTGATGATTTTGTTGAATGCATGTAGATGATCTAGGAAGTTAGTTCATTCTTCCATCCGCAACTGGTACAGTTGTTTTCTCAAGACCAACTTGTTTGTGAGTGACTTCGCCATATACAGAGTCTCCAATTTCTTCCATAACTCTGTTGCAGAAGTTTTATAAAAAACAAGACATTTTACCTTCGGTGCCAGACACATCTGTATGGTTGCCACCGCCTTCATCTGCAGTTCATTCCATGCATCATCTGACATGACCTCCTTCTATATGTCCTTCTCTTTCTCGTCGGAAGAACTTGGTTCTTCCTCTCTTTTAGTAATTTATGCAGCCCTTGATGAAAAAGAATATCCTGCACAGAACTCGCCAAAGACTGAAGTTATTTTTCCCGTCGAAGGGCTCCACCTCGAACTTTGTGCTTGGCATTCCTCTCATAGCCATTGTGTTGTATTCCGATCTCTCGCAATTCCCTAGTCTCCAAGCAAAGCTACTGTACCACTTGTTAGCGTTTATTAGCGGGAATAATAAACACACCCTAAATATCGAAATAAATCAACACAATCAAACACCAAAGATTTACATGGTTCGGCCTACCCGTCGGCCTACGTCCACGGAGCGTGAAAATCATCTCTGTTTGCTGTCAGATTTGTCTCTTATTGGAGACCCGCACACAAGCAACCTTGTTGCTATGTCTGCTGTAACACCTTGCAGCACTGCCCTTGGGAATTCACAATACAAACAGATTGAATTGTTAGAAACTGAGAAACTGTATTCAATAAGGAGTATTACACAACTATATATAGCCTCTAGCCGACCGTAGGGCTATTATACTTTTAATCTAATCTTAACTCAAATACATCTCTTAATAGAGATTAACCCAAACTAGAATCCTAATTCTAATATATTCAACATTCCCCCTTAAACTCAAGTGGTTCATCACTTTGAGTTTACAATTATTGAACAAAATAAAAAACTAATAACCAAATAAATCAAGTGTCGACTGACGCCATTTAGTTGAGCGGAAGCAAAGCAATGGTGAAGATGTGCCGACGAAGCCAAACAAAACTGAACCAATATTCCATGTGTGCTGCAAATTATAAAACTGATGCTGAACATACTCCAACTCTCCAACTCCAACTCTCCCACTCCAACTCTCCCCCCTTCCACGTGCTGTGTCCTAAAGAAAAGGTCCAAAATTACTTGCAAAATCAATGCCGATGCCAATGTCAATACCAATGCCGCCAATACTAATGCCACTTCCAATTCCAAAGAATAAATTTCAATTCCAAAGCCAACAAAAGGCTAAAGTACGAGAATGCTACAAACTCCAGAGAAAACAAGAAATCAAATCAAGAAACCAAATCCTCCAAGATGTGCTTGCAAATGGAGGAGACAAAGTGCCAAACGGCTGCAAAGGATACCAAATGAATGCAAAGGGCACCAAACGAAATCAAATCAGCCACAAAACTGGACTACAAAAGGGCAGGGTCAAAGTCCAGATAAAAAACGAAGACAAGAGGAAAATAAATGCAAATCAATCGAATGAGATGATGCAAATTAAGATCAATCAAGATCGGAGAAAACGAAAGAGACCAAGAGAAACAAAAGAAAGAACCAAGGGCATTCTCACAAACTGAACTCAATGCAGGGACAAACGGATCAATTTTTTTTTCTTCTAACGAAAGAAAATGGCTACCAAGAGGAACAAGTGGCAAAAGTAGACAAGACTAGACAAACTGCTATGAAGAAGAGCCATTGGCGACGGACACAATAGATCCAAATTTGTGTGGTGTCGGGTCACATGCACAGATCTGCAAAGGCTATAGCAAGATACAGATCTGAGCACAGTTTAAGGCGAGATGGGGCTGCTATCTGACGGTGACTGCAAATGAAGGGCTAATGAGAGGGATAAGAGATTAACAAACAAGAAAGGGCAAATCCATTTTGTTCTTCAAAACCACCAAACGAAAATCCAAAGTTGCCAAGGGCAGTCGGGTGGCCTCATGTGCACACTCGTCAAATCCGATAACTCAGTGTATGGCGAGATCCAACAAATAGAGGAGCTGGAGATCAGAACTCTTTCGGATCTGCAGGCCAAATCAGTGAGCAAAGTGGGCGGAGGGGTGCTCAGAGCGGTGGCTGCAGGGTGGACCAGATCTGATCGATGCGAATGGGCTGAGATTGGAGGCAGGGAGGACCGAGATCTGGTCGATGCGAACTAGATCTGGTGCAGGGCGGAAGGGCAGAACAAGATCTGGGCAGGGAGGACCAGATCTGGGCGGGCGGCAACTGGTGTTTGTGAGAGGCGGCGGCAAACAGAGATGCAAGACAAGGGGGTGCAGCAGTGTGAGATCTGGATAGAGGTCTGGACAGGGAAAACAAAACGGCAATGGGAGTCCTGGGCTCAGAAGGGGCAAATCCAAAGGTGGATGAATGTGGCGTGAAGGAGATCTGGATGGGTGTTATTGGTGCGGAGAGTGTAGAGGTGCGGTGCTGGGCAAAGTTCTGGTTGGGAAAACTAGATCTGGGATCTATAGGAGGCTGCAGGGAAGCATGAGGACGAGATCCAAATCTGGATCCAGTATATAAATCAACAACGACAACAAAGTGGGGCAATGGTGGAAACCAGATCTGAATAGTGATGAAAATTGTGCAAGCGGTGAAGGAGACGAACGATTGGGTCCCCGCTCCCTCTCTCAGACGAGATGCGAATGGGTGAAGAAGCAGAGATGAGTCCCACGAAAATGAACGTGTCCCCTCCCTCTACCACGGCAGGTACGCCCGGCAGAGGGAGAGAAGAGAAACCAAGATTTTCTCTCTCTCACTGAAAACCAAGATCGAATTAGATTGATACCATGTTAGAAACTGAGAAACTGTATTCAATAAGGAGTATTACACAATTATATATAGCCTCTAGCCGACCCTAGGGCTATTACACTTCTAATCTAATCTTAACTCAAATACATCTCTTAATAGAGATTAACCCAAACTAGAATCCTAATTCTAATATATTCAACATGGATGTCCTCTATGAATGTGTTGTCCCCCTCTCTTAAGCATCAACCAGCCAGCAATATATAGACTCTCGTTGGAGAGCCTTTCCTCTTTTACATGCAGTATCTTCCTCACTTTATCAGCAGTTTCTATTGTCAGAAATAAACCCAATTATGATAAGAAGCTGCCCCTTTCATGCTGGCTGTATTTATAGAGATTGCCCCTTATTGAAATTAGCAACTTACCCAAGTTGCATATAGCAATTGCCGAGACATCGCTATACAGTCGGTCCAAACATGCGATTTCCTCTTTCCTCTCTCTGTTGCTTTGTAGGGTAGATAGTGAAAATCTCGACAGAAGATGAGGTGAATTGAGCCACATCTCAACAAGTTGGAAAGCAGCAGAATCCAAAGCATCCGAACAAATCCTGACAATCCTCACGTATAAATTCTGGCAATTCAGCAAAATCGAGCTTCTCTGGGATGAAAACACGACCAAGAAGGAGAGAGGAAGTAATGGGCGGCTGGGAGGTTTCTAAATTGGGCAGATGGAGGAATTCCCGGTAGGATTTTGGAGGAAAAGGGCTATATATTGTAAGTCGGGTTTAGGGTCAACATGTGGGTCGGGCTTAAAATGATGGTTTTGGCCTCCAAACGGGTGTTTGGCATTTTCAATTCTAGGACGGAAATCAAACTCGAGAGTGAAGTCTTGCTGAAAGCTAAGTCTGAGAAATAATTTTAATAAATAATTTCTATTCTTTATAAATCTGAAAAAAAAAAATGCTTAGAAATTCAAATGGAGGATCTCCACTGTGGACAAGTGTGGGTCTCTATCTTTCACATGTGTAGCTATTTGAGGGGATTGTGTCTGCTAAATTTGGGAATCTAACTATCAATTCTAGATTTTTTTTGTGAATTTTCAAATTTTTTTGCATGATAAATCATCAAATAATTCTAAAATTATGAAAATGCCCCTCTACCTTCCAAGCTCAAGACTAGGCAAACTAGGTCTCTCTAGTGAGCCCACATGCTTCCCAGTGCTACCATACCCCCAGAAACCACCTCGGAGATTCGGTGATCTCCCTAAAACTCTGAAATACTGGGTCGATTCATTACAAATATAGCGGTGGATGATAGTCCGACGGGTCTACCCGGGTATTACCCCGACATGAGTCAGATCCAATTTGCACAGGAGATACACAATGCACAGTTCCTCAAGACGGTCCAAACATGCCTGGCCAAGGTGTTGGGTATGAATTATTCAAATATATGCCCATAGGCTATTGTAATGGTTCTACATATGGACAAATGGGCGCAAACTCTCTTTCAAGTAATATACGGTCCATGTCCATTTCTAATCAGCAGTCATGACAAAGTTCTAGCAGTTTCCAATATGCATACCCATCTCCATCCGAGCACATGTCAGCAGATGAGCAGTATCCAGAACACACATTTGCAAGATTTCTTTTTAACATCCTCGGTTACCATTTCGAGCGACCTCCATATTGATGTCACATTTATTGTATTTTGAGACCAAATTATATAGCATTGTACTACAATCTATTTGAATATTCGACTGTATTATTTCGGTTTGAGTGGTTATCGGTTTAATAAATTAGCAAAACATTTCTATAATTTTTTGTAATTTTCCATCATTTAATTAATTAATTTTTAAATTCTATATTTGTAACTTAAAAAGAACACTCATTAACTAAGTCAATAAATAATCAAAATATGTGTATACTCTTTTTCTAACTTTTCTACAATTTTTTGTAATTTTTCATCATTTTATTAATATTATTTGAAATTCTCAATATTGTAACTTCAAAATAATATTTGAACATGTAAATGACTGATATTTAATGAAAAAAAAAATATCCATGAAGTCCATAATTTTCTAAATTTTCTGCATTTTTTCAAAAAAATTCCAAAAAAAGAAAATCAGATGAGAGAAAAATATCACTGATATATCGGCCGATATTTGGATATCAATATCAGCTTGAATGATTTTTACCCTTGGGTCAGACTACCTTCAAATTTTTTAATTCAGAGTAATTTGTAATCAGATAAACTTTTTTTTAACAAGCTCATTACACATAACATGTCAAGACGCAAAGATAAGTCCAGTGGGTACTTGCAAACACTTATAACCATGGAATCCATTAGCATAACCTAGAAAAACACAGGGTAATGACCGGAATTCAAGTTTTCATTTTATATATGTTCAAAGCTCGGGGAAATATGAACAAACAAATGAACGGTGAGGGCGATAATTTGGTTTGTTGATAAAAAGAGTTGCTAAAAAATTGATTGTCGAATGATAGTGGAAGACGGCAGACAATTAATCAAATATGCAACAACTTGACAAGTATGATCCTAATGAATGGATGGGACTCTAGAGCAAGCCACTAGTGATAAAGTCAATTTCAAAATAATGATGATGTTTTCTTTCATATAGAACCATTTTGTTTAAGTGTAAGAGGACATGAAAGACGTTGGGTAATGGAATGTGTACTAAGAAATTTTTTAAACGCCTTGCTAGTGAATTTGCCCCCGCCCTTTGATTGGAAAGACTTAATTTTTATCTCAAACTGGGTTTCAACTTGAACTTTAAAAGAAACAAAAACCGATAATGCATCAGATTTGCAAGGAAAAGAAATAAACCATAAATGGGGAATATGAACTTCCAAGAAAGTAATACAATATTGATAACCATTAGAAGAATAAATAGAAGCTGGTCCCCACAAATTTGTATAGATAAATTCCAAAGGTTTAGCAACAACAAAGCCAAACATTGAGAAAAATAGTTTGTGAGATTTTGCCAATTGACATGATTCATAGAAGAAATCCCTTAGAGCCTTATTACTGAGGTGCAGACCATTGAAAACTAAAATGAAACTTTTGACAAAAACTACAAGGGTCACAACAAGTAGTAATCAAGATAAAAATTTCAAAGTTTTTTTAAGTTTAGTAATTTTTTTTTAGAATTTTAACAAATATAATGTTAGTGCTCCGGTTTGACCGAGTCGCTTTGTTGTCAATTCCGTGACCTAGAAGAGCATTGCCTTGGAAGATTGAAGATAATGGATCAAGGCTCAAGAATGGTGAAGATTGAATCAAGAGGAAAGCATTGGAAGATCAAGTGCATGATTCAAAGCATCACCAAGTGTATGGTAATCACAAAAGGTCAATTGGCCATGGATGACTCTAAGGTGGACACAACACACCAAGGAAGACATTGACTAGGCTTAGAACTCATATTGGTAAAATTAGACCAAGCCTAGAGAAAATGGACGAAGCCTCAAAATACTTGAACTTATCTTGGAAAAATCTGGGTCAAAATGTCATCTCTTGTAAGGTTCTTTCAATCTATCAAATGATGTAATAAACTATTAAAACTATTATGGTTGGATAGAGAATTGAAAGAGCTTTTCATAGAGCCCAAGAACACTCAATTCCGAGTTCGGGAACCTCAGATATGGTCATTTTAGTAGAGAGCATTTTTGCTGAAAACTGGCCCACAACCCATCACCAGAGACATGGACGACGTATCGTGGTTCACGACCCATCGCCTGGAAAAATACATGTTCTAGTTGGAAAAATAGTCTTATTGGATTGCTGATGAAAACTGTAAAATGACTATTTTACACTTGATAATTGGATCAGTTAGTTTTTATTTTGTGAGTAATAAATATGTTTAATGTTGTTTGTGAGTTTTGTAGATTATTTTTGAGAAACACAAGAAAAAGAATTAAATTGCAGAGAAGTGATGAAAGTGGGCCATAACTGATACTTTTGGAAAGTGTGTGTAATTTACCACTAATTTTGAGAACTTATTGTAAAATTATCTTAATTCAAATCCAACTATAAGAGTTTGGATTATGATAATTAATCTTTCGATTTGTATTATAAAAGTGGTAAATTCACAACACTAGGTGAAAGTGCCCACTACTCCAGTTTGAAGTCAAAGCCTACATGTGAAGTTCATGAGCCAAAGCCTAAAGTCCATACTTGATGGAAGTCCAAGCCCAATTAAAGTCCAAGTCTGCAATCCAAATACAAGTTCAAGAGAAGGTGGGCCCTGCAAGTGCCATGTGTCCAGGATTGGAACACTGCTAAATTTGCATCAAGGAGAGAATTATGGAGAAAGTTTATGAGAAATTTTTGGGAGAAATCTTAGAAGAAATATTTTGATACAACTTTAGTATTTTGGTCATAACTTTTAACTCTAATATCCGATTGCATTGATTTTTATTGCGTTAGAAAGAAGACTCCAAGGTCTACGAAATTATATTCTCACAAACTTTTCGTGATTCGAACGTTTAGTAGATCAAAGTCAAGCTGTAAGTTGGCCTCAGTGAAAACAAATGGGATTTGCACAAACTTACCAAACCAACCAAATTTCGAAAATCATGGAGAAAAATCCTCCAAAATTCGCTCACATTGGTTTTTCTCTTCTCTTCCACCTCCTCTCTACACTGTAAATAGATGCCAGGGGTTAGAGGAAAAATCGACCAGAGCAAGGATAAAGTTGACATTGAAATAAGGAGAGGAGAGAATCAATAATTTAATGTGCAGAGTTCGAATTTCACAAGAGATTTTAGGTTGGTGGATTTTTAATTTCAACATTGTAATTCTTTTACTTTCAAATTGAATTCCTCGTTTTGTAATTCTTTATTTTTTCTCATCAATAAATTTAAGGCATATTTATTTAGATTATTGGAAAGTCCAATTTTCAATTTTATTCTGATGGTTTAATTCTTTTTTGTTCTTGACTCCTTTCTTGGTAATTTAATTTGGACAGCCATATTTTAGATCTTTGATTAACATCGCTAATCTAAGACTAAGGTTCTTTTTGAACAGCTACATTTAAGATCGAAGAAATAAAATGATTAATCTAAGATTTAAGGTTCAATTAATTAGAGAACTAAATTTGATGAAAGACTTGAATGGATTTGGATTTTTATGTGAATTCCATAGTCTAGGTCGTGAATTTATTTTATTTAAAATATGTGATACAATGCATGCTTGAATACTTGACTCTGTCCACTTGTACATATGTATTTATTTTATTTTTGTATTTATTTTATTTTATTCAATTCTTTTATAAAGATGGAATTATGTTGAAATTATTTTATTTGCATCTTAATTTTGTTCTTTCAAATTGAAGGGAGGTCATTTGTAATTTCGAAATTAGTGTCCTACCATCTTAATTGGATTTTAGAATTTAATTTGGATAAATTGGAGTTTTCATGAAGTTAGTTTCCATAATGGTTAAATTCTAATTTTAGATGATGTTTCCATGTTTGGACTTGTTCTATAAATTTAGAGAGTTTCTAAACTGATGTTATATTTCTAAATATTAGAATCTTGATTTTCATGTTTAGATTATTTCCAAGATTTATTTTCTTAAACCACATAATTTCAATTTCATGTATTTGCTTTTGCATATACTTTGTATGTTCCTTGTGGGATCGATCTCGCACTCATATGTTATACTATTAAATGATTCGTGTGCTTGCGAGTATAAATGTAAAACGTACAATAGGTGCTCTCAGGACGATCCACTCGTTGATGACGACCCATTGCCAAGTGGTTTGGCGCCCATCGTGTGGCACGACCCATCATGAGTGACTGTTATGTATCCATTGCAAATGCATTAAATTCTCAACGATCATATTGTTGGAAGGCATTTTGATAAGCCACGACCCATCATCGATTAAATGTTGGGAAAAGTTCTTGATGCCTATTTAAACTCCAGATTTTGGAGAAATGACAGAGAGCTTTGAATAGGAAAATCTTAAGGCATTTCCAAATAATCCTAACCACTCCTAATCCCTCTCTAAACACTATACATTGGTGAATCATTTGAAATCCAATCAAACATTTGATTGAGATTGAGAGAGAAAAAAACAAGTCTAGGATAGCATTGGCAAATCTTAAATCATAGAACCTTCTCCCCAAAATTGTGGTTGCTTAAACATTGGCACATCTTCATCATCAAGGACATCAAGTTGGAAAAACTTTTCAAAAAGCACATCTTCATCAGATTTGAGCTACAAAGGCAAGTGCTTCTTCTTGTATTTAAAATTCAAACATCATCTTGTGAAATGGATTAAAGTAAGGAGCTTGAACTAATATAAAAAATAGAAGGATAAGGATTAGACCAAGGTGGTTTAACCTTTCAAAATTAGGTGGGATTGTGTAGGTGAAATTCTTACTCTATTGTGATGGCGTAATTTCCTTGCCTAGTGAATTTGAGATAACCCAAGGTTGGGTGAGTCCAAAGTGGATGTAGGAGGGGTTTACTTCGAACCACTATATATCAGGTGTTTGACTTATTGTTGTGATTGCTTCATATCTTCACACTCTTCTATCACACAACACTTGATTTATCTTGTTATCCGCTACATTTGTTTTCATTAATCAAGAAATTTGTAGACCATAAAAATCGACCATTGTCCTATTCACCCCCCTCTAAGGACCAATCTTGTTCTAGGACAGGGAACTTTCATATAATTTACATTTGGATTAAAAATTAAATTTTTTTGAGAAAGCATTAAAATGAAAATTTTGAATGAAACTAACAAGGGTCACAACAAGTAGTAATCAAGATAAAATTTTCAGTTTTTTTTTTTTTAATTTAGTCATTTTTTTAGAATTTTAACAAATATAAGTTACATTCAAATAAAAAGTTAAAAAATATATGAAAATTCATTAAAATGAAATTTTTGACGGAAAATAACAACGGTCACAACAAGTAGTAATCAAGATAAAATTTTCAACTTTTTTTCCAGCATTGTCATTTTTTTAAAATTTTAAAAAATATAACATAGATTCGGATAAAAAATTAAACAAATATTTGAAAATGCATTAAAATCAATTTTTTTCCAGCAACTAACAAGGGCCACCACGAGTAGTAATCAAGATAAAATTTTAACTTTTTTGTTCAACTTTAGGCAATTTTTTATATATTTTAACAAGTATAAATAATATAAGAAAATGCAGGATAATGAAATTCTTAACAGAAGGTCACAAGGGTCATAGCAAGGGCTACTGATTTTTTTTTTGTCACTTTTTCTTTAGAACTTAATGCACTTGTTAATAATTTTAACAAATATAAGTTAGATTTAGATTAAAAAATAAAAATAAAACCAGAAAATGCATGAAAATGTAATTTTTAACAGCAAGTAAAAAAAAGGTCTTAGCAAGGGCAACTAAAAATTAATTTTTCAGTTATTTTTTACTTGTTGCATTTTTTAATACTTTTAAGAAAGGTAATTTAGATTCGGATACAAATATATATATATATATATATATATATATATATATATATATATATGCATTAAAATGTAATTTTTAATAGAAAATAAAAAGGTCATAGCAAGTAGTAATCACGATAAATTTTTCACATTTTTGTTTAACTTTAGGCATTTTCTTATAATTTAACAAATATAAGGTAAATTCAAATAAAAAATATAAACAAAATAAGAAAATGCAGGAAATTAAAATTCTTAACATAAGGTAACAACGTCATAGCAAGGGCTACTGAATTTAGTTTTTTTCACTTTTTCTTTCTAACTTGATGCACTTTTTAATAATTTTAACAAATATATGATAGATTTAGATTAAAAAATAAAATAAAAATTAGAAAATTTATAAAAATGTAATTTTTAACAGCAAGTAAAAAGGAACACATCAAGGGCAACTGAAAATTAATTTTTCATTTATTTTTAACTTTTTCATTTTTTAATAATTTTAACATAGGTAATTTAGATTCGGATACAAATATATATATATATATGTATATATATGTATATATATATATGTATATATATATATATATGTATATATATATGTATATATATATATATATGTATATATATATGTATATATATATATATATATATATATAATATTAGAATGAATTAAAATATAATTTTTAATAGAAAGTAACAAGGTCATAGCAAGTATTGATCAAGATAACATTTTCATTTTTATTTTAATTTAGTCATTTTTTTAGAATTCAAAAAGAATAAGTTACATTCAAATAAAAAATAAAAAATGAAAATTCATTAAAATGAAATTTTAAAGAAACTAGTAAGGGTCAGAGCGAGTAGTAATCAAGATAAAATTTTCAGGAGTTTTTTTGGTTTGGTTTTTTTTTTTAGAATTTTAACAAATGTAAATTAGAATCGGATGAATTTTTTTTTTTTTAAACAAATATGTGAAAATGCATTAAAATCAAGTTTTTGCCAGCAACTAACAAGGGTCACAGCGAGTAGTAATCAAGATAAAAATTTCACCCTTTTTTTTTTTAACTTTAGGCATTTTTTATAATTTTAACAAATATAAGATATATTCAGATAAAAATAAAAATCAAATAACAAGTTCATGGCAAGGGGTAAAGAATGCGATTTTTTCACTGTTTGTTTATATCTTTATGCATTTTTTTAAGAATTTTAACAAATATAAGTTAGATTTGGATAAAAAATAAAAATAAAATATGAAAATGCATGAAAATGTAATTTTTAACAGCAAGTAACAAGGGTCACCGCAAGGGCTTCTGAAAATTATTTTTTCATTTCTTTTTATAACTTTAGGCATTTTTATAATTTTAACAAATATAAGGTACAATCGAATAAAAAATAGAAATAAATACGAAAATGCTTGAAAATGTAATTTTTAATAGAAAGTAATAAGGGTCACAATAAGGGCTATTGAAACCTTTTTTTTTTTTAACTTTAGGCATTTTTTTTTAATTTTAACAAATATAATGTACATTCAAATGAAAAATAAAAATAAAATATGATAATGTAATTTTTAACAGAAAGTAACAAGGGTCATAACAAAGGCTACCGAAGATTAACTTTCCAATTTTTGTTTTAAATTTAGGCATTTTTCATAATTTTTAAAAAATTATAAGGTACTTTCGGATAAAAAATATATGAAAATGAATGATATAAATATGTTTAAGATAAACATAAAATGGACACATCAAGTAACACGTAATTTAAAAAATTTACATATTTTTTTCTAAGCTTATCCGTTATATACGATTTTTAACAAATATGAGTTCATTTCGGATAAAAAATAAACAAAATAAAAAATACATGACATTAACTAAAAAAATTACATACTTTTTCTATGTTTAGGTTATTTTTCCGAATAATCACAAATATATCATAAATTCGGGTAAAAAAATAAAAAATTGTAAATGCATGAAAATAATTGTCTAAACATTATAATAACCTCTATCATGTTAAGAGACAATTAAACATTTCAAAGTTAAAAGAAAGCATTATAAATTTGAAATAAAAATACATTAAATGCACCAAAATATGAAATTTGGCTTTCATCAATTTTAGATTCAGATATGAAGGCTTCAAAACTTAATCTTGGAAAAAACATACAATACTCGTAGATTTGTCAAAGAAGAAAACCTTAAACTGTATGGATCGTTGAATTTTAGCCAAAAGCCAAGTTTTTTAGAGCTAAATGAAAGCAAGAAATGAGAAAAGAAATTTGTTTAGGAAGAGAAAGAGTGAGAACGGTCGTTTAGAAGTAAATGAAGGTTTGAAAATGAGAAGGGTAAGAGGTAGTGATAAACACTGATTAAATTACCTTTTTATCCTTTAATATTAGATTAATTAGTTCTTATTTTATAAATATTAGATATGTTTAATGTTATTTTTGAGTTTTGCAGTATATTCTGGAAAATACAAGAAATTGGAATAAATTGGAAAAAAATTGCAGAAAGTGGGCCACATTGTCAAAATTGGAAAATTTGTAATTTTTTACCACCTATTTTAGAATTCTTTGTAAATTATTATAATTCAAATCCACATATGAGAGTTTGAATTATGATAATATTTTTAAAAATTATTTATATATTGTAAATGTGGTAAATTTTACAACACAACACAAGTGGGGCCCACCGACTCTCCAAATTCCCAATTCCCAACTCCAAATCCAAATCGTGTGAGCCAAAGGAAAAATAATTCAAATGCCGTGTAATGCAAAGGTGGCACAGTGAATGTCCTGTGAAGCAAAGTGGATTTAGGAGAAGAGATTAACTTGGAGTGGAATTGTGAGAGAAAATCATGGAGGAGAGGCTTGTACAGAACCTCTAGTCAGTCAACAACTGGCCGATATTTCAAAAATCATTTTCCCCGCCGATATTATGGTGGATATCCCAGTCGATATCGCCAATACTATAAATGTATGGTCGATATGTATCCTATCAACCGATACATATCGGCCGTATCACATGGGTAATTCCACATGTCATCGTTTTTTCGCAGAAATTCCAATTACCAACCCATTCACAAAACACCACGTTGGACGTCCCTCTTTGGTGCCTGATAGACACTGAAAACTGATAATTTTACCCTTTAATATTGGATTAGTTAGCTCTTGAAATTTGTTTATTTTATATTATTATTGTAATATATTTTATATCTAAAATTATTATTGTTAGTATCTTATATTATTTAATTTTATCTAATTAAGTGTATTTTTGTGTGTTGAGAGAGATTAGTGTATTGCAATGATCTTAAAACTAGCAAATACAAAGGAAAGAAAGAGAGATAAGCATTGTAAAGTCCAAGATGTGCTGTATCGTGTACAGTAGACAAGAAAAGGAAAGTTAAAATAAATAAAGAAAGATCATTACACGGTGGCTGATATTTCCAAACTTAGATGTTGTGACATGAGAGAAAGGAAAGATAAAGATTACAAAGAAAAAGAAAATAGAAGGGATGATCGGCTGAAGTTGGGTCCCACTTTCCTTGCTTTATTTTTCCTCTCTTAATACTTATAAATAGTGGGTCTCTCCGTACAATGAAATCGAACTAGACAGCACAGTAGAGAATAAGGTCGAGGCAGAGAAGGAAATTACGGCATTGTCTTGGGATCTCCGACGATGGCTCGGGTTTTATTTTTCTATCTCTTTTATTTTAATTTCATAATGTTCGGCTAATTTCTTGTACTAAAGTTGAGGATGAAACCCCCATTAATGAAATAATGTTCTTTTATTTGTTTATTTAATTTTTGAATATGTGTGTTCAATTATTTATGATTTGTGCTTCATTAGATTAATTAGACGTTAATTATTTTCACCACTAATATCATATATTTGAGGTAGTTAATATTAATATTTGATTCATCATTGCTTGGCGTTTAAATTAATTTAAAAGTAAAACTCTTTGATTCATTGTTTTCTTTTATTTTAATTTAAATACATTGGATGCTTAGATTAATTCCTTTGATCCATTATCTTTTGAATTAAGATTGGATACATTGAATACTTAGAATTTACATTTTTAAGCAAAGGAAAATCAATCTTTAAACACCATATCAATGAACTTAAATGTTTAAATCTCTAAAAATTGGAAATTAATAAATAAATAATTAGAAGATTATGGATTTAATGGTGGTGGAATCCGATGCCTTAGTCATTTCTCTCACTTGATTTAATCTCCGTTTTTAGTTGTTTTAATTAATTTTGCAATTTCAATTTAATCATTCTCCTGAAAAATTATTAGCTAGGTTAAGGTTAAAATATTAGGCTCTTAATTTGTTTTCTCGTTCATTCTAAATCAAGTCTCTGTGGGTTCGACCTCGCACTTGTATATCTCTATATTCTAATTTGATTCGTGCGCTTGCGAGTAATTATAAATTTAAAATTTGCACAACAGTGCCACTACTCTGAAGTTCATTTACAAGTGTATGTAAAAAATAAATTTCAAATATTTGATATAACTTTAGATTTTTTTTATATTTTTACATCTATAAAGTAGTTTCGGATTAAAAATTTGAATAAAATAGGAAAATACGTCAAGATAAACATTTTAATAGAATATAAACAGACATCTCTAGTTAAAAATATCTAAAAAGGATCGATATCCTTGATCTAATAAAATTAGAGATTTAGAAAACAAACAAATATATAAAATTGACTTGAGATCAACTTAACTGAAGCACCTAATTGCATCTTAAATTTTCAAAAATCGTGATGGAATGCATATAGTCCAAGTTTAAAACCTTCATTTCAAGCTTAGAAAGGGACTAGAAAACCACTTTGAAATGATTTAACACTGGTAAAGGATAGGGAGAAGGTGAAAGAGAGAAAATTTTGGATTCCCCAAAAAGCTTTAAAAAAAAAAAAAAAAGAGAAATGTGAATAATTGAACTTAAAAGATTAAAATTGCATTTTTTGCCATTGATGAAAACATAGGGCAAGAATATGGCTCGGCATTTAGACACCCCCGGAATCTGTTACCAGACACCGCATTTTAAATTTTGAGTGGAAATTACGTTTCGGCCCTTCCATGAGAAATCGACCGATCGATTCTGCAACGTATTTTCTCTTCGATCGATCGATCTGAGGCGTATACGATCGATCAATCGATCAGACAGTTCATTTTTTAATCGATCGATTGATCCTAACATGAGATTCAATCTATCGTACGGTCCCATGGGATCGTGCGATTGATTGTAACTGAGAGGTCGACATTTTGACAGTCGACCTCTCCTCTCAAGATCGATCGCACGATCCCAGTGATCAATCAATCAATTGTAACCCATTTAAAGATTGATCGCACGATCCCAATGATCAATCAATCAATTGTAACCCATTTAAAGATTGATCGTACGATCACACAGGATCGTGGGATCAATTTTAACTGAGAGGTTGACAGTTTGACAGTCGACCTCTCCTCTCAAGATCGATCGTACGATCCTATGTGATCGATTGATCGATCGTTTGTTTAGGGCAAGATCGATCGCACGATCAAAGAAATCGTGTGATCGATTTTCCATGCGAAACTGAGAATAAATTCAATCGCGCCCCTCTTCCCTTTCATTCTTCGTTTCCATCTCGCCCCTTTCGAAACCCTACTCCCTCAGAACCCCGATTTCGAAATCTTCTCCCTCAAAACCTCCCCGATTTCAAAATCTTTTCCCTCAAAGCCCTTTCTACACCCCTCTCACTCAAATCCCTCTCTCTCCAACTCCTTTCCATACTATTTTCCCTCAAACCCCACACCCCCTTTCCAAAACGAACCACTCCACTACTTGAAGATACTCTCGCAAATCTCCTATATTGATTCGAAGGTATCTCTCAGAAGCTACTCTCTCAATCTTCGAACCGGAATCAAAGGTAACTCTTTCTCAAACCCAAGACTCTCAAAATTTCTTTGAAAATAGTACTATGGATTGTGAGGGAGTTTTATCCATATTTGTTGAAAATGATGAGATTGTTGAGAATGATATTGTTGAGAATGAGTTTTTTGAGAGGTGTTTTTCAAGTTGCGACAATTTAGTGAAGAATGTTAAGGAGGTTTCCATTGCGGAAGGATTTGTAGCTATCATTAAGAGGTCATGCAATAAGCGCAATGTAGTTATTCTTGGTTGCGATAGAGGGGGTACATATCGTAGCACAATTAATTTGAAAGATGATGAGAGGAAGAAAAAAACATATTCTCGCCTTGTTAATTGTCCATTTGAAGTGAAAGTGAGACAAATTATTGGTGGGTCATAGAAGTTAACTATAAAAGATGTGGAGCACAATCATGATCTCACGATCGTATTAGTAAGTCATCCTATTACAAGATGTTTTTTAGATAAAGAGAAGAGAATGATCATTGAAATGCATAACAACAATGTACCGCTCCGGCAAATTATGACGACCCTTCAAAATAAGAATCCAAAGATTGGAGTATCATCTACTGATTTGTACAATTTTTTTGCTTCGGTTCGAAAGAACAACTTAGAAGTCGTACTTCAATTGAAGCCTTATTAGAAGATCTTCAAGAACGTGGTTACCAATATTTTTTCAACTATGACAGTTGATGAGTGCAAAATAAATACATATTTTACTCTTAATTTATTATTGTTAGTACCTCATTTTATTTAATTTTATCTAATTAGTATAATTTTGCGTTTTGCAGGTTTAAAAGTGAGGATGACAGAAAAAATGCTTAAATATAAAGCCTGGGCCCATTATGAGTTATTTTGGACCTCAAGCCCAATTATTGAGCCTATTAAGAAAAGCCCATGAAGAAATCCACATGTGTGAATACTATTTTCATCATCTTAAGAGAAAATTCGAAATTTAGAAGTCAATATAAGAGGATTTTCGAATTTGGCAAGTGGATTAAAGAAATAAGGAAGAAAGAAAATAAGGAAGGTTTGACACATGCTTGATATTTTGGTCATAAATTTCTACTCCGATATCCGATTGCTATGATTCTTTTCGCGTTGGAAAGAAGACTTCAAGAGATACAACTTTATAGTTTACGACGTTTCCTGATTCGGATATTAACAAGGTCAAAACTGAGCTGTAAAATGATACATGTGTAAAAAATGGGATTCTACACCCACTTTCCTTGTACGAATTTAGCTCCTTGCCTCCTTTAAGTCATTCCATATTTAGCGCAAATCATATCCGCCCTCCATGTGTCCCTTATTTTATTTAAATCTTTGAATCCAATCCATTTATTACACCTCCTTTCATCTATAAATACTAGTCATCTCCCATTGAGAAAACTGAACTTGGGCATTGAAAAAAAGGAGAGGAGAGGAAGAAGAGAAGGAGAAAGACTGTGGGATTTTCAATCCACATTGGGTTCTAAGGTTGGTGGATTTTGATTTCCATTGTATTTTCTTATCTTTTAATTTCAATTCCATTGTATTGTAATTTCAATTTCTTGTTTTGAATAAAATAAGGGTGTGCTGAAATATTAGTCTATGGTTTTCCAATTATTTAATTCATGTATTACGATGGTTTGATTTTATTTTATTTCTTTTTTATAAAATACATGTTGCATTTAATTTTAGATTTTCAAATTAGATGCACTGAAATATTTAGATTAAATAGACTTCATTCTCCGATCTAAGGCTCTTGTTTTCAAGAGTACACTGAAATATTTAGGTTTGGAGAGAAAGTTTAAATTCTATTTAATCTAAGGTTTAATTTGAGAAATTGATGATTATTGAATTCATGGCTTTTATATTTGGAATTTTAATCAATGAAAAAATTTGAATGCAAGGTTAGTAATTTACGTGAGCTCCGTAGGCTAGGCTTTTGTTTTTATTTTTAAAATATGGAAAATAATGCCTCCTTGATTCTTTGAGCCAGTTTCACTGTAAATATGTACATACGTAGTTTAGGCGTTTTAATTTTTTTTTAATTTATAAATCCAAAAACTCGTGAAATTGATGAATTAGGTTGGAAATAATTTAATTGCATCTTAATTCTGTATTTTAAATTAGATTGAGATTGTTTATATTTTTATATTAATGCCACCATCTTAATTAAAATTAGTTAAATTGTTAGATTCTATGTTTAAATCTAGAATGTTTCTAAATTAAGATTAAAACTCATAGATTAGATAAATTATTCCATATTTATGATTTTTCTCCATATTTCTCAAAGTTTTTAAAATATATAATTCAATGGTGTATTTTCATGGATATATTTTCCTAAGTTCCGATGGGTTCGACCTCGCACTTAATCGCTATACTATCTAAATGGTTCGTGCGCTTGCGAGTTATAAATTTAAAATTTGCACAACAACAGTGAAGGTCATTTATCTCATCTTTTCTTTGCACATCTATTGTCAGTTGTACTTACGAAGAGCAATAATAATGTATTTCTCATGGATTGCACTTACAAAACCAACAGATATCATATGTCATTGTTTAATATCGTTGGTATCATAAGTTTCAACAAGAATTTCTACTTATGCTTTGCATTTATGAGGAATGAAAATTTTGAAGATTACGTATGGACATTATAAATGCTCAAAAAGGTCTTAGGAGTCCATCATGATCGACAAGTTTTTTTGACCGATAGAGATTTGGGGTTGAAGAATGCCATTGATTCAGAGTTCCCTAATGCTGTACATATCTTGTGTATTTGGCACATCAATAAGAATATTTTTGCTCATTGTAAGCCTCTTTTCAAAAAAATGGAATAATGGAATACTTTTATGACCCAATGGAATGACATAGTCGAGTCTTTATCCGAAGTTGCATTTAATGAAGCATTTGAGGCATTCAAAAAAGATTTTCAACATCATTCGGATGCAGTGAATTATATAAGAAGGACATGGATCCCACATAAGAAGCAATTCGTCAATGCATGGATAGGTTGGAGTTTACATTTTCAAAATTCAGCAACTTCAAGGGTTGAAAAAATTATATATAGCTAACTCCACTAGTGATCTATATGTTGTCCGAAGGAAGATATCCCAAGCCAGTGAAAATCAGTTTCAAGACTTTAAGATTCAAATGGAGGACGAAAAAATCTGGTTTGCTCTAACTGTTTCGATTCCTTTCTTTGATGAAGTGAACGGCAGAGTATCACAATTTGCATTGTCTGAGGTTTACAAGCAATATGTTATGCTCATAAACAAGTCATTTTCAGCCAATTGTACACATGAGTTTACAGCTTTAATGGGCTTACCTTGTGCTCACAGAATACAATGGATGAACAAGTTACATTTGGATCAAATTCATCCACAATGGAGGATCGATTTGATTTCATTTGACGACTTGAACATTGAAATGAATCAACCTAGGGATGAATTAGATGTGCATTGAGAAGACATTAAGAAAAAATATGGAAACATTTCTACATTTGATCAAAAGGAGCTCCTAGAGATCATATCTAAGATCTTGCCAGTAATGAGATGCATATCAGCCAACCTATTATGCAGTACAGCAGAGGACGTCATCCAAGTTCAAACAATTCAAAGGGTCAAACATCTATAAGACGAGATCCTTTTGCAATTGAGATTGTAGAGAATCAATTGAATGGAAGAAGATGTGGGTTATGCAAAAATATTTGTCATACGAAGAGAACATGTCCGAATAGAAGTGCTACACAGGCATCTTGCAATGTAGATTTAAATGATTTGCCTCAATCTCATGATTTCCATGAATCATAAGCAACGAGTTTGTCTCAATTATCCCAAGTAAGTTGCTTTTACATAAGATACATATTTACATTTTCATTCATATACAATAAGGTGAAAAATACTAACACGTACTCCTTTTTCCACAGCCGACGGGTTCTTATGACTTTTATGACGATTCGACATATACCTCTGGTGATCTTAGAGACCCTGGCGAATTCTAGCATTGATGGAATCATTGATGGGTGTCTATCATTTTTTTATGTATTCAGTTGCAAGAATGTATTTCATTTGCAAAAAGTTAGATTTTGCTAGTCCTCGAGCAAAACAAAAAGAAATTACGAAAAAATTTAAAAATCCTACACCACTTTCGCTAGTACTCTCGATTGCATTTAGCGTATGCAATAAGCCTTTAAACCCTTAGGTTACCTCTAGTGGACGAGTTATAGTCTCGTAAGGGTTTCCAGTGATGATACCCACAAACATCAAAATTATTTTTTTATTTTTTTATTTTTTTTAACAAAAGCACATAGCCAAAAATCTAAATATCATCCAACTCTAAAATTCATTTTAGAAGACTTATACTCAAAGTGTTGTGTGTGATAGCCAATATTAAGACAATCTTCTTTTTCCAAATTAACACAAGTTTTATAATCACCACTGGAAAATACATTTTGACTTCAATCCTCACCAGATATATCTCTCAGAAAGACTAACGCTCAAAGGTGGGTTTATTTTCTCTCAAGGTATACATGAGTGGAGTTTACGTTTTCAAATCAAACTTCTCGCATATGTTTTAAACAAAGGTGGCATAGATGAAGAAAATAATTGATCTCATGATTAAATGCCACTTTCCTAAGAACGTTAAGTCAAACACCTTTATTTTTCCTCCTCTATTCTTTACATGCAATACCTAATTTAGACTTCGGATCAATAGGACTTTCTAATAGGACGAAATGAGGCTTAGGACCGGGTCATATCAAAGAAGGGATAAAAGACTCTAAAAATTTACATTTTCATAAGAAAATGTTAGAGGTCTTCATAATATGAGCGAGATATTTTTCCTCTAATATTTTTCATAATTTTTTTTTTAACATCCCATTTTGACATATGGATTTTTATTTTATTTTCAAGGTTTATTTTTTTTTAAGAATCTTCTTTTCTTTTCTTTTTCAACATCCCGCTTTGATGTATGGATGTTCCCATTTATTTTCTCTTTTATTTTTATTTTTCAGTGAATCTTATCCCAAATTCTTCCCTAACATTTTCTCATATGATAATAGATAATGCATATAAAATTTTGGCTCGTACTCCATATCCGGAGTTGGGTATGGAAGATATGGCTAGTCAATAAAAGAGGCTATATTAGGCTCAAATGGGGAACTATCAACATGGAATGACCAAAATAGGTGGGCTTGAAGGCTCAAACGGTCCAAAAATGGCCTATATTCTATCCTAAGCTTCCTAAGATGATTTCTTTGCTTTGAATAAATTCAGAAAAAATTTCAGGTGTACTAACTCAATTTTGACGACGTTCTTAGTAATATGACCAAATCAACGATAATGAGATCATTCAACGACTCGATGCGCTTATCAAAGAAATAAGAGTTTACTTATAACCCTCAGAAGGATAGGATGGATCTAAAACTCACTGGGTTAAGTCTCCACTAGTATTCCTCTGGTGATCACTCGATTCATGAATTTTTTTTTTCAGACTTACATTAATATTACTGTGTACATGTACTTCCGAGTATAAATCCTATAAAAATCTCTCCGAAAAAGTATCATATAAAGATTTTTATTTACGTCTTAATGCAAAAAAAAAAATATATGTGACTCTTTTTATGTCAGATCGTCAAGATGCATGATTTTCTTAGACCTAAATTGACATTCTTGTTAAGTACCAACGTGTCTCAGCTTTTGCCTACTCTACCCTTAAAAGATTAAGTCTGTCTCTCTCTTCCTAAGAAAAATATGACTCGTTTAACATCAAATCGTCAAGACGTTTATAGTCCCCTAAGCGAAAATCAATAGTTCTTTGGACACCAAGGAGTCTCAGTCCTTCCAAACTTACTCTACCTTTGACTAAATCCAAATAAATCTGTCTATTTTCACTAATAGGTCTATGTTTTGTTGCTGTCACACCACGTACTCCTTGCTCAAATATTATTCCATTACAATTCCAACATCCACATTTGTGACAGATTCCTAGCCTCTTAGCTTTCCTCTTTGCAGCCAGAGTGCTTCGACCACAAAGAGATCTGGGTTGCTCCTCTTGGATTTCCAGCTTCCTCACCCTCATAGCTAAGGAAACGATTTTCCTACACAAAGTCTGGGGGAACTTGTGTTCTAGACAGACACAAAGTGAAGATAAAACCTCGACCGTCTACGTGCATGACTCCTATCCAGTTCTTTAACATCTGCTAGTCACAAAGACAAAACAGATGATGAATTATTATTTTTTTTCAAATTTTTTCTTTTAAATGGTAAATGACGTCAGTACCCCCAAACTTAAATTGAACATTGTCCTTAATATTCCCTAATTGACACTAGTTAGGTGTAAAAGAAGAAATATTTTAGAAAACGAATAATCGGGGTTCGGACATACCTAGGAATGCATGAGGTGCAACATGAACCAAATAGGGAAATCCTAAACTGACTCAATGAAAACCTAAAGTAGACACTGAAGATTCAGACGGACTCAGACATAGACAGATGGATATGTGGGTTTGGGTAATGGAAATGATGAAGATGCGTAAGTGAGTGAATGGGTAATTGGACTATCTATGACTGAGCTAGACTGAGCTCCGGACACAATGATCGGTAAATCGACAGAAGACTTGACTCGAACTAAACGATTGTATGAGTCACGATACCAATATTTCATACACAAACAAGATCATTCGTGTTCACCCAAATTCACACAAGAAGAATGCCTAAATCTAAATTTGAATTGCAATAATGCAATCAAATTTTTATTTAGCTAATAGGACCCTAAGGATTATTTCTAGACTTGCTCCAACTTTTCTTTGCAAATAATCTAAATCACCGATGACAGTTTAACCACAATCATGGCCAAGTAAGTTCCCAGGTAAGTGGAAGAGCACACGACATCTACTTAAGTTTCCACTTATCCGTAGGCTCTTTACACCTTCGTGACAGAACTAATCCTAGACATCATCATTAAAAAAAAATTATTCACCGGTTACAAAAATTAATTTAGATTAATAAGGTTCCAAAAGAGCATGAAACCCTAAAATCTAGCCTAATGGTTCCTTAATTGATTTTATTAGGGAGATGCATGAACCAATTTTACTAATCTCATTTTTCTAATTATTGTGAAACTGCAGTCCTAAATTACCATAAAACATTCAAACAAATATGCAAACATGAATAAAACAATATGAACTAATGCATGAATACTAACAACCTATATGCATGGACAGATTAAATGCAAGCAATAAATAAAATAAAAAACACCCTAAATAAATCTATATAAATGCATGAGGTATATAAAATAAAAAGAAAAAATTAGGCACTCACCTTAGCCTTTTATGCGTATTTTCAGCAATTTTTTTTTTAAGCGTGCAATTTAAAGTTCTTAGCTTATTGTTCATATCTCCAGTGATTTTTAAGCGCGGCCTAATTAAAATTCCTGTAAAGCAGACAATACAAGCTTTGGTGAAGACTCTGATTCAAATAAATAAAAAATAAAATAAAATAAAATAAAATACATGATACCAATCTAAGTGCAATTGTCCTAAAGTTAAAACTAATGGAAGAAATATAATATTTGTAACCTAAAAAATTTTTTAAATCAAGTAAAGGTTATGAAAATTGGACTCCACCCCAATAAATCAAAACTTTGTTTCAAAATTTTTTTTAATTATTTAATTTTTTATTTTTTTATTTTTATTTAGAAATTTTCCTAAGTTAGATGAAATTCTAAATTAAGACATATCTCCAGTATTAGATTTATTTTCAAAAATCACATAATCTAATGGCGCATATATTATTTCGAGATTTCCCCGGCAACGGCGCCAAAAACTTCTTATAATTTTAAATTAACTCGCAAGCGTACGAACCAGTTATAGTATAATGTATGAGTGCGATTTCGTACCCAAAGGAAATCCACAAAATATATGTACGAAATAAAAAATGGCATTATTAAAATAATGTGATTTAATAAAATAATTTTCTAAAACATATAGTTATAATCTTAATTTAGCACACTAATTAATAGGTTATCTAGTTTTGTAGTTAACATAAATTTTGATTAAAATAGTGAAGTAAATTTAAATGACCTAAATTTAATTTAAAATGTAGATTTAAGAGACAAATAAAATGTTTCTAACCTAGTTAAATTGTTTTGATGATTTTTAAGAAAGAATAAAATAAATCAATAAATAAATAAATTGTTTACAAATTTTACAATGGAATCGGAACACATATCGAAGGCGGCATGTTATCCTATTTAAAAATAAAAGCATGGCATAGACTATAAAATATTCTGGAATTATTAAATATAATTCAAGTTCCTTATTTAATAAAATTCTAATTAAAATAATTATGTCGTCCATTAAAATGAAAATTTTCAAATCAAGCCTTAGGCTTGAGCGAGATTTAAACTTGCATTTTCTAGATCTAAAATAAACCGCTCTTGAAAAGGAAACTTAGACTGGAAAATTAGTCAAGTCCCACTGATCCTGAAAAGGGTTCTACTTTTCCTTGAAAAATTCTAAAATTAATTTGTCTCATAAAGTTCATAAAAAGAATTGAAATAGAATTTAAAACCATTATTATCAAATATTCAATAATTGGGAATAACATAAATCTAAACAAACCACCATGAATTTTATTTAAAATTTTGGAAATGAAATACAATCCTTTTGGACTTTACATAAAAATAAAAAATAAATAACTTACAAGAAATTAAATATTTTTTCTCTGTCTTTGGTCGTCCAAATTCAGTCCATTCGACGTCTTGTCCGGTTCAACCTCAATGGTCTTAAACACATGAATTTATAGACGAGAAGGGATGAGATAAGAGACCCTTCAAATTCAGTCGGGATAAAACCCATTTCAAAATCAAGTTCAAATCCAGCTGTGTAAGCCTTTTGTTTCCCTTATCTCAGTCAGCAAAAACCCATCTTCTTATCCCCTTTTTCTCTCTCTTAGCATCAGCTACTCTTATCTTCCTTTTTGTCTTATCTTTTCTCTTATCAAAACAACTTTTTGACTTATCTTTATCTCTCCAAATTCCCCGATGAGGATCGGCTGCTCTTATCTTCCCTCATCTTTCCTCTGCTTTCAATCTCTTTTATCTTCTCTTCTTCTTATCTCTCCTTATCCCTTCTATGCTAGAACAACCCACCTTCTTCCTTCGGTTCAAAATCAAATTCCTCTTATCCCCTTTCTTCCACGCCTCTATCTTCTGATCCTTTCAGCAGATAATTTTTTACTCTTCCTTCCCAGTTTCCAGCTAAGGATCGGCAGCTCTCTTCCTTATCTTTCTTCCTTTCTCTCTCCTTATCCCTATCTATCTTCAAGAAACCCAACTGCTACACGGCAACTCTGCATTGCACTTCTCTACTGTCTTTTCTTTCTTCTCTATCTTCCTCTCTGCTGATTCCCTGCTGATTGACCATTGGAACCACAACCAGAAGGCCAGGCCATGCTGAATTCCCGGGCTGGGTCTCCTTGTGTGCACCGCTGCTGCTGCTCATCCTTCTCTGCTACTGTCTTCTCATTTTTTTTTCTGTCTTCTACAAGGGTTTGGACTTCTCAGCTGGCTGCTTTTTTTTCAACTTAGATCAGGATTTTCAGGGAGCTGAATCTAAGGTAGGACCACTCTAGGTGAGACATCTTGAGGTTCCCGACAGTCGGAGTGTTGTGGTTGTAGGACTTGGAGTGGAGGTTGCCTTCTCATGTAATTGCTGATATCAAAGTTTGTTACAGCACCAAGTCCTTTGTATTTTATAGCAGCCATATCATATGCTGCAGTTGTTTCTTCTTGAGTACCTGCAAGGTACATAAAAGAAGGGTATCATTGACATATACAAGTCGAAAATATTTACCATCAATGAATTTTGGCAGCTTTGGAAATAAAGAAACCACAATTCAGTAAAAACAATAAAAGAAGGTTGCAACTGTTTTTTGTACCAAAGTTGGCTGCTGTCTGCTTTCAATCACTCTCTCTGTTCTCCAGGCTTCTTTGGCCATCTCCTCCTCTTTCTTCCCAGTTGCTGCCTCCTTCTTCTCTTTTATCGGTCTTCTCTTTTTTTCCCATGAGTCCTACAACCAGAGAAAGAAAAGAATAGAAAAGAAATAGAAATAGAAGAAGAAATAGAAGAAGAAATGGCAATAGTTTCTTTAGGCTTTCCTTGCAGGTGTCGGGCACCCCGATCAAGCGCAAATGAGAAGGGTTGGTAAATGAGACTCGGGTATTGACTCGAAATTGGAAAATAAAATTTAAATATTAATTACATGAGTGTAGAAGGTTGCAGGTTTTGAAGCCCAACTGGTTTAATTAAACTTGACCTGACCGTTCTGAAGGTGATGTCGACTGTATTTCTGACTTAGCCACTTTTTCATCATTTTTATTTTTCTTGTATTTTTCAAAATAAACTATAAAACTAAAAACAACATTTAAACATATCTAATATTTATAAAATAAGGACTAATTAATCTGATATTGAAGGGTAAAATTGTAAGTTTACGGTGTTTATCAATGACGATTCGACATATACCTCTGGTGATCTTAGAGATCCTGGCGAATTCCAGCATTGGTGGAACAAGTGATGGGTGTCTATCATTTTTTCATGTATTCAGTTGGAAGAATGTATTTCATTTGTAAAAAGTTGTATTAATTTTCATTCCGATGTACTGAAGCATATATTCAAGCAACAATTGTTATTTTGAATAAATCCAGCATTTAGTGGTTTGTTACGAAATATGGGACCCTTGCGTGGGGCTGTCACTAAATATGGGACATTTTCATGGTTTGTCGCTAAACATGGGACCTTTGAGTGGTTTCTCACTAAATATGGGACCTTAGAGCTGTTTGTCGCTAAACATAGGACATTTGAGTGGTCAGTCAACAAGTATGGGACCTTACAAATCAGATGGTCTGGTTAAAGAAGAGTTTTTCCCATTAGTGAGGAGTTTGTCAAAGAATGCTGGACTAAATATGTGGTTGTTTACTCCAGCATTCTTTGACAAACTTCCTCACTAATGGTTAAAATTCTTCTTTAACCAGGCCATCTGATTTATAAGGTCCCATACTTGTTGACTGACCACTCAAAGATTGTAACGACCCGTCCCACTACGGGCACGTTAAAATTGATACAAACTCCTAAAAACAATCCAATACAATTTCGGATATTTTTTTAAAAAAAATGGGAGACACCACTCCCGCAACCCACACTAACCATAGCAATCCACTAGTAAACTAAAAACCGTAAGAATCAATCATGATTACAAATTATAGCATCATCTCATTATTACATTCATCCAACTTAATGAAATGTACACATATCTCAAATGCATTAGCAAGTCTCCAATTACAAGACAAAACCATAATAAGTACAAAGCTGCAGCTCTACGCCCAAGGTCCGATTGAGAGTCCCGTCGACCCTTCTTCTATGGAGTACCTGTGAGGCAAGGGGTGACCTATGATTCTCTCATGACAACCCGCACACATACCGTGACCAATCCAAGAGTCGGGCTCACTAGAGTCCCAAGCCGACTACGACACGGGAGTAACTACCTCATCAGTCCTCAACGGACTGCCAACCAGACCCATCTATGGTTTCCTCAACCAAGCACCAGAGTATCGATAGTCAAACCTATAACCTTGGGCCCCACCTGTTGGTCTCTACACGACTGGCGTATCCACCCCTCATAGAATTCTATAGGCCTTCTACCGAGTGAGCCAGCCAAAGTCACTCGTTAGGCGCCCATAAATTCCTAGTGAGTCAACACCCCCAACACAAGCCTCAACAATGAACCCTAAAGTCATAACCGAGGGTAAACACACTACCACATCACACCACAGGCTGTCCCCACCATACAGGTGTTCGAGCTTGGAATATCATACATCAGACTGTACCCACCCTGCAGGTGTCATAGCCTGGAATAGCATACCTCAGATTGTACCCACCCTACAGGTGTCATGGCATGGAATATCATCTCACACCACACTGCAGGCTGTCCCCACCATACAGGTGTCCTAGCCTGGAATATCTCATTGCATCGTCCCTCGACCAATGAGCGGGTGACCACATCCTCAACCTACTCACTCATCCGGGGAACCACAAGTCATACTAGCGGGAGTTGTCCATCACCGCATCATCCCTCGACCAATGACCAGGCGAGCACCTCGTCAGCCTACTCGGTCATTCGGGGATCATAAGTCATACTAGCGGGAGATGTCCCTCACCGCATCATCCCTCGACCAATGACCAGGCGAGTACCTTCTCAGCCTACTCGGTCATTCGGAGATCATAATCCATACCAGCGGGAGCTGTCCCTCACCGCATCATCCCTTGACCATTGACCAGACGAGCACCTCCTCAGCCTACTTTGTCATTCGGGGATCACAAGCCATACCAGCGGGAGCTGTCCCTCACCGCATCATCCCTCGACCAGTGACCAGGCAAGCACCTCCTCAGCCTACTTGGTCATTCGAGGTTATCTCGTCCACCCCACACTCAGGTACCGTTACTATAGGGGCTTCCAAGACTACCCTGAGTGAACCAACATTCAACCCGATAGTCTCTCTCTAAGGCGGACATAACTTCCTCCCAATTAGTCCTTATCTGGGACTCCCAGGTACATTGTTCTCTAAATCAGACTACACCTCTCTCATGTGTGTCTGAGAAACACAAGACGGACCGACCATTTGATCCACGCAGGGGTACAACTACCCAATTCCAATCACAAGGGACTCCGCATCCCAACCAAGCGTCCACGGCGCGGTCCCATACAACATCCCCACCCTAACTACCCTACAAGCTAAGGGGAGTCTCTAGATCCTGATGTGGCCTAGTACCCATGCCCTGCCGGCTTCCCACATATGCTAGCCATATGCATGCACAAATACCGCTACACATACTATTAACATAGTTCATTGTATAATAATCAGGTGCATAGATATCATTATCTATCACGGGTTGGCATGTTAACATCCAAGAATGTTACAATGTCTACCAGTCCAAACTAATCATCATATAGTCATATGGCATTTTATCACACCATGATTAGACATATATCACCACATATCACATATTCACATGCTGACATCTTAACATATTATCAACCAAAATAAACTCTGATCATGTCACCACACAATCAATCAATTATGACATCAAATAATCAATTCATGTATGCCTCTGCGGGCATCGGATACAAATACACCCGGATGGGGACCCGCCACATAATAGTATCAACAGTTCCCTTGCCGAGTGGCTCATAATACCGGGGACCCCCATTCGCCGCATTCCGTACCGTACATCTGATAGAATAGTAATATGCACAGATGCATGCTAAAAGCGGTGATAAGTCCCGTCACCTGTGTGTGCCAGTGAAATCCAAAGCAGAAAGCAAGTCAAGGGGTTGAAGGAAGCTCCATCTGTCGCAAAGAACAAAGAATAAGTAATCGAGGTAGACGGGCCAAACTAAGCTTGGATTGCAAACGGGCCTAGAAGTGGGTCGGGTCTGAAATTGGGCCGAAACTGAAAACTGGATCTAAAACTGAAATCAAGGCCTGAAATTAGGCCGGGCCTGAAGATTGGACCGAACTGGGTCGGGCTAGGCCCAAGACTGGGAAACTAGGCCGGGGCCGAATCGGGAATGCGCCGAACTGTTGGGCCAGGCAGAAGGGCCTGATCTGCTAGGCAGCAAACCACAAACTGGGCCTGGGTTGCCAAAGCCCATAAACGAACCCAGCTGAGTCAACTCAGTGACTCGACTGAGTTGGCTCAGCACCCAGCCAAGAAACCGGGAAAAAGAAGAAGGAAAAGAAGGGAAAACCAGATAAAATAGGGAAAAAGGAGAAAGGGAAGACGAGAGGGTACTTGGGCCCAACTGGATCAATGCCGGACGGCGGCGATGAGCAAATCCGAAAGGGCGAGAAGGGGCGAGTCGAGGTGGAACAGCGACGGGAGAGAGAAGAGAGATCAAAGAGATGGTGGTGGCAACATTTAGGGTTAAGAAAGAGAAGAAAGAAAAGGGAAGAAGAAGGAGTCGAGATCGAGAGGGGAGAGAGATGCAAGAGAGGAAGATGAGAGGGGAGTCGAGAGAGAGAGAGAAGGGAGTGGCAGCGGCGGCGGCGGCACCTGAGGGAGGGAAGTTTAGGATTAGGGTTAGAATAAGATGAGGGGAGAAAAGGGATAGAGAGGGACGGGAGAGAGGAACCGTGCGCTACAGTGCCGCGCTGGATGGGGAAACAAAGGGGGGTTAGGGTTATTTTAAGGCTTTAGGGTTTTAGGTTATTTTCCTCTCTTAAAATAAAATCTTAAATTTTCCAAAAATAAATACTTTAAAACTCATTAAAAATCAAAGTCAAACATCGAGGAAGATAACGTGTGATTTTTCAAACTTTTGACATGATAAAATATTCAATGATTCAAAATTACCAAAGTGTCCTTCGAGTGTCTGAACTCAAAATCGGGCAAACCAGGACCCAACACGGGGCCTACACTTTCCCCACTGCTACCAAGACCCCAAAACTACGAAATATCGGGTCGGGTCATTACAAAGGTCCCATATTTAGTGACAATCCACTCTAAGGTCCCATATTTAGAGAGAGACCACCACTCAAAAGTGTCATATTTAGCAGCAAACCATGAAACCCATATTTAGTGTCTAACCACTCAAGGGTCCCATATTTAGTGACAGACCACTCAATACTCCCATATTTACTGACAGACAAAGGGTCCCATGTTCATTCAGTTGTTTACAAAATTTACATATAAACAAAACATTCACCATGTTCATTCAAAATTTACAACATTTACATATGAATATCAAAATATGAAAATTACAAAAATTTCAAATACAACGGCTACTTGGTGGCAGGAGCTAGGGCAGATGTAGAAGTAGGTACAGATGAAGGAATTGCATCAACATCAATAGGAATAGGATCCGAAGTGCGGGTGCCGAAGAAGGAGGTCCTGGTGCCGATGAAGGAGGTGTTGGTGCAATATCAAGAGACTTAGGTCGTTCCAATGGAAGACGCCCAGTCACACTCTTAATGGGGCCAGTCGAACGCACCTGACGAGTTGGGCCAATAGGACGAGGCTAAGTGGGGCCAGTGAGATGAGGTTGAGTGGGGCCAGTAGAACGAGGCTGAATGGTGCTAGTCAGATGAGGCTGAGTAAGGCCAGTAGGACGAGTCTGAATGGAGCCAGTCGGACGAGGCTGAGTGGTGCCAGTCCGGTGAGCCTCAGTGGTGTCAGTCGGGCAAGAGACAGTGGTGTCAGTGGACGAAGAGGTAATCCACCACCATCGATTTATCATCGATTCCTCTAAGAAACATCTTGCAATCCCAGATAACGATTCACGTCCAAGTTGTATTCGTATTCCTGCATTTTGCACTAAAAGAACAGAGTTTCTCATTGTATCTATCACTTGACTCTCCAAATTATTTAGCTTTCTCATCGTCATTCCAACCAACTCATCATTTTTCTTATCAATTTTTTCATTCAGCCTCCCTTCCATCTCAGCCAATTTATCGTCAACCATTCCTTCAAGCCTTCCAATCAGTCTTCCTTCCATCTCAGCCAATTTCTCATCAACCATTCCTTCAAGCCTTCCCATAAGCCTTCCTTCCATCTCAGCAAATTTTACATCAATTTTTTCATTCAGTTTTTCTATTCTGTCAAGAATTAGCATAGTACTGACTCTAGTATCATGTGCCTCTACCCTCCCAACTTCAGGTGCCTCTGCCCCCCGAACTTCAGGTGCCTCTGTCCCCCCAACTTTAGGTCTGTCACCCTCCTCCTCAAGTGTCTAAACCTCAATAGGAGCATGTTCTACTTTTGGAACCCAACGTGCATTGTCGAGTTTGAATCCCATCGTACCCAAAGTAGACGCATCCAATATATCGATTTTCTTCAAAGCTATTTTCTCTTCAGGAGGAAGGGTGATTCCTTTTTGTCAAAACAAGTAAGACAGAAATAAACCATATGGAAGGCTACATTTTCTAATCTTACGACAAGCAACCATGTGTTTTATGATGATGAAGGAGATATCAATTTGCTTGCCATTCAAAATGCACCATATGACGAAACTATCAAAATACGACACCTGATTACTAGGCCCTTTTCTAGGTAAAATATTCTTCCTAATAATGTAATATACAATTCGGGCTTCTAGGGTTAGCTCCATCAGCTCGGGCTTATCTCCTTTAGCCCTATCACTTCGCCCACACATTTGGGTCATGGCCTTTGAGGAAACGAATCCAACAACATTAGTGGGCCATGAATTTGATTCATACTTCGAAATAGTGGCACTGGGAAACTTAAACATTCTGTCCAGTGCCGAAGTTGAAATCTCAATTTCAGTTCCTCTAACATTGGATTTTATGGAATGTCTCGCTCGGTCTTCTGACATATTCTCCCCAACCAAGTCACTCAATATATTCATGAATTCTTATTTCAAATGGTGGAAAAAAGCTAAGGTCAATGATTTTGCCAAAAATCATCTGCCGAGAGTACAAATCCTCTCCGTACAATGTGGCCACTTCCAAAGAGTTGAATTGGTTGGGGTCTCTCCGTCGGTGTCTCCGTCAATCTCGGTCTCTTCCCTCTCGATGCAGCCGGTACCTTGGACTTTCTCCCTCTTGATGTAGACCCTTGGGATGCCATGTGGAAGGAGGGGGTGTAAAGAAGAATCGATTTGGAGGAGAAGGAAGAGTAGAAGAGGGGAGAATCGGTTTGATCGATCGATTGGAGATGAAGAAAAGAAATGGTTTCCGGAGAGGGCAAGATCAATCGATGATTTTTGGTAGAGGGGAGAGGGAAGATCGATAGATTTGGAGAATCGTGCGGTCGATTTGGTGAAGAGGAAAGCGTAGAGAAGAAGAAGAGAAAAGGTTTTAGGTTTCTAGGTTTCAATCACACGACTGAGGTAAAGGGGCAAAAAGATCGATCGGTGGCTTATATATAAGTTTGCGATCGATCGCACGATTTCTGTGATCGTACGATCGATCTTGCTCTAAACAAACAATCCATCAATCGATCACATTGGATCGTGCGATCAATCTTGAAATGAGAGGTCGACTATCAAATTGTTGACCTCTCAGTTAAAATCGATCGCACGATTGCGATCCTTTATGATCGTGCGATCGATCTTTAAATGGGTTACAATCGATCGATTGATCACTGGGATCGTGCGATCGATCTTGAGAGGAGATGTCGACTGTCAAAATGTCGACCTCTCAGTTAAAATCGATCGTACGATCCCATGGACCGAGCGATCGACTAAATCTCGTGTTACGATCAATCGATCGATTTGAAAATGAACTGTCTGATCGATTGATCAATCATATACGCCTCAGATCGATCGATCGAAGTGAAAATGCGTTGCAGAATCGATCGGTCGATTTCGCGCGGAAGGGCAGAAACGTAATTGCCACTCAAAATTTGAAATGTAGTGTCTGGTAACAAAAATCGGGGGTGTCTAAATGCCAAACCCAAGCATATATATATCCCATATATTTCATGCCCATTTTTTAATTGGGTTATGAATTTTTTGAAAGCTTTAAATAGGGTGGCCATATAGACTCGGGTTTTTTCTTCTAGATTTCAAATTCCTATGTAAAAATTGCCATTTTGCCCTCGGTATTCTGCACCGTCCAAATACGATTCAGAACATTTTTCGTGCAATCTGATGTTCGGACAATTCAAACATTTATTTCAATGTAAAAGTGACCGTACGAACGTACTTTATCATTTATATTCCACCAAACATCCTAACTTATTCTTGTGCTCTTTTTTTTCTCACGTTCAAACGTTGAGCTATCCTGCTGCTTCTTGTTGTGCCAAGGCTCCACGTCTTCCAAAACTGTCTGAGCAACACCCTGTCCAGCTTTCTTCTTCAACTTCCCTTGCCCATTTCGCCTCAACACCCTTCACCGCTACATGCCTCAATCCACTTCCTTATCACCGTCCTCCGTCCATTTCAAACTATCCCCACCATCCATTCCTTTTGATTTATTTCATTAAATACCTTTAACACCACCCCTTTAACCCACGACACCCTATTCCACATTGCCCAATCTCTGTTTGAATTAACAGAGAGCCACCCAGACTCCTTTCATTAAATTGGTATGAATAGAAACTGCCTCTCTGAAACTATAATCTTTAAGCATTTGGCTTAGGTTTTTAAACGATGCAGTTTCTGGACCGATTTCTACAAACGAAATATTAAAATTCATTTACTCTAAATTTTATGAACTCCGGGACTGATTTTAAATGAAGAGAGTATAATTTTGGCTTCAAAAATCATACTCAAAGAATTAAGAGGGAAGATCATTTTTCTTAATTATTAGGGTACGATTTTTTAAGTCCAAAACTATACACTTTCCACTTAAAATCAGTTTCGAAGTTCATAAAATTCAAATAAGATAAATTTTGATACCTTGTTTGTAGAACTCGGTAGAGAAACCACATTGTTTGAAAATCCCTCTCCACACTCTCACTCAATATAAGAGATCATTCGAACGGTCTATTAAGACCGCTCTAACAATCTTATATAACTTGCCTCGTGTGGTTCGGACGTTGGACTTTTACATATAAATAAGCGTTCGAATTGTTCGACTGTCTGATCGAACGGTGCGGAATATCGAGGGTAAACTGGTAATTTCACACGGGATTTTGAAATCCCGTGTCTCTTAGCAAAAAACACACGTGTCTATATGGCCACCCTTAATTTTGCATTAGAAAAAAATTATTTTTATCAAACAATATTTTAATTAAATTACATTTCTAAACTCTTTAAGATTTTATCAATTTTGAACATTTTTTAATATTAAAATATCAGAGCCTTTAAAGAGTATTATAATAATTTGATAAAAATCTATTTTATAAACTACATATACAAAAAATATCTCATATATAAATACTCAACCTAATACACCACACACACCACTATAGGCCATAATTACTTATTATTAACAATAAATGATCTCAGAGCTTATATTATTTACCTTGAGTGGTTTATTAAATAAGATAATATTAAAATGTTCTCATCACTATAAATGATTAATAAGTTTGTTCTAATACGAACATTTAATATTATCTATTTCTTTTTCAACGGGGTTTAGTTAAATCAATCTATTTAATAAAAATATTAAAATTGAGTCAACCAATTTAATAAATTATTTGAAATCTAGACTACCTCATTTAAGTTTAAGTTTTATTGAGTGCTCACGTGAAGTTAATCTATTCGATAAGTGATTTTGATCATGCATAAATTAGATTAAACCCTTTAAATTTGTCAATAAGTAGATCAAGTTTTAAATGAATTGACTGATTTAATCTTGATTCGACATTTAGATAAGAATATTTCAATTAAAAAATAGGTGACACTCATTGGGTCAACCCATTTTATAAATGATTTGAATTAGGTGTTACCATTTTAATTCAAATTGTGTCTAGTTGGTCCATTTGATAAATGTGTTAGAATAGGTCAACTTATTTAAGCTTAGTTAGTTGTGCCAACTTATTTAATAATTATAAATTATTTGAGCTATGCTAACCCATTTAATCTAAGTTGAGTCAAGTTAGTCCATTTAATAAATTTGTTAAGTTGGGTCAACTCAAAACTTGTTTTAGTTGTGTCAAGTTATTTAATACACAAGGTTTTTTAATGTTATAATATTTATTAAAAAGTTGTCTAATTGAAGCATAAAAAGCCACTCAGATTAGTATGTGATAGATTGTTTTTCTTAAAAACAGTGTACTCATTGGGTCTTTCTTAAATTATGAAAATCCAAGAAGACTTTCTTTATAAAATGGTATTTCTTTAAAACTAAATTACTTATGGAATATATTAAAATGGTCGCTATTAACTAAGTGGGAGAATGGACCAAAATTGTCATTGCCGACCAAGTGGGAGTGGTTCATGGACTATTTAATATACAATATTTCGTAAATTGAGATTTTAATTTTTTAATATATTTGAATTCTAAAGTTTATTAATCCTATTTAGGAAATTAATGTGGTGGTACTGATATGTCTTTAGAGATATGAGTTATATTTAGAGGTTTTTAATAGGAATAAACTAGACCTAGAGTTTAGAGGAGGAAAGAGAAAATTTGTAGGTCAAATCTGCGAGGCCCAGCTCTGGCCTTAGGTGAACTAGGCCGTTGTCTAGGCCCCCAAGTCGGGTTCAATTTTTAAGTTCCTGCACCTTATTTTATGTTATAAATTTATGTTAATGTTTATTTTATTAGCAATTGGACCAATGTTGTATTTGTAGTGTGTTCAACTCTCAATACAAAGGTTGCGCCTTCGATTCATTGTTGGTACAATTTTTCAATTCTTTATAATTTTAGATATAATTTTTACTTTCATGACATAATTTTTACTTTCATTAAAATAACTTTACTTTTTAGAATTTCATATAAATTTAGACATAATTTATAATTTTTCTTTAAGTAAAATAACTTTACTTGTAATTTCTTATAAATTTAAAGATAATTTTTCTTTAAATAAAATAACTTCGGGAATATTCATGTTGATAAAATTTTTGTAATTTCTTATAAATTTAGACATAATATTTCTGTAAGTAAAATAATAGACATAATTTTCTTTAAGTAAAATAACTTAGGGAGTATATAAAGTCAACTTGAAAAGACTTGACAAGACTCGTTAACTCGTTTAACTCAAATTCCTATCGAGTTTAGTCTAACTCAGATTGATTTGGCCATTTTTTTTTCAAATTTTAAATCTATAATTCTAATAAAATGAATTAAACACCATGATAAAAAAACATTTATCATGTAATTTTATTTTTCTTTCAAAAATTAAGAATTGAGATGATTAATTGACTCTATTGCAAGATTAAAATGATTATATAAAGGTCAAAAACTTGTTGTGCAAATTTTAAATTTATAACTCGCAAGCGCACGAACCATTAGATAGTATAGCGATTAAGTGCGAGGTCGAACCCATCGGAACTTAGGAAAATATATCCATGAAAATACACCGTTGAATTAAGTATTTTAAGAACTTTAGGAAATATGGAGATAAATCATAAATATGAAATAATTTATCTAATCTATGAATTTTAATCTTAATTTAGAAATATTCTAGATTTAAACATAGAATCTAACAATTTAATTAATTTTAATTAAGATGGTGGATTTAATTTAAAAATATAAACAATCTCAATTTAATTTAAAATACAAAATTAAGATGCAATTAAATTATTTTCAACCTAATTCATCAATTTCAAGGATTTGAATTTTATAAATAAAAGAAAATATAAATAACATCTAAATTACCTATATACACATTTACAATGGAACTGGATCAAAGAATAAAGAAGGCATTATCATCCAAATTTTAATGATAAAATAACGGCCTACAACATGGAGCTCACATAAATTATTTAACATGCATTCAAATCTCAAATTCATTAAAATTCTAAATATGAAATCTATGAAATCCATTTAACTAAGAAAATTTAATTCCGGCCTTAGGCTTAGGTAAAATTTATACTTGTAAATCCGAATCTAAAATAGTCTCACTCTTAAAAAGAGCCTTAGACTGGAAAAATCAAGTTCGACTAATCCTAAAATAATCTCACTTTCCTTGAATTTCTTATAAAAATAAACAACATAAAATCATTAAAAGAATGTAAGTAAAATTGAAATTTTCATTACACATGAAAGAACAATTGGAAAATCATAATTATAATTCTCACCTTCACTTATTGATTAAAACATGGAATTAAAAATTACAAATCAATGAAATTTTGGAATAAAGACATAAGAAAAATAAAATGGAAATAAAAATCCACCAACCTTAGAACCCAATGTGGATTGAAAATCCCACAGTCTTTCTCCTCCTTTTCTTCCTCTCCTCTCCTTTTCTTCAATGCCCAAGTTCAGTTTTCTCAATGGGAGAGGGCTAGTATTTATAGTTGAAAGGAGGTGGAATGAATGGATTGGATTTAAAGATTTAAATAAAGCAAGGGACACATGGAGGGCGTATATAATTTGTGCTAAATATGGAATGACTTAAAGGAGGCAAGGAGCTAAATTCGTAAAAGGAAAGTGGGTGCAGAATCTCATTCTTTACACATACCATCTTACAGCTCATTTTGACCTTCTTAACTTCTGAATCAGAAAAAGTTGTAAACTACAAATTTGTAGCTCTTGAAGTCTTCTTTCCAACGCAAAAAGAATCAAAGCAATCGGATGTCAGAGTGAAAATTTATAATCAAAATACCGAACATGTGTCAAACCTTCCTTATTTTTCTCCCTTTCTTATTTTCTTTCTCTTTCCTTAATCCACTTGCCAAATTCGAAAATCCTCTTATATTGACTTCTAAATTTTGAATTTCCTCTTGAGATAATGAAAATAATATTCACACATGTGGATTTCTTCATAGACTTTTCTTAATGGGCTTAATAATTGGACTTTTCAAATATGGAAAATCTAATAATTAATTTTACCACTTACAATCAATTCTAAAAATGTACTAAATTAATCCAAACTCTCATAAATGGATTTGAATTAATAAGTTTACAAATAAAACCCCTAAAATTGTGGTAAAATAATTATTAAAAATTCTAACTTTCCAAAATATAAACTTATGCCCATAAATTGTAAAATTCTCCTTTTTAATTCTCATATCTTGCATTTCCTTGTAAATCCTGCAAAACATCCAAAATCTCATTAAACATATTCTAAAACACACAAAACAAAAGGCTAACTAGTCCAAATATAAGGGTAAAATAGTCATTTTCCTGTGCTCATCAAATACCCCCACACTTAGATTTTGCTAATCCTCAAGCAAAACAAAAACTAAAAACTAAAACAAAACTAAAAATCTTAAACTACCCCACTTTCGTTGGCACTCTCGATTGCATTTAGCGTATGCAACAAGCCTTTAAACCCCTAACTCACCACTAGTGGACGAGTTATAGTCTCGTGAGGGCTTCCAGTGATGATACTCACAAACATCAAATTTCAGCAAAAATATCCAAATTAAAATTTAAACGTCATACAACTCCAAAATTCATTTTACAAAACTTATACCCGGAGTGTAGTGTGTGATAGCCAAATATTAACATAGCCTTCGTTTTCAAAATACACACAAGTTTTGCAACCACCGGCTGAAAATACGGTTTGACTCCAAATCTCACAATGGTATATCTCTCAGAAAGACTTTCGCATAGAGATTTAGTTAAATTCTCTCAAAAGTATATGTGAGCGGAATAATTTTTTCAAATGCAAATATCTCACATATCTATCATCAAAGAACGAAATATAACAAAGAAACCATAGATCTCATGAAAGGATGTTATTTTCTTGAGAACGTTGAATCAAACACCATTATTCTTCTTCATCTATTCTCCACTTTAAATACCATATTAACTGAGGATCAATAGGACTTCATGTAGGACGAAACGTGGCTTAGGACCGGGTCATATCAAAGAAGGATAAAAAGTGCAAATTTTAAATTTATAACTCGCAAGCGCACGAACCATTAGATAGTATAGCGATTAAATGCGAGGTCGAACCCATCGGAACTTAGGAAAATATATCCATGAAAATATACCATTCAATTACGTATTTTAAGAACTTTGGAAAATATGAAGATAAATCATAAATATGAAATAATTTATCTAATCTATGAGTTTTAATCTCAATTTAAAAATATTCTAGATTTAAAAATAGAATTTAACAATTTAACTAATTTTAATTAAGATGGTGGATTTAATCTAAAAATATAAACAATCTCAATTTAATTTAAAATACAAAATTAAGATGCAATTAAATTATTTCCAACCTAGTTCATCAATTTCAAGGATTTGAATTTTTATAAACAAAAGAAAATATAAATAACATCTAAATTACCTATATACACATTTACAATGGAACTGGATTAAAAAATCAAGGAGGCATTATCATCCAAATTTTAATGATAAAATAACGGCCTACAACATGGAGCTCACATAAATTATTTAACATGCATTCAAATCTCAAATTCATTAAAATTCTAAATATGAAATCTATGAAATCCATTTAACTAAGAAAATTCAATTCCGGCCTTAGGCTTAGGTAAAATTTATACTTGTAAATCCGAATCTAAAATAGTCTCACTCTTAAAAATAGCCTTAGACTGGAAAAATCAAGTTCGACTAATCCTAAAATAATCTCACTTTCCTTGAATTTCTTATAAAAATAAACAACATAAAATCATTAAAAGAATGTAAGTAAAATTAAAATTTTCATTACACATGAAAGAACAATTGGAAAACCATAATTATAATTCTCACCTTCACTTATTGATTAAAACATGGAATTAAAAATTACAAATCAATGAAATTTTGGAATAAAGACATAAGAAAAATAAAATGGAAATAAAAATCCACCAACCTTAGAACCCAATGTGGATTGAAAATCCCACAGTCTTTCTCCTTCTTTTCTTCCTCTCCTCTCCTTTTCTTCAATGCCCAAGTTCAGTTTTCTCAATGGGAGAGGGCTAGTATTTATAGTTGAAAGGAGGTGGAATGAATGGATTGGATTTAAAGATTTAAATAAAGCAAGGGACACATGGAGGGCGTATATAATTTGTGCTAAATATGGAATGACTTAAAGGAGGCAAGGAGCTAAATTCGTAAAAGGAAAGTGGGTGCAGAATCTCATTCTTTACACATATACCATCTTACAGCTCATTTTGACCTTCTTAACTTCTGAATCAGAAAAAGTTGTAAACTACAAATTTGTAGCTCTTGAAGTCTTCTTTCCAACGCAAAAAGAATCAAAGCAATCGGATGTCAGAGTGAAAATTTATAATCAAAATACCGAACATGTGTCAAACCTTCCTTATTTTTCTCCCTTTCTTATTTTCTTTCTCTTTCCTTAATCCACTTGCCAAATTCGAAAATCCTCTTATATTGACTTCTAAATTTTGAATTTCCTCTTGAGATAATGAAAATAATATTCACACATGTGGATTTCTTCATAGACTTTTCTTAATGGGCTTAATAATTGGCCTTTTCAAATATGGAAAATCTAATAATTAATTTTACCACTTACAATCAATTCTAAAAATGTACTAAATTAATCCAAACTCTCATAAATGGATTTGAATTAATAAGTTTACAAATAAAACCCCTAAAATTGTGGTAAAATAATTATTAAAAATTCCAACTTTCCAAAATATAAACTTATGCCCATAAATTGCAAAATTCTCCTTTTTAATTCTCATATCTTGCATTTCCTTGTAAATCCTGCAAAACATCCAAAATCTCATTAAACATATTCTAAAACACACAAAACAAAAGGCTAACTAGTCCAAATATAAGGGTAAAATAGTCATTTTCCTGTGCTCATCAGTTAAATTTCAACTAATTATTAATCTTATCATTTTTTTCATAAATTTTAATAGAAGTGTGACCTAAAGAAGTCCCTAAATAAGGAAACTTAGTGTTCACTATAATATAAATGGTTGAATGAAAAGAAAATGGGTTTAAATTTGAATGACTATTTTGTGCTTTATAGTTTATAATTAAGTGATAATGTTTTAATATAATTTTACCTTATAAGTTGTTTTAAATGCATTATATACTTTAGCATGTCAACTACTCTTTTTAAATACAATAAAATAGTAATAAAAAATAAAAAAATCAACATGCATACACAAGTGGAAATTAAATTTGTCACATGAAAGATTTAATGGATTAACTATCTTATCTATTGAAAAAGATATGTTAAAAAAATCTTGAATATAGTAATTTTGCATCTCAAAATCCTAGAAAAATAAATTTTAAATAATATTTTGTTATAAATTTGATTATGATATTTTATTTAAATGTTTCACACTTTGTAAAAGAAATGTATGATTTTATTTTTTTTAGTGTATAAAAGGTCCATCTTAAAGGTTCGCTTAGGGCCTCTGAAATCTCAGGGCTGACACTGAATCTGCATGGCTATTTTTAGGTGTGTCAAATTCATACTAGTAATTTGTTTCATCAATTTGAAGAGCCTCAAGGTGGATATCAGCATTGAGACTCGAGATCTTTATCCGTAATGACACAAGGTACGCAATTTCTTATCCGATTATCGAGATTTAATTCATGTAATTTAAATGAACTTCTTTCAAAGTATTTTTTAAATGTCTTAAAGTTAACATAGAACAACTTTTTTTATGAATAAGAGGTTTAGGGCTCTTAAAATAAATGACTAATCATCGGGGCATGCATACTATCCACATATTATGTCACTCTATAAAAAATGGCCTAGATAGAATGGAAATCGAATCAGACAAGTTTTTTATCTTCACTCCAACTCCTTTGAATTACATAGAACACTTTTAATCACCTCTCTAATTATAAATGATGATGTTGATTTAATTAAATTAGTGTTCAAATAAATTTCGGAGTGAATTGATGTCTTTTATGAGCCTATATTCTTTTATCGCCGTGCATTTGACCTTAATTTCACTTTGTTAGGAAAGGCATGATCTTAAAAGAGAGAAGGTAAGATCGAGAGTCGAGAATGGAGAGGATGTGGTCTAATGAGCAGCGGCACAGTATTTACAGAGATTCAGCATTCAGCCATGGATAGAGAGAGGACATTCACGGACCATTTGAGTGGGAAAGAGGGACGAATGGCATTTGACAGCTCACTCACTGGTAAGAAAACGCTACCAAAGACATTATGCTTTTGATTTTTTATTCTTATTATAATTCTTTTGCCCTTAATATGTTTGTTTTCATCTTCCCTTTGCAGGTATGCAAGGAGATTCTCGATCTCTCGCTCCCAGTCGAGATAATCGTAACACGTGATTTTTCTATTAAGAGACTAAGGGATTTGAAAATTTTACTTGAAAAGTCCATGTTATCTTTCATCCCTTCTGTATTCCTTTCAAAAGAAAATGTCCGGGCGGTACACCTATGTGGTGAATTGAGCAGTATACCTATCAATCTAATAATCTATCATTCCGAAATGGGAAAGGTAGGCGGTGCACCTATATCCCCAGTGCCGTCTGCATTTTTCTCTTTCAACTTTACTTATGGCTGGCTACATAGACACTCAAATTTTCTTTCTCTACACAGTTTTTTTCAAAAAAATCGGGTGTAATTATCCTTTCATTTTTTTAAAAAACGAGTCTTCCCCACGTCATTTGAACTCCTCATTATCATTCGAACGAATTGGATTGTGGAGTGGAATTTTTAAACGAGACTGTTTCTTGACTAATTTCTATAAACAATGTATCAAAATTCATCTACTCTGAATTTTATGAAATCCGGGACTGATTTTAAGTGAAAAATATTTAATTTTGGACTTAAAAAATTGTACTCAAATATTTAAGGAAAAATGGCATTCCCTCTTAATTTTTTGGTTACGATTTTTAAAGCCCAAAACTGTAAAATTTTCACTTAAAATCAATCCCGGAGTTTATAAAATTCAGAATAAATGAATTTTGATACCTTGTTCGTAGAAATAGGTTGAGAAACCGACTCTTTTGAAAACTTGAGCCAAACGTGCAAAGATTACAGTTGGCAGATAAGTGGTTTCTCGACCTATTTCTACAAATAAGGTATCAAAATTCATTTATTCTGAATTTTATGAAATCCGAGACTGATTTTAAATGAAAATAGTATAGTTTTGGGCTTAAAAAATCGTACCTAAAGAATTAAGAGGAAAGATTATTTTTCTTTAATTCTTTGGGTACAATTTTTTAAGCTCAAAACTATAACTTTTTAACTTAAAATCAGTTCCGAAGTTCGTAAAATTCAGAATAGATGAATTTTGATACCTTGTTTGTAGAAATCAGTCGAGAAATAGCCTCGTTTGAAAATCTTACTCCATAGCCCAACAAAATTTGTTCGAACTAATCAAAAATTAGTTCGAATGATGGGGAGGAGTTTCAATGATGCGTGGAAGAATCATTTAAAAAAAAATTAAAGGACAAAATGATAATTTCATTCTTTTTTTTTTGAAAAAGAGTGTGTAGAGAAAAAAAAATCCAAGTATCTATACGAGTAGCCTTACTTATTAATACTTTTTTTCATCCGTTTCCAATGAATCTCTAGAATGAACTAAATGCACATCTGCTACTAAGCCTATAAATAGATTCAGACATGACCCGTTGACTCTCCAAACCAGATCTAGGACTTTATTTACGATCCAGATCCTATAGTCCAAGACTCACGGACCAGATCCTGCAGTCCATTAAAAGATTTTAGGCAAGAGTTAAAATATCGATATTGTCGATATATATGAAAATATCGGTGATATTTTAAGAATTGAGCAGCGGCACTCTATTTACATAGATTCAGCATTCAGCAATGGCGAGAGAGACGGACGGCATTAACGGACCATTTGAGTGGAAAAGACTGAAGAATTATTTAGACAGCCGAGAAGTAAAAAACACAAAAAGAGATGATACCTTATATAATTCGTATGTCGTATACATGTTTGTTATCCTATCTTTTCACGCATGCAAAAGAGTCTCGATAATCACCACTACAGTAATGTCGAACAACTTGTGTACATGGCTTATAAGTAAATTTTATAGTCTTTAAAAATAATTATAATAATTTGATAAAAATATATTATAAACTACATTTACGAAAAAAAAATGTTATATCCTAATACTCAACCTAATACACCACACACAACGGTATATAGGCCATAATTACTTATTATTAATAGTAAATGATCTCATGACAAGTATTATTTTCCTTCATGGTTTTTTTTTGAGCGGTTTTCCTTCATTGTTTATATAAAATAAGATAATATTAAATGAGCAATAATTTTTGTACCCTCGTTTTCTCCCATGGTACATCCCTTTAAAAAGAATGTCTAAATTTGCCCTACTTCTCTCTTTCCTTCTCTTTTTCGCTTTCCTAAAAGGAATGACAAATTTGAAAATTCATTTTAAAAGAGTACCGCACAGGAGAAAACACTACCATATTAAATTGAATAAATGATTAATAAGTTTGTTCTTTTACAAACATTTTATATTATCTATTTTCTTTCTAAATAAGGTTTAGTTGAATCAATCTATTTAATAAAAAAAGTATTTCAAAACCAATCAAACATTTTATATTATCTATTTCTTTTATAAAAGTTGTAAGAACCACCCGTATGTGAAAAAAAAGAATAGATGTTAATATTTATCACTTTATTCTTTATGAATAAAAAATATTAATATCTATCAGCTTCTAATAATTACTTACTTAGAATAATTGAGACAAACTCGTTGTTTATAATTCACTAAATCATCTACATTAGGTAAAGCATTGAAATCTACACTCATTGATGCATGTGCAGTAATTTGAATTGAACAGATTCTACTATTATGACAATTATGACAAACATTTTTGCATATCTTGCATCTTCTTACCTTCTATTCATTCTCCACATTCTCAAATACAGAAAGATCTCGTCTTGTACAATATTCTGAATTTGAATTCTTTAAATCTAGATAACGTCCTATAGAATGCTGAATAATAAGATGCTTGATAGACATCTCATCACTGGCAACATTTTCTAGTTGATTTAGAAGCCGTTTTAGATCAATTGAAGACAAATTTCCATATTTATTCTTAATGTCATCAAAGTATAGATCTAATTGATCTCCAGTCCGATTCATTTCAATATTTAAGTCGTCCAATTATATCAAATCGATTCTTCATTGTGGATGGATCTGATCCAAATATAACTTGTCCGTCCACCTCATTCTGTATTCACAAGGTAAGTCCATTGAAGCTGTAAACTCTTCTATACAAGTGCGCGAAAATAAACAATTTCTAAGCATAACATATTACTTGTAAAACTCATTCAATGTAAACTGAGATACTTTGTCGTTAAATTCGTCAAAAAAGGGAATAAAAACAGTATGAGCAAACTGAATTTTTTCATCCTTGAGTTGAAGCTTGAACTCTTTAAACTGATTTTCAATGGCATGGCATATCTTTCTTCGAACAACATCAAAATCACCAGTGGATGTATATATATAATTTTTCAAAACAGCATGTGCACCTTCTACCCTCGAAGTGGTTCGATTTTGAAAATGTAAATATTTGCCTATCTATGCCATGACGAATTGTTTTCCATAAGAGATACACTTGCTTGTTAAATAGTTTACTAAATATAAAACATCTCCATAAAATACTCCTCCGGATGGTGACTCAACCAATGTAATCCACTCGGATATAAATGTATCACATACTTCTACTTTCTGAAAGAAATGTTTAAAACAAGTAAAAATATTTTTTTTTGATGTGCCAAATACATGCATATGCACAAAATTAGGGAAGACCGAATCAACTAGAAAATATAATGTGCCAACCAATGGATCTGATTTTATTTTTAGCACATGTATTGTAATTTTGGATTAAAAGATACAAATATTTAATAAAAATGCATAGAAATGAAAAGTTTAACAGAGAATAACAGTATACACAACAAGGGGAACAAAAACTAATTTTTTCACTTTAACCATTTTTTCTATTTTTAAATTTAAGCTAATTTTGGATTATAAATTAAAATAAATTATCAAAATTCAAAGAAATGAAAATTTTAACAGAGATAAAAAATGTACAAAACAATGGGTAGTTCAAATAATTTTTTCTCTATATGTTTTAAACTTTAGCCCAGCGGTGAAAATATAGGTCGATACAAAACGTATCGGCCGATATGTATCGGTTTTTCACGACCGAACAATATTGGTCCATACGTATTGTATCGGCCGTACCAAAAGTTTATCAGCCGATATGACCAATAAATGGCCCAAAATATCGGTCACCATATCGGCCGATGAGTATAAAATTCGGTTTTCAAAATTTATTTCATTTTTTTTCTAAACAAAAAAAACGATACGCCCAATACGGCCGATATATCGGTCCATTTATCAGTTCACATATCGCCCGATATTATATTTATCGGTCTGGAAAGAGTTGTTAAAAAAATAAATCTTATATCGGTTGTGGGCCCCACACGATATCGGCGATATTATGTTCTAATATTGGCCGATATATCAACCGTTTATCGGTTTGAAATATCGGCCGATATTTAAATTTATTGGTTTTGCATCTTTTTTTTAAATTAAAAATAATAATATCGATCCTGGGTCCCACTGAATATCGCCGATATTATGATGGAATATCGGGCGATGTATCACGGCCGATATATCGCGCAATATATCGATCAAAATATCGCCTGAGTTTGGCAGGCTCCATCAACTCCAACAGGCTGTATTATTCTTGCTGCTTCCCACTCCGAAATATTTTAATAATTTTTTAAAAACTCTTGAATCGAACCCAGCCAAACCCCTCTATTATTAGAAGACCTTATACATTTCTTCTTTCACACACTAAATCTTTCAAAAAACCCCTCATCCAGCGGTGATTTTTTCTAAGTCCATCTCACATTCCTTCATCCCATTTCATTGGAAAAGAGTGTATAATTGGTTGATTTTAGAAGATCCTAGTATATTTGATAGATAGATCTTCATTTCCTGTAAATATATCAAATATACTTTAAACGGATTGGATCTTCTAAAATCAGCCAATTATACACTATTTTCCAATAAAACAGGATGAAGGAATGTGAGATGGAGATGGACTTAGAAAAAATCACCGCCGGATGAAGGGGTTTCTGAAAGATTCAGTGTGTGAAAAAAGAAATGTATAAGGTTTTCTAATAATAGAGGTATTTGCCTGGGTTCGATTCAAGAGTTTTAAAAAAATTATTAAAATATTCTGGCGTGGGAAGCAACAAGAATAATACAGCCTATTGGAGTTGATGGAGCCTGCCAAACTCAGGTGATATTTTGACCGATATATCGCTCGATATATCGGTTGTGATATATTGCCCGATATTCCATCATAGTATCGCCGATATTTAGTGGGTCCCAGGACCAATATTATTATTTTTAATTTAAAAAAAATGATGCAAAACCTATAAATTCAAATATCGGCCGATATTTCAAATAGATAAACGGTTGATATATCGGCCGATATTAGGACATAATATCGCCGATATCGTGTGGGGCCCACAACCGATATAGGAGTTTTTTTTTAACCACTCTTTCCAGACCGATAAATATAATATCGGGCAATATATGAACCGATAAACGGACCGATATATCGACCATATAAGGCGATATCGTTTTTTTTTAAAAAAAAAATGAAATAAATTTTAAAAACCGAATTGTATACTTATCGGCCGATATGGTAACCGATATTTTGGGCCGTTTATTGGTCATATCGGCCGATATACTTTTGGTACAGCCGATACAATACGTATCGGCCGATATTGTTATGTCGTGAAAAACCGATACATGTCGGCCGATATTTTCACCCCTGGTACACAGCAATGGGAACTTCAAATATATTTTTCACATTATATTTTTAACTTTATTCCATTTTTTTACTTTTTACAAATTTTATTTCCTTTCAGATTAAAAAAAGAAAAAATTATTAGAATCGAAAGAAATAATTTTTTTAACAAAGAGAAAAAAATGTACACAGCAAGGGGTAGTTAAAATAATTTTTTCACTTTATTTTTTAACTTTAACCATTTTGTTTAACTTTCTACAAATCTAAGGTACTTTCGGATTAAAAATTTAAATAAATTATGAAAATGAAAAAAAAATGAAAAATTTAAAAGAGATAAACACTTTAAACAGCAATGGGTAGTTCAAATAATTTTTTCACTTTAGCCATTTTTTAAATTTAGGGGTACATTTAAATAAATTTACAGCTTATTGTAATACCGTTAGGCATTTTTTTTTAAAAAAAATTTACACATGAAATGTTCATTCCGATAAAAAAATAAAAAGAAATTATCAAATGACTGAAATGAACTACTTTAACAGGATCAGGATAAAAATATACAGCAACTAACAATAAGATGAACATTTTTACATAATCTTTTCTAAGTTTAAGCATTTGTTACGATTTTCCCAAAGTTATGTTAAAAATATACAGCAACTAACAACAAACTGAAAAAGGTACATAATTTTTCTATGATTAAGTATTTTCCATACTTTTATACTAATTTAAGATAAAATAATTAACAATAAATATTTAAGATCTCCACGAAAAACTAACATCATCAAAAGAAATCAAAATCAAAAGAAAAAAAAAGGAAACAAAAATTTTACCGACTAAAATTTTCGATATTACTCAGAGTCTCAGACCATGTTTACAAGTTTCTATAATTTTTTCTGCATTACATACATAGATTCCATTTTCAAAGTTTATACCCTCAATAAAAATAATCATGATCGATACGCAAATAAAAGAATGGTAAATATTTTACAATCAATAACATAAGTCTCTTAAAAAAATAAAAATATTGAGTAAAATCAAAATATAAAAACTAAAAAGTAAAATCCCAATTTTTAAAATCAAACCAATGGTAAGACTCACCTGTTTCTACTCTCAGAAAAGTAAAAGAGTAGAAGGCTTCTCCTAAGAGCATCCGGTATGGTGGCCATATGGCCAGCTAGCTGGCCATATGGCCACTATGTTTTAACTGTGTGGTGCTAGCCATAAGTGGAGCCAACATCAATATTTATTAAATGGCTAGTCACAGGTAACACAAGTATAACCAGCTATTTAATATTCTCTCTCCTACTTTAAATGAGAAAAAGAAAAGTAGGAGAGAAAATGTTAAATGACTGACTACACTTGTGTTATCTGTAGCCAGCCATTTAACAAACATTGATGTAGGCCTCACTTATGACCAGCACAATACAATTAGAACCTGATGATCATATAGCCAGCTAGCTGGTCATATGATCACAGTACCGAATGCTGTAAATGGGGGTCGCATCACATAGATAAAGAGAGATGAAACGGACTGTAGGAAATGGGAGGGAGAAGAGTTTCCAGAAGAAATTGATGGTGGACAGGATTAAATAGAGGAGAGATTCACGGACCATTTGAGTGGAAAAGACTAAGAGTAATGACCTTTGACAGTTCACTGAGAAGAAAATTTTGACTTTTTATTATTAATCCATTTGTCGTTCACGTGTTCGTTACCATCTTACCTTTTCACGCATGCGAACAGATTCTCGATCTCTCACTCATCGAGATAATCACATGTACAGTTATGTCGAACAACCGCACATAAGGGTTATCAAACAATAATTTATAACATTAATTTATGTATTAGAAAAAATAATATTTATTTTTATCAAATAATATTTTAATTAAATTAATCAAATTACATTTCTAAACTCTTTAAGATTTTATCAATTTAATTATTTTTTAATACTAAAATTTTAGTACATATTTTTTGAATGGTGAAAAATTTCATTAATAGTGTAAAGATACAAATGTAAGAAAACAAAGATGAAGTTTAAGAGATATAGGTCTCATAATAGTCAAAAAAACTTAAAATTTCAGTACCTTTAAAAAATAATTATAGTAATTTGATAAAAATCTATTTTAATAAACTACATATACAAAAAATATCTCATATCTAAATGCTCAACCTAATACACCACAGAGGCCATAATTACTTATTATAAACAATAAATGATCTCATGGCTAATATTATTTACCGTTAGTGGTTTATATTAAATAAGATAATATTACAATGATCTCAAGTTTGTTCTAATACAAACATTTAATATTATCTATTCCTTTTTCAACTATTATTTTTAAATTGAGTCAACCAATTTAATAAATTATTTGAAAGCTAGACTAGCTCGTTTAAGTTTCAACAATTTGAAGAGCCTCAAGGAAGGCTCTATATCTTTATCTGTATGGCACAAGGTATGTAAGAGCCTCAAGGAAGGCTCTATATCTTTATCTCTATGGCACAAGGTATGTAATTTTTTATCTGATTATTGAAATTTAATTCATGTAATTTAGATCAACTTTTTTAAGTGTTTTTTAAATGTCTTGAAATTTAACATAGAACAACTTTTTTTATGACTAAGATGTCCAGACCTCTTAAAGCAACCATTAATCATCGAAACATGTGCAAATCTCTCTATTCATATACCATGTGACTCCATAGAGAGTGACTTTTTAAAATAGAGTGAAAATCGAATCAAACGAATTCCTAATTGACCTTTCTAGTTATAAATGATAATGTTGATTCAATTGAATTAGTGTTCAAATAAATTTCTGAGTGAATTGATGCCTTTATTAGCCTATGCTCTTTTATCGCCATACATTTTTCCTTAATTTCACTTTGCGTAATTAAGTCTGGTACCTAATAGAAGAGAGGAAGGAAGAAGAGAGAGCAGGTAAGCCTCGAGAGTCGAGAATGGAGGTCAGTATTTACAGAGATTCAGCATTCAGCCATGGACACAGAGACCACATTCACGGACCATTTGAGTGGGAAAGAGTGACGAATAGCATTTGAGTATTTGACAGCTCACTGGCAAGAAAAAGCTAACAAAGGCATTATGCTTTTGATTTTTTATTTTTATTATAATTCTTTTGCCTTTCACATGTTTGTTTTCATCTTCGCCGAGGAGATTCTTACCTTTACAGGCTGCAGAGTTGGGTCGAACAACAGGACATACGGTTTATCGGTATAATAGTCATTATGTATTAGAAAAATATTTTCAATATTCATTTTTATCAAAAAATATTTTAATTAAATAAATCAAACTACAATTCTAAAATCTTTAAGATTTTATCAATTTAAATATTTTTTTACTTATAAGTTTTTTGAATCTCCATGGCATTCACACACAAGGTTTTTAGGTGTCCCAAATTCATATCAGTAATTTGTCATATCAATTGAAAGGGCCTCCGGGTGGATATCAACATCTAGGCTTCATGTTTTCATCTTTATGACACAAGGTATGTAATTTCTTGTCTGATTATTGAAATTTAATTCATACTCATGATAAGCATAAAAAAATGACTATTTTATCTTTGTATTTGGACTAATTAGCCCATTGTTTTGTCTGTTTTATGATATATTTAATTAGATTTTGAGAATTTTGCAGGATTTACAGAGAAATACAATATATAAGAATTCAAATGGTGAATTTTGTAGTTTATGGGCATAAGTTGAAATTTTTAATAATTATTTTATCACAATTTTAGGGATTTTATTTGTAAACTAATTAATTCAAATCCATTTATGAGAGTTTGGATTAATTTAATACATTTTTAGAATTGATTGTAAGTGGTAAAATTAATTATTAGATTTTCCATAGTTTGAAAAGCCCAATTATTAAGCCCATTAAGAAAAGCCCATGAAGAATTCCACATGTGTGAAAACTATTTTCATTATCTTAAGAGGAAATTCCAAATTTACAAGCTAATATAAGAGGATTTTTGAATTTGGCAAGTGGATTAAGGAAAAAGAAACAAAATAAGAAGGGGAGAAAAATAAGGAAGGTTGATACATGTTCAGTATTTTGGTCATACAGTTCCACTTCGATATCCGATTATTTTGATTCTTTTTACGTTGGAAAGAAGACTTCAAGGGCTACAACTTTTTAGTTTACTAATTTTTCTGATTCAGATGTTTATAGGGTCAAAACTGAACTGTAAGATGGTACATGAATAAAGAACGGGATTTTGCACCCAATTTCCTTATACTAATTTTATCTCCTTGCCTCATTTAAGTCATTCCATATTTAACACAATCATATCAGCCATCCATGTGTCCCTTGCTTTATTTAAATCTTTAAATCCAATCCATTCAATCCACCTCCTTTCATCTATAAATACTAGCCATCTCCCATTGAGAAAACTGAACATGGCTGAATGAAATAAAGACTGAGCATAGAAGAGGAATTGGAGAGAAAGAAGATAAAAACTTTGGAGAATTTTCTATTTAATTCTTGAGGTTGGGAATTTAAATCTCCATTGTACTTTTCTTTTTAATTTCAAATTCTATGTATTGTAATTTCAATTTCTTGTTTTAAATAAAATAAGGGTATGCTTAAATATTAGTTTATGGTTTTCCAATTATTTAATTCATGTATTATGATGGTTTGATTTTATTTTAATTCTTTTTTTATAAAATACATGTTGGATTTAATTCTAGATTTTTCAAATTAGATGCACTGAAATATTTAGATTAACTAGACTTCATTCTCCGATCTAAGGCTCTTGTTATCAAGAGTGCACTGAAATATTTAGGTTTGGAGACAAAGTTTAAATTCTATTTAATCTAAAGTTTAATTTGAGAAATTCTTGATTATTGACTTCATGGCTTTTATATTTGGAATTTTAATCGATGAAAAATTTGAATGTAAGGTTAGTAATTTACGTGAGCTCCGTAGGCTATGCCTTTGTTTTATTTTTAAAATATGGAAAATAAAGCCTCCTTGATTCTTTGATCGAGTTCCACTGTAAATATATATAGAGGTAGTTTAGGTGTCTTTAATTATATTTTTGTTTATAAAATAAAATCCTTGAAATTGATGAATTAGGTTGGAAATAATTTAATTGCATCTTAATTTTGCATTTTAAATTAGATTGAGATTGTTTATATTTTTATATTAATTTCACCATCTTAATTAAAATAGTTAAATTATTAGATTCTATGTTTAAATTTAGAATGTTTCTAAATTAAGATTAAAACTCATAGATTAGAAAAATCATATTTACGATTTATCTCCATATTTCCTAAATTTCTTAAAATACGTAATTCAATGGTGTATTTTCATGGATATATTTTCCTAAGTTTCGATGGGTTCGACCTCGCACTTAATCGCTATACTATCTAATGGTTCGTGCGGTTGCGAGTTATACATTTAAAATTTGCACAACAACTCACTCCATTTCATTTTAATTGTCATATTTAAAATATTTATATTTTTTAAGAAACTCTTTATATAAGGTTAACACTCCATGTGATCTTATTAATTTTCAATACACTTTATACTACTCTAATATATAAATGAGACTAAAATAATTCTAAAATGCATATAGGATAACTAATTTGAGATAGAAGGTGTATAATTTTGATCAATTTTTTTTATGTATTTTTGAGATATATAAACTTTTCATAAAATAGTTTATAATTTTTCAAAAATTCATATAAATACCTTTTATTAATAATTAAGACCATTAAGCAATGTAATTCATTAAATATCTTAATCAAAATCACATGCCCAAGCTTCAACCTCAGGTCATGCATCTAATCTTAGCTATCGTTTATAAACTTGTAATTTTGGACTCAAGTAAATAAAGCTTAGTGAATTTAAACAAAATATGTCCTTTTAATGAAGAAGTCATGGAGTCAAGTCGATTACCTTTTGAGTCAATTAATTCTTTTGAATCTCAATTCTTTTAAATTAATAGTCAATTAACCTTTTTTAATCAGCTCAATCGAATGTGATCAAAATTACATGTTTGGGTTTTCATTAGGAGGTTTGGTTTTATGTGTATTGGATATTTCAAAATCACTATAATAGATTAAAGTGGAAAGGTAGAACTCAAAATACTAATAAAATACGTGGCCATCTTAACGTGGGTGTTATCTTTTAGAAAGTACGAATTGTAGTAAACTTCTCATTTTGTCCCTCATTTATCCGCAGACATCAGTGCACCGGACATGTGCACCGACCGAATCACTTGGAAATCGGTGTATCGATTTCTTAAGAGTTTAAATCGGTGTACTGATCAGATCATTTTGCACATAAATCGGTTCACTTTTCAGTTAATTGGTGCACCGGATAGTACACCGATGAGTGAAGCGATTCACTGAAAAAATGATCAGATTTCTGTGCATTGAAGGCAAAGTGGAAAATTTAAAAAACTTATGTCTACTAAAAGAGTATTCTCGTGTTAGGATATCCACCCAGAAAATAAAACGTGATAAGATCAAGTGGCATATTAATTTGGCTCGACAGTATCACACATCTAAAGCACACTTTTTGCATTTGTTTTGATTCTTGAAATTACAAGTGATTGGAGGAAATGTCTCACCGTGAAAATTAAATATTGGCCAAACTAAGATTTTAGACATATTGAGTACGCTAAATATATCGACTGATATTTCAGTCATATTAAGAATTCGATTATATATAAATATTTAACTTAACCCAATATAAATGAATTAGAAGCTAAGAAAAAATTGATGAATATTTCAGAAATCAATCAATTTTTTCATAGCAATTAGGGTAAGGACGTATTTGATTATTCGAAAATTTGTAGAAATGGACAAATTACTTACACTAAGGGCTGTGAGCAACAACTATATACGGGAGCCCATATAGACACCGCAAAAAGCTGCCAGCAGACACCGAATTCAGAAATTTCACTGGAAATTACCATTCTGCCTTTTCCATGCGGAATCGACCGATCGATTCTGCAGTGCATTTTCACATCGATCGATCGATTTTACAAGCGGAAAAAATCAATCGGTAGAATATGGGATTGATTCTGTCGATCGATTGATAGCATCAATCGGCTATCAATCGATCGATTCATTCTATGCTACAGTAATTAAAAAAAATTTCTTTAAAATTTCAACATTATTTTTTAACCACTGTGTATTTTCAAAATTTCTCAAATTAAATATCCGGACTAATTACGATAACCTGATAAAAATACTTTAAAACTTTAAGGTTTTTTGACACTCTAAAGTATTTAAAACACAGTATTTTACAAATAAGGGTATCTCTAAGGTGTGCCGAAAACACATTTAGGAGTGTTAAAAGACCTTAAAGTCTTAAAGTATTTTTATCAGGTTATCGTAATTAATCTGGATATTCAATTTGAGAAATTTTAAAAATACACAGTGCTTAAAAAATAACATTAAAGTTTTATCTTTCCTTTAAAATTTTAAAATTATTTTTTAAGCACTGTGTATTTTCAAAATTTCTCAAATTAAATATCGGGACTAATTACGATAACCTGATAAAAATACTTTAACACTTTAAGGTCTTTTGACACTCCTAAATATATTTTCGGCACACCCTAGGGATACCTCTATTTGTAAAATACTGTGTTTTAAATATTTAGGGTTGTCAAAAGACCTTTAAGTTTTAAAGTATTTTTATCACGTTATCGTAATTAGTTCGGATATTTAATTTGAGAAAATTTGAAAATATACAGTGCTTAAAAAATAACGTTAAAGTTTTATCTTTCCTTTAAAACTTTAACATTATTTTTTAATCATTGTGTATTTTCAAAATTTCTGAAATTAAATATCCGGACTAATTACGATAACTTGATAAAAATACGTTAAGTTCTTTTGACACTCCTAAATGTGTTTTCGGCACACTCTAGAGATATCTTTATTTGTAAAATACTGTGTTTTAAATATTTTAGAGTGTCAAAAGACCTTAAAGTCTTAAAGTATTTTTATCAGGTTATCGTAATTAGTCCGGATATTTAATTTGAGATATTTTGAAAATATACAGTGGTTAAAAAATAATGTCAAAATTTTAAAGAATTTTTTTTAATGACTGTAGCATAGAATGAATCGATCGATTGATAGACAGAATCAATCCCACATTTTACCGATCGATTTCTTGTGACATCGATTGATCGATGCGAAAATGCACTACAGAATCGATCGGTCGATTCGGAACAGAAAGGGCAGAATGGTAATTTTCAGTAAAATTTTCAAATTCGATATCTGCTGACCGATTTTTACGGTGTCTATATGAGCTCCCCTATATAGATACTGATAACTCTAAAGAGCTCTAAAGGAAATAAATACTTCTTTGAAACATCTTGATCGAAAGGAAAGGAATTTCCTCTAGTATGCAAAAAATTGTAGAGAAAAAAAATAAGCAAGTTAATCAATTTTATATTTTAAATATCGTTTTTCTCTTTTCACTTTACTTATTAAAAAATTCTCTTTCTGTTTTCGAAATGAGTCGATATTGCCGACATTTTTTATTCGTATAGTAATTATCTTGTTGTTCACGTGTTGGTTTTCATCTTTACTTTTCACGCATGCAAGGAGGAGATTCTCCATCTCTCACTCCTCATCGAGATGACCACCTCTACACTCATATCGAACAACTGCACATATGGCTTTAAAAAAAATTATAATCTTTAAAAAATAATTATAATAATTTGATAAGAATATATTTTTATAAATTACATTTAAAAAAGAGAGCATTTGCACACACCCGGATTTTCTGCCTCTACACACCCGAAATCAAAATTTCGAGTGAAATTACGATTTTATCCCCGCGTTTCCATTCATTCGAATGAATGTCCAGTTCATTTTGGCATTCATTCGAATGAATCATCAAGTGTATTTTCAATTCATTCGAATAAATGGGCTGAACAGTAACACGGAATACTGCTCAGCCCCATTCATTCGAATGATTTAAATATTAAGATTTATTTTAAAACTTTACACTTGTCAAAAACACATTTGGAAGTGTCAAAAGACCATTAAGTCTTAAAATATTTTGATCAGGTTATTTTAATTAGTTTAGATATTCAATTTGAAAATTTTTGGAAATATACAGTGCTTAAAAAATAAGTTTAAAATTTTAAAAAGATTTAAATAAATGTATACTGTTACTGTAACCTGTAACTCATGAATCATTCGAATGATTCATCTCATTCGTGATGAATCATTCGAATGATTCATCTTATTCGTGAATTCATTCGAATGAACCGACCGTTCATTCGAATGAATGTTCAGAACGATCGGTTCATTCGTTCATTCGAATGAACACGGACGGAATGTGGACAGAATGAATACGAAGACGTTCTAAGATGAATCATTCGAATGATTCATCACGAATGAGATGAATCATTCGAATGATTCATGAGTTACAGGTTACAGTAACAGTATACATTTATTTAAATCTTTTTAAAATTTTAAACTTATTTTTTAAGCACTGTATATTTCCAAAAAATTTCAAATTGAATATCTAAACTAATTAAAATAACCTGATCAAAATACTTTAAGACTTAATGGTCTTTTGATACTCCTAAATATTTAAAACACAGTATTTTACAAATAAGGGTATCCTAGGGTGTGTCAAAAATACATTTGGAAGTGTCAAAAGACCTTGAAGTCTTAAGGTATTTTTATCGGGTTATTTTAATTAGTTTAGATATTCAATTTGAGAAATTTTGAAAATACACAGTGCTTAAAAAATAACGGTCTATGTTTTAAAATATAGACAGCTATTTTTAAGCACTGTGTATTTTCAAAATTTCTCAAATTGAATATCTAGACTAATTAAAATAACCCGATAAAAATACCTTAAGACTTCAAGGTATTTGACACTTCCAAATGTTTTTTGACACACCGGAATACCCTTATTTGTAAAATACTGTGTTTTAAATATTTAGAAGTGTCAAAAGACCTCGAAGTCTTAAGGTATTTTTATCAGATTATTTTAATTAGTTTATATATTCAATTTGAGAAATTTTGGAAATACACAGTGCTTAAAAAACAAGTGTAAAGTTTTAAAATAAATCTTAATATTTAAATCATTCGAATGAATGAGGCCCATTCATTCGAATGAATGGGCTCATTTGAATGAATGAGGCCCATTCATTCGAATGAATTGTCCATTCATTCGAATGAATGGGGCTGAGCAGTATTCCGTGTTACTGTTCAGTCCATTCATTCGAATGAATTGAAAATACACTTGATGATTCATTCGAATGAATGCCAAAATGAACTGGGCATTCATTCGAATGAATGGAAACGCGGGGGTAAAATCATAATTTCACCCGAAAATTTGATTTCGAGTGTGTAAAGGCAGAAAATTCGGATGTGTGCAAGTGCTCCCTTAAAAAATATCTTATATCTAAATACTCAACCTCATACACCACGCGCAACGGTATAGCCCATAATTACTTATTATTAATAATAAATGATCTCATGGCTACTATTATTTTCCTTCATGGTTTATATTAAATAAGATAATATTAAAATGATCTTATCACTATAAATAATTAATAAGTTTGTTCTTTTACAAACATTTTATATTATCTATTGGGACTCTTTAAATAGGGTTTAGTTGAATCAATCTATTTAATAAAAACATTATTTTAAATCAAGTCAACCAATTTAATGAATTATGTGAAAGCTAGGCCAACTCATTTAAGTTTTAATGAGTACTCAAGTGAAGTTAATCCATTTAATAAGTGATTTAGATCATGTATAAGTTGGATTAAACCATTTAAATTTGTCAATAAGATTGTTTTTTCTAAAAAGAGTGCACTTATTGGGTCTTTCTTAAATTATGAAAATCCAAGAAGAGGTTTTTTATAAAATAATATTTCTTAAGAACTAAATGACTTACAGAATATATTAAAATAATCATTATTAACTAAGTGGAAATGGTCGATGGACCACTTTAGTGTGCCCACTTGTTAACATGCAATATTCTGTAAATTGAGTTTTTTAATTTTAAATAAAATTGAATTCTTATTTCTAAATTATTTTTCAAAAAAATTGAATTCCAAATTTTATTAATCCTATTTAGGAAATTAATTTGGTGATAAATCTTTAGAGATATGGGTTATATTTAGAGGTTTTTTTAATAGGAAAAAAAACATAACATTATAAAAAATAGATATCTAGGTTCTGCTTTCTACTCGCAACACGAAGTCTTTCGAATCTCCATGGCATTCACGCATAAGGTGTAGAGGACAGAGAAAATTCGCGGGCCAATACACGTCACAATTTTTAGGTGTCCCAAAATCAAATGAGTAATTTGTTTCATCAATTTAAAGGTCCTCAAGGTGGATATCAACATCTATGTTTCATAGTTTCATCTAGTGTTATAAAAACCCGACCGGACCGCCGTTGAACCGAAGGTTCAACCGTGACCGTGAGATGGACAGTTCAGTTGGGTTTTTAAACCGTTCTTGCTTTTCACTAACAAATACCCATTTCCACCAGTAGCCGAAACCGGATATTCAAATCCAACCGTCACTTGTGACTTGCGGTTGAAAAGCTTAGAAAAAAGAGGAAAGTGAAAAAAATACCAAAGAAGAAGAAGTCGAGTCCCAAACCTTGGCCGCCACCGTCGGTTCCTCTAAACCCTAAAACGATGGTTAGAATTAGGAGGGTTTATTTTGTCTTTTAGTGGGAGGATTTATTTTGTCTTTTTGAACTTTTGTGAAAGGCTTATTTTTAGTTTATTTATTCTTTTTCTTTTTCTATTTTTCATTTTTTCCCTTTCTTATAATATTTTTTTATCGATCTTTAAAAATATGATAATAAAAAATGAAAATTTATTTTTTTTAATTTTTTTATAAAAATATTTTATTTTTTTTTAGAAAATTTAAGAGTTCTAAATAATCTATCTAATTATTCAGATATTCCAAGTTCACCATCTAATATAACTTGTTATTACATCTAACATCTTAGATTAGACAAGTACTAAACTTTTCTTTCCCAAACTACCAAATGTAAAATGAAATATTGTGGTCACATTATACATTTTTTGAGAAAATGTTGAATTTAAATAAAAATTGAATTTGGATTTAAATCTTAGTTGTATGAGAAGAAATATTTTTGTCGGACTGATATTGGAACATAGATGTTTTTTTTCTTGTATTATTAGTTAGTTAATATTTATTAGGTTGGTAATATTTGATTTCATAATAATTAATATCTCCTATATATCTTAGAATCAATTACAGATTATTATATATTGATATTTGGAAATTTGAGTGAATGTAACAATCTCATATTGATTATTATAAATAATAATTTTTTAAAAATGATTTCAACTCATTAATTAGATGTTAATTAATAATTCAATATTATTTATAATATTTATATTAATTTCATGGGTTTGATCAGATATGAGCAGAGTTTGTTAGACAGTCTGATTTTGATAATACGGGTTTCATCCTTATGACACAAGGCATGCAATTTCTTGTCTGACAATTGAGATTTAATTCATATAAATTGTCATTACCTTCTTTTATGTATTTTTGAGATATATAGCTATTCATAAAATAGTTTATAATTTTTTAAAAAATCATATAAACAACGTTTATTAATAATTGAAACCATTACTTTAAGAAATGTAATTCATTACATATCTCAATCAAATTCGAATGCCCAAGCTTCAAGCATAGGTCATGCAGCATGAAAGCCACTCACTTTAGTACGTGATAGATCGTTTTCCAAAAAGAATACACTCATTGAGTTTTTCTTAAATTATACTACTTCCGTCCCATTTTAGTTGTCTTATTTGAAACATTTGTATTTTTTAAAGAACTCTCTATATTAGACTAGCACTTCATGTGATCTCATTTATTTTCATTTATTTTCAACATATTTTATATTATTCTAATATAAATAGGGCAACTACTATTTTGGGACAATTCCAAAATCTATATAATACAACTAATTTGGGACAGAAGGAGTAAGATCCAAGAAGTCTTTTTACAAAATGATGTTTCTTTAAAAATAATTTACTTATGGTATATATTAAAATGACCACTATTAACTAAGTGAGAGAATGGACGAATGTGGTCATTGTCGACCGAGTGGGAATGGTTGATGGACCACTTTAGTGTGCCCAGTTGTTAATATACAGTATTCCATAAATTGATTTTTTTATTTTTAACTAAATTATATTAATCCTTTAGAAAATTAAAATGGTGATAACTCTTTAGAGATATGGGTTATATTTAGAAGTTTTTTCAATAGTAAGAAACCATAACATTATAAAAAGAGACCTAGAGTTTTGCTCTATGCAGAAGGTTTAAGATGTATTAAAGTTTAAAATTGAACACCTTTAATCACTTTTTTAATTGGAAATTGTAATGTTGGTTCAATTGGATAAGTGTCCAAACAAACTTCGGATTGGATTGATGCCTTTTATTGGCCTATTCTCTTTTATCAAATCAAAATATATATATGGGTTGAACTTGTACCACCATGCCTTTCTTCTCAATTTCACTTTGTTTATCAAGTTTGTTACAAAATACTCAAATCTTATTCGGTGAGGTTATATGCTTGTTGAAGTTTAAAAGAAAAAATATCTGTAGCTGTCTCGTACTCTCTATTAGATTATAAATGACATTTATTTGCTTTGGCAATCGATTCGATTTTGTGCTTTATCAAGTTCTTATGTTTTCTTTCTTTGCACTAATACTCTGGCCATTTGTAATAATTTTTTTGTATATATTAAAACATTTAATATACCTTTAGAATGTTTTTCCTTTTTTCTAATGGTTTGTGCGAATGTTTATTCATAGTTGGACAAATATTTGAGAGAGAGAATGAAGCTCAACGTAGAAGCAATTATTCGAAGCAACACAAATATTTGAGAGACCGAAGAAGCTGAATAGAAGTCAAGAGTGAAAATTTTCTCTCTCCAAACAGATTTTTTACATTTTTTTTGAAAAAAATCCAAAAAGTTACAAAAAATGTAGATAATTATGGGGTTATTGAATATGTATTTTTTTCATAAAATATCAGTCATTTACCTCTTCTAATATAATTTTGAAGCTATGACATCGTGAATTTATATAATTATTAATAAAATGGTGAAACTTAAAAAAATATAGATAAATAAGGTGAAAATTGTAGAAATAATTTCATAATTTATTTACTTAGTTAATGAGTGTTATTTTAAGTTATGAATTATAGAAAAAAAAATTGATAATTACAAAAAAGATCTAGAAAAATTATTAGAAATTGAAAGTAATGGTGTGCTAATTTATTGAACCGATAACCACACAAATGTATATAAAAAAGTCAAATATTCATATATGTTGCGGTACAATCAGTGGTACCATCTGGCTACTCATGTGAGTATGGTCACGTCGTCTACTCAAAGCTCTGGGCGGTGATATTCTAATTGAATGGTGACGACCGGCATCTGATGGGTCTTTCTCGTCATCCTTAGCAGTTGCCATCTCCACTTCTCTTAGGAGAACTTGTGTGTCGAAGTCGTGTAGTAGTGGTTACTTGCGCTCTTCGATCCATTATGTCAATGGATCGTCGTATGCAAATAGATGTTGAAGATCTACAGGCAAGTAGAAATCCTCAGTAATAGCGTATGCAATCTCCGAGTACCTCCTTAAATTCCTCGCCCTAAGGTGTTGGTTGTGATGGAGGTAGATTAATTCATTAAGTTTTTCCGAGCACAACTTATTATGCGGTTGACTATGCATGTAGTTATAAGGTTGTTCAACCTCTCATCTCTACCAAAATCCTTAAGTATCAGATCTATGCAATGCACTGTACACGGCATCCAAAAGATTTAGGGGTAATGTACTGCTGACCATATTTTCGATAGATTTATAGACCGCTCAATTGTCTGTTATAATTTGGACAACGTTCTAGGGCCCAGAGCTCAACAAACCTCCAATATCAAACCACAAATATGCTCTCCATTGTTGTTGAATTTAGAAGTGTCGTACTACTTATGATAAATTGTGCCCGATTTTTATACAAGAGGAAGTTCACCATAATCTTGTTATCATTATTGGTCCAATCATCACACATTGTTGTTATCACATTCTCCTTCCATGACTCTTTAAATGTATCGACCCAGAACCTAATTCTCTCAACTTCACCAGGGATGAATGTTGTAAATATTTCATATGGCAAGGGGAAATCTATTGATGCCCCAACCGTTGTTCTTATTTTTTTCTTTTCCATATTTGTTTGGAGTAACTCCCGACAGATTCGTTTTTCGTCGGGGTTGCCGTTCCTGAAACGTGTTCCTTTAGACGGGTAATGCCACATCTCATTGTCTTCCTGTACAAGGTGCAATGGACCATTTTATCGAGTTTCTCACCATACTCTCATACTGGATCTTCCGTCCTTCGTGCCATTATTCTGCAGTACATTTAGAAGTGTATGAAATGGATACGAACAGAAAGTAACAATGTAGAGAACAAGGGGTAATTAACTAGTAAAGTGACAAAATAAGTATTTAAATAATGAAATTTTTTTACAACAAATAACTTCTAACCGCTTAATAAACTATAGATTGCAAAAAGTTACATGAGATGATAAGTTTCTTCTAACGGTAAAGTTTAAACTTGCATAAAATGATATATTTCTTCTCAAATTGTAACTATTTTAATGAACTATAAATATAATCTATTTGTATAGATGTTTGTGTGTTGTGCAAAGCTAATTCCATAAAGACCACTTAATTATAAATTTAAATTCTTAAAATTTTGATTCTCTTATAGATTTAGTTTGAATTCTTCTTATGCCTGTTTGATGCATTTCCACTGTTCAACTGATTTTGTTAAGAGGTACAAGGGCCAATGACTGTCAAAGAAAATATTTTTATTTTTCCAACCATTATCCAATCCCACCCTTCATCTCTCCTAATGTTTTTATCAAGAGTGTAAAAAACGTTGTGGCCGATATTTGCATATCGGCCGAATTATCGACTGATATTATTTTCTTTTCTCCGATATTTTTAGAAAATTGTAGAAAGGTCTAAAATTTTTATGATAATTTCAGAAAATTTAAGACTTTTTGAATATATAATTTTTTCATTAAACATCGATCCCTCACATATTCAAATTATTTATTTAAATTTTGAATATTAAAAATAACAATAAAATGAAGAGAAATGATAAAAAAAAAAATTATGAAAAATTATGTAAGAAAATTTTGATAAATTTAGTGATTAGTATTATGATTTTTTAAATTTTATTATTAATTTTGTGAAAATCTTTATTTTTGTTAAAAATAACAATAGTCTACAAGAAACAACAGAGAAAATTATTAAAATTTGTAAAATATGAATAAGTCATCAATTAATCAAAACATTATTATGCATGAGGAAATCACCTATTAGACTAACCCAAACACTAATTATAACATATAATATTATATTATCAATATAATCAACTTATTTTATTATGAGACATTGGAAAAGTGCTAGGACAAAATAACAATATTATCAACTTATTATGAAAAAATAAAGCACAAAATGAAAACAGTAATACTTGTACTCAGTTCAATTCCAATATACAAACATCAAATACATAAAAAGTACAACAAATTTTCTAAAAAAAAAAAAATGCAACATCACTATGGATCAAGCTTTTCATATGGATAACAGGGTACGTGAAAATAAAATCTGAAATATTTCCCTACAGTCTGGCCTTAATCATCTGTAGAGGATTCCATATCAGTATCGATACTGAACATGATATTGTCAGGACATCACTATGGATCAAGCTTTTCATATGGATAATCGAGTACGTGAAAATAAAATCTATGATATTTCCCAAAATCTGGTCTTAATCATCTGTAGAGGATTCTATATCAGTATCCATACTGAACATAATATTGTCAAGACATGCAGCTGACATATGTCCCAATACTCCACAGGTTAAGTACGACACTATTCTTGGACTTCCGATGTAAGGATAGTTGGTCATTTCCCTTCCATGACGCAGAAATCTACATATCAGGTATACCACATCAATAGGATAGGGACAATATGTGTCGTAATGTCCCTCCTGATTGCATGGCTCGCAGACATATGCCATCATATCTTCAGCATTGGGAGTGGATGGTGTATATTCAGGTGAGACTATTTGCCCTACTGATGATGACTTCTCTATATCTGGAAAAACTCCAACATTTTCAAGTTGAACATTGGAATTGTTGGTAGATGAATCTAGTCCTATTGGACAGCTAGGGGTTCCTTTGTCCCAAATCTCCATATATTCCTCGTTAGTTGACATATCCGTACGAAACAATGCATCAATATTGTTAGATAATGTCAATAACATATACAGTTCTAATCAGTCACATAGATAGCAACATCAAATAAAAAAATCACATAATATTTTATAAGCTTAAGCATTTTCTATAAATTTGAACACATTTATGTTAATTTCGGATGAAAGAATTGAAACAAATATTAAATTATGAAGTTGTTTAACCGAATTAGAAAAAAAAATGGGCAGCAAGTAACAATATGTATCAATAGAATCAAAACGAAAATGGTAAAAACGGTATTTTGCTGACATCGACAATATTTGTTACAATGCTAACAGATTCTGTAAATGAAAAATACACAAGCAGAAAAATTTGTCAATAGAATCTAAATGAAAAATCCACAAGCAGAACCAATCTGTCAACAGAATCTAAATGGAAAATCCACAAGTGAAAAATGCGTCAATAGAATCTAAATGAAAAATCCACAAGCAGAAACAATGTGTCAACAGAATCTAAATGGAAAATCCACAAGCTGAAAAATGTTTGCTAATTTATGTGAGTACACATAGATTATAAAATATCATGTACATAATGCATGAATAAGTGCAAGAAAAGCAGAAAAGTAAAAAACTATACAATACAACCCATATCTGCAGAGAAGATAATCCAGATGCAACTTGGTAAAATACCCATCACCTTCATTCGATTCTGTTCTTAGATTCTTATCCAAAACCATTACTAAATTGAAAAGAAAAAAAAAGTGTTTTGTCTACACATAAGGGCATTTTGATGGACCAAATGTTGCTATATCTTGTAATACTTAGGGGTTTAGGGTCTGGAAAGGTAGTAAAAAAGTATCTCAAGGGTTCCATGCCACCCTCCACCTACCTCTAAAGGGATCCCTTCAAATAGACTGAAGATAAAATGGGGCCTACCAATAAATATGCCATAAAAAATCGTCAATAAAAAATAGATTAGAACTCAAATCAAAAGAGATTGTGTCATGTAAAAAATCTCGTTTGAAGAATCTATTCTACATTAAAGATCTCCATGAAAAAGCTAACATTATCAAAAGAAAAAGAAAAAGCAACAGCAGTCTTACCAACTTAAAATTTTCGTGACAGCTCAAGCCATATTTATAAGTTTCTTTAACTTCATTATACATCACATACACACATTCCATTTTCGAAGTCCATGAACTTAATAAAACAACCATTATCTGCAAATAAAAGAATTACAAATATTTTACAATCAATAACACATATCCCTTAAAAAATAAGTCAAAAGTAAAGAGTAAAAATCAAAATACAAAATCCCAAGACTCACCTGTGTCTCCTCTCAAAGAAGTAAAGAGTAGAAGGCCTCCTCTAAGGAGGCGTCGTGGCACACAGACAAAAGTCGTGAATCTGATAGTAGAAGGGAGAGAGAGATGAGTGCCCAGAAGAAATTGGTGGTGGAAAGCAATAAATAGAAGAGATGGAAGGCAAGACAAGCAGAGACACAGCATTCAGCCATGGCGAGAAAGGCATTCACGGACCATTTGAGTGGAAAAGACATAAGAATCACCTCACTGAGAAGAAAAACCTCAGAAAAAGACAGGATTACATTTGATTTTTTATTATTATAATAATTCATTTGTCGTTCACGTGTTTGTTATCATCTTACCTTTTCACGCATGCAAAGAGATTCTCGTTCTCACTCCTTATCGAGATAATCGAGTCATGACGAACAACTGCACTTACGGCTTATTAACAGTAATTTATTTATTAGAAAAAAAATAATATATTTTTTTCAAAATTATTTTAATTAAATTAATCAAATTATATTTCTAAACTCTTTAAGATTTTATCAATTTAAATATTTTTATTATTTAAATTCCAGAACATATAAAAAATTAGAATAATTTGATAAAAAACTATTTTTATAAAGTACATATACAAAAAATATCCCATATCAGTATAGGCCATAATTACTTATTATTAACAATAAATGATCTCGTTACTTATATTATTTACTTTGGGTGGTTTATATTAAATAAGATAAATATTAAAATGATCTCATCACCATAAATGATTAATAAGTTTGTTCTTATACAAACATTTAATATTGTCTATTTCTTTTTCAAAAGGGTTTAGTTAAATCAATCTATTTAATAAAAAATATTATTTTAAATTGAGTCAACCAATTTAAAATTTTATTTGAAAGCTAGGCCACCTCATTTAAATTTTATTGAGTACTCAAGTGAAGTTAATCAATTTAATAAGTTATTTCGATCATGTATAAATTGGATTAAACCCTTTAAGTTTGTCAATAAGTCGATCAAGTTTTAAATGAATCAGGTTAGATTTAGTTTTTTTTATAAATTGTTTAAAATGAATTGACTCATTCAATCTTTGTTGGACATTTAGATGAGAATATTTCAATTAATAAATAGGTGATACTCACTGGGCCAACCCATTTTATAAATGATCTAAATTAGTGTTACTATTTTAAGACAACTTAGTCCATTTGATAAATGTGTTAAGATAGGTCACCTTATTTAAGCTTATTTGGCTGTGCGAGGTTTTTAAATGTTATAATATTTATTTATAGGTTGTCTAATTGAAGCACAAAAGCCACTTAGATTAGTATATGGTAGATTTTTTTCAAAAAAGAGTGATATTTTGTTAAAATTACTAATGAAATAGATTAAAATGGTCGTTATTAACTAAGTGGGAGAAAGGACCAAAGTTGTCATTGTCGACCGAGTGGGAGTGGTTGACGACTTCACCTATCACTTTAGTGTGCCCACTTGTTAATATATAATATTCTGTAACAGTTGAATATTGATCGATTCAGTTGTAAATCTGGTCGATATCTCAGTCGATATTTGTCCAAGCAAATATTGATTTAAATATTGGCCGATATTTATATTTTTTAGTTTTTAAAATAAACAGCATTTTATCTTTTTAAATAATTTTTTTCAAAAAAAATTATAGAGATTAAAAAAAAAAAACGTATTTGAAGAGAGAAAAAAATTCGCCTATCGGCCAAAAATTCGCCTCCATCCCTGCTTGTACCTAATTTGTGGTTTTGTTCCACACTACCCCTTGCATTTGACCTTAATTTCAGTTCCTTTATTTAAGTTTGGTACCTAATATTCTATTTGCTAATCTTAAAAGATTAGATCGAAGAGAGAAAGGAAAGGCAATCTTAGAAGAGAGAGAGGAAGACTCGAGACTCGAGAATCGAGAATCGAGAGTCGAGAGGATGTCGTGTAATGAGCAGCGGCAATTCAGCCATGGACACTCACGGACCATTTGAGAGGAAAAGACCGACGAATGGCATGTGAGGGAAACCTAATTAATTTTTTATTCTTATAATAATTGTTTTGCCCAGTTTTATAGGCATGCGAGGAGATTCTCGATCTCTCAAGTGAAGTCAATCTATATAATAAGTGATTTAGATCATGTATGAGTTTGATTAAACCATTTAAATTTGTCAATAAGTAGATCCAGTTTTAGATGAATTAGGTTAAATTAAGTTTTTAGCAAATTGTTTGAATTGAATTGACTCATTTAATTTTGATTGAGCATTTAAATTAAAATATTTTATTTAATAAATAGGTTGAGTAGTTGACACTCACTGGGTCAATCCTTTTTATAAATTATTTGAATTGGGTTCACATTTTAATTCAAGTTGAGTCAAGTTAGTCAATTTGATAAATGTGTTAGGATAGGTCAACTTATTTAAGCTCAGAGAGCTGTAGTCCATTTCTCCAACTAAAAGCAATAGATAATTTATTTAAACTCTTTTATTCCAGCAACATTTCAACTAATATGAAACGTATTAGTCAAATTTCACTTTTTCTTTGAGAGAAAAAGGAAATAAACAAAGTGTAATGGATTCATCAGTGATTCATTGAAGTTTGATGGTGGCGCAGATTTCTAAGAATTCTTTAACATGTAGGTAAGGGTCATTACGATCAAGTCCATGGAATGCGGGTAAAAGATGTAATAGGGCTGGTTTGAGTTTAAAGACCACATTAGTTACTGGAACAACTATGCCGAATGGTGTGTTGGGTGTGACTTGTGAAAAGTAGTCTTGGAGGGTTTTCTCTTCAACTCTTTCTCCGACCATGTTAGGTGATGGTGGTGGTGCTGAAGGTGGATTGTGTATGTCTATGGTTGAGCTGGACTGAGCTGCTGACGCAATAATCGGTAAATCGACGGAAAATGTAATTTGAACCAAGTGATTGTTAGAGTCACGATACCAATAATTTATACACAGACACGATCATTCACGCTCAATCAAATCCACACAAAATATGACCTAAACCTAGACTGACATAAGGATCCTAGACTCTAGATTGCTCCTAATCTCCTTTCCAGAAAATTTTAGCCTCCAAGGAGAGTTTAACTACAAGCACAGCCAGGTAAATGGAGGAGCACAATGGCAATCGACTTAAGCTTCCACTTATCCTTTTGGCTATTTACACCTTGGTGACAAAACTAGCCTAGACACCGTGCTCGAAGAAAAATTATTCATCGGTGAAGTAAAATTAACTGAATTCAAGATGGTCCTAATGAGCATGAACAACCCTAAATGATGGTTCTAAATTGAGTGTAATTGGGTAATGCATGAACCAAATTTTACTAATGTCTTTGAATTTTTCTATTTTGGGAATGCAAGCCTAAATAACCAATGTAAAATTCAAGCAAATATGAAAACAATAAGAAAACAATTTAACTTAATGCATGAATTAGCAACCTAAATGCATGAGCAAAATAAATATGTAAATTTTTTTTTTTTTTATGAATGCAAGACAACCTAATAAAATCTATATGAACGGATGAAAATTAAAAATTTAAAGAAGGTGATTGAATGTGCGTACTTTGGATTTTTGTTTTTATTTATTAGCAAGCGCAATTTTTATTTTTTTTTAGCAATTTTTTTTCCGCAAGAATTTTCAAAGCACCTACACAAAACAAAACTCAAAACCATGGTGAAGCATTTAATCACATAAAACATGCATCATTCATAAACTAAATGCAGATTTCCTAATGTTATAACTAGTGGAGGAAATTAAATGATTCTAACCTAATTAAGAAATCTAAATTAAACTAAAACTATAAAAATTTCTAAATTAATATCCACCAAATTAATCCAAATCAGATTTTCAAGTTAGTTCAAAGTTGTTCCATGATTTTTTTTTTCAACACTGTAACTGGAACATTCCAAATTTAGATCTATTTTCTAAAAATAGAACATGACTAATTGGATTAAAATTCTAAAATTAGAAAAATGTTAAAAATAGAAACTAGATATTTTTGGAAGTTTATAAAATAGAAGTCTCCAAAAATTAAAAACTTCTAAATTTAGCAGTGATTCCAAATTTAAATCATCTTTTTTTTTTTAGAAACTTCTAAATAAGGTAACCTTCTAAAATTAGAGTTTCTAAGAAAAATAGAAACTTCTAATTTTAAAGAGTTTCCAAAAATAGGTATTTTTGAAATTAACATTATTTCCAAAAATAAATAATTCAATGGCGAATTTTTTTAAGTTCCCCGGTAACGACGCCAAAAACTTGTTATGCAAATTTAAATTTATAACTCACAAGCGCACGAACCATTAGATATTATAGTGATTGAATGCGAGGTCGAAACTTTCGGAACTTACGAAAATATATTTGTGAAAAATATACCATTGAATTATATAATTTTAGAAATTTAGAAACATGGAAATAAATCTTAAATATGGAATTATTTTTCTAATCTATGAACTTTAGTTTTAATTTAGAAATATTCTAGACTTAAATATAGAATGTAACAACTTAATTAATTTTCATTAAGATGGTAGATTTAATCTAAAAATAGAAATAGTCTTAACATAACTTAGAACACAAAACTAAGATGCAATTAATTAATTAACCAACTTAATTCCACAATTCTCAAGAGCTTTTGAATTTATTAACAAATAAAATGAAAATAAAAATAAAAGCATCATATTTACATATTTACACTGGAACTGGATCAAAGTATTATGTAGGCTTTATTTTCCATATTTTAAATATAATATCAAGGCTTAGAACATGAAACTCACATTTATTTTTTATCATGCACTCAAAATTTTCATCTATTGAAATCCTCATTATGAAATCAATTAAACAAAGAAAATTTAAATCCGGCCTTAGGCTAAATAAAATTTCAACTTGCAATTTCGAATCTAATTTTTTTTCTGCTTTTAAAAGAGCCTTAGACTGATAAAATCAAGTTTCATTTAGTCTAAAATATTTTTCTGCCTTCGTTGAACAACTTAGAATAATCTCTCACATAATTCTATAAAAAGAATTAAATAAAATCAAATTTTCATTATACAAAAATAAATAAGTGGAAAACAATAATTCGAAATGTTTTTTTGCCTTTCCATTATTAATAAAAATTAGAATTAAAATTACAATGCATTGGAACTTTGGCTAAAGCGAAAGATAAAGACAAGAAGGACCATAGTGATTCGAACTTCTTAATGAAAATAAATATATGACATTAAAATTTAATTAAAGAAAATAAATACAAGAAATTTAAAATTTAACTAACCTTCAAACTCTAAAGGAAATTTCACATCCCCAAGATCTTCTTGCTCTCTTCTTCTCTTCTCCTACACTCTCAAAGCTTCTCCAAAATCCACAGCCCAAGTTCAATTTTCTCAATGGGAGAGTGAGTATTTATAAATGAAAGGAGGTGGAATGAAAGGCTTGGACTTAAAAATTTAAATAAGTCAAGGGACACTTGAAAGGCTGATATGATTTGTGGTAAACTTAGAATGTCTTAAAAGAGATAAGGAGGTGGAAAAAATAATAAAAATCGTGCAAGGAAAGTGGGTGCAAAATTCCATTTTTTACACATGTACCACCTTTCAACTCTATTTTGACCTAGTTAACATCCGAATCAGGAAAATTTGTCAACTACAAAGTTGTAGCCCTTGCAGTTTTCTTTCAAACACAAAAAGAATCAAAGCAATAGGACATTAGAGTAAAAATTTATGGCCAAAATACTGAATTTGTGTCAAATCTTCCTTCTTTTTCTCCCCTTCTTATTTTGTTTATTTTTCTTTAATACAGTTACCAAATTCAAAAATCCTCTTATATTAGCTTGTAAATTTTGAATTTTCTCATATGTATCTTGAGATGATGGAATAGTCTTCACACATTTGGATTTCTTCATGGGCTTTTCTTAATGGGCTTAAATATCAACTTATGCCCATAAATTGTAAAATTTACTATTTGAATTCTCATATCTTGCATTTCCCTTTAATTCTTGTAAAAACGTCTAAAATCCCATTAAATATATTCTAAAACATACAAAATAAGGGGCTAACTAGCCTAAATATAAGGGTAAAATAATCATTTTCCTGCGCTTATTATACAACATCTAACAAGATAAATAAGAAATCCCAACAGTGGGTAAATAGCTAGAGGGCTTCCACCCTTTTCTACAGCTGAAGATCCTCCTGTCATTCATCCCTCGAGTTTCCTGTTTCGTAAGGGGTGTGAGTTTTACAAGCTCAGTAAAGAAAAAATAATAAACAGTCGTAGATAATAAATCATATTATAAACATAATAAACATGTTATCAAACAAAAGTTTATACACTCAAAAATCATGTAGAATAATGTCAATACAGTTATCTATCATGAAATGTCATTTCTTTCTCAAAAAGGTACCCCTGTGAAATGACGTCTATGACTTTTCCCTAGCCGCGAATAATACGTTTCTTACACCACCGACAAATTCATGCTCAGTGCTTCACACAACCTGTATTTTAAATACACTTCGTACTAGTGTCCTCCATGAGCTAGGTAATTCATACATTGGTGTGAGGTAATTTGATATACACAGTACACCAAACAATATGCACATCAATATATGGATTTAAACACAATTGTCAACTCACGTAATATCTCTCACACACATGATCATAATAACCTCACTTACCTAAGATGGATTCCTAAGCCTTCCCGCATAAAATCTTAACATATATCAACAATTGGTATTAAACTATACTATGTTGGAAAACTAAACACAGATTAGAAAGTCCACCAACAGGTTATGGATTACAACACACATAAATGTTACCTTTTTTCTCCAGTTGGGTACGTCTACTTTATACTCATCATTTATCACATGGGTTAATTATCCTGCAATACATACAGTTATACACAAAATACGTATTCCAATCGGAATCGCGATCTGATATCTGATCTATCATTAGATCACCAATATAATAATATCAAGTATTCTCTAGGAATAAGTGAATTCCGTACTCCGTTTTAAGATGGCTAGATATCGACATCACGAAACACTCTCATGTTCACGTTTCATATGTAGAAACTCATAATCAGCTCTTTACGTGTGAGCAATATCGGTATCGTATTCTAATCTGATCACATCATTTCCATCAATAAAAATGACCACGGACATCCACTTATTGCCATAGTGCTAATGGTGCAAGGAATATTGTATTGAATGCAGATAGATGTATTTTAATAAACATATAGTGTGGTTGAATCTAATCACCTTCGGTTGACGATCGTTTTTCAATAATCTGTTTAAAACATTTAAAACATTATAAATAATTCATATATTTAAAAGAGGTTTAAATAACCTAACATTTTTCATGAAATTTATATCCAAACCTGTCTCTTAAAATTCGACATATCGACTTTGTCGATATGTATATTTTCTCGATACATCGTGAAATGCCGATGTATCCTCTGGTTTTTTGTCAATATGTCGATATGTACATTTTCTCGATACATCGTAAAATGGCGATGTATCGTAAAACTCAATGTATCCGTTTTACTTTTGTATATATATATCGAATTTTGTATATATATCGGCTGGACAACGTCAACACATCGTAAAAAGTCGATATGTCAATTTTACTTTTTGCATACATATCGACTTTGGACATATATTGGCTGGAAAAGGTCGACATATGGTAAAAACTCGGTATGTCAACTGGGTTTTGAGCAGTCTGCCGTGATCGAGCAAGGGTTTTCTCTGATTTCCCATGGAAAATCTACAAGCTATTTTTTCTAGCAAAACTTGGACGGAGATTTTACTAAAGTTTATCTACAAAATAACGAAAATAAATTCAAAGAAATACTTACAGAATATAGCTAAAAATCCACTACAAAAGGGTTATCTGATAAGTTTTGAAATAAGCTGAAAACTCTGTGAATTGGTAATTTTTTTTTGAAAACCAAAGCCCATATTTATAACTTTTGAAAATCACTGTTCAAGTGATTTGTTCGTCAATTACCGTCGGTGGTGCTGGTGGTGTCAGCAGAATTTACATTACCTTTTTATTTTTCAAAAATTGGTTAAAAAGTTTAACTTTTCTTACTCTTTCTGAGCACTTAAAACTAGGTATATTCAGGGGATGTTTTGATAAAATCTGACACTGCTATCGCGTTGAGAACGCGGGTTTTTGCTAGGGTGATAAAATCAGATTTTTATTTTATCAACAAAAAATCCTCTATTTTTACAAAATATTTTTTCACCTAAAATCAGTGGTCTAAGCTTCCCTAAATTTTGAAACCCATTATCAAGTGTTTCTAACCCTCAAATTAATTTTTTCTCAAAATACCAAAAGTTTACTTAAAACGTACATTGACTATGATACAAGTTTACTAATTTTCGGAATACAGAGTATTTGTCAAATTAGGGTATTTAGATAAATCATATGTAAAATACCCGTTTCGAGGAATACTCGTGAAATTCTGGAAATACCATTGAGTAGCATACTCAAAAGCTTAATATGTGAGTGAATTTCAAGTTCTAAATATATCAGAAGAATGGTCTTACACATAAGAAGTTTTCAAGACACTATTTATGATTTTTATATAAAACAAAAGATGTTTGTGATATGTCCAAAATACCCTCCGATATTTGTCGGGCAAAATCACTGAGTAAACGAGCTCCGATTGGATTTTATAATATATTTTCGGGAAGCTCTCTCCGTACCTATCACGTTAATTGGTCACAAAGCTGAGTTAACGGTCTTGTAATTTTTTCATTTTTCTAATTAAGGGTCGGGTTATTATAGGAATCCATGGAAGTAAATGAGGATTTTGTTATGGAACCTTGTTTGGATGTGGATCTGAATTGAAATTGAGTTTTGAACCCATGTGAAGGAAGTAAATTGGGGAAGAATGTAAATGCTAATTTTTGGAGATGATTCATGGGAAGAGATTTTGGGATTTCCCTTAGATTGAAGGGATTAAACTATATTAGGGAATCTTAGGTCTAAATTTGAGGGTTTTGCTTCTAAACTGTGCTTAGGCCTAATCCATGAACTAATAATGATATATTACATTCTTTTGACATGATTGGAGCCTCTGAACCCCGAACCTATCGAGGTAAGACCCGAAGATCAACCCGAGACATCGTGATTTTGAGGTGAGGATTGCTACACACATATTGTATGAATGCATGTATGCTATTTCAGTGATTTAGGGAATGTATTGTGTTATTGACGTGTTTAATGCATGATAAATAGGATGGATGCGCCCTATGCTATGCATGAGATATTATAGATTCCATACTATGTGATTTGTAGCATGCCTATTATCTTTTTATGATGATAGAGAATTGTGATATTTGTTGGAGACCCTTGTGAAGGGATGAAATGATTTGTTGATGTATTTATTTGGGTTTATGTTGTGAAAAAGGGAGTGATTTGGATTTAGAGTGATAAACCACCAAGAGAAGGGTTACATGAAGTGCAATAACTAAGATATCTGTAAATAAACCCGATGTGTGTATCTGAATATTGGTGTGTAGTCCGTATTCCTAAGATAACCCAATATGATAATAATGTCAAATGTATGAAACATAATAGAATTTGCTATGCTGTCATCATTGTGAAATTATGATGATGATTTGATTATGCCATATATGTTGCCCTTGTAGTTGTGATTATGGTCTCTTATGTTACTCATTGATGTATGTCTAGGAGGTTATCTATAATGTGAGTATGGGATATTGTATTTATGGGTTTGGTGGGATTGAGAATACTAGTGTTGGAGATTAAACCCAAAGAGTATATGTCACGTGAGGATGTACCTTTCTCTGGTTTGGGCCCCACTAGTAGTAGTTTCCACTCCCTATGAGAGATTGGTGTGACAGATGATGGTTTTAGTTCAATGTACTCTATTGGAACGGTGGCGTCGGCTATGAGACTTGGTCCTATTTGCGATTGTCGTTGAGGAATATAACCCCTCACATGCTTCATGTTGTAGGTCGCTCTCACGATTATTTTGTACACTTGATGTTCAATATGGCTAGGGTCAGATACTCGTGAGCCTATGCGGGCGGTCCTGACTTAGTAAGACATGTTGGATGCAGGGTTATGTACCATTTACTAATTGGGTAATGGGGCTAACGTGGTAAGGTGTTCATGTTTATGCGCAAGGCTAGATACGTGTATACTCCATGAGGGTGGTACTAACTTAATCAGACGTGTTTGGACACAGAGTGAGACATTGCACATCTTTAGATGATGAGTCAGCTTGGTAAGGCACCCATGTTTGTGCGCATGGTTTGGTATTACACCCTTGTTGGATGATATATCAGCCTGATAGGACAGAAGGGACGTGGGGTGAGGTAGATTATGTATGTTGTATGGAGGCCTCCAACTTTGTAAGTCATGGCTTATGTCCTTCAAGGGATCATTATGTTTTGACAGCTCGTCCAATGTGGTATCCTTGGGTAGACATTCTGTTCACATTGATGAGATTGATGTCCTTGGCTGGACATTGTGTTTATATTGATGAGATTGATAGCATGACATGATAGCATATCCTTATTTATATTCCATTTTATACATTATTATTATGTGGGTGCGTGTGTAGCATGCATATTTCCTCACTGAGTATTGTATGTACTCAGGTCCTTAGAAAATTTCAGGTAATGTTGCACCGGCTGGGTCCGAGGGACCCCAAAGAAATGCTTAGATTATCATGCTGCTTGATACACCCAACATATTGAGTTGTTTATTTAATTTATTTGATTTGAATTGGTGATTTTGATTTTATCATTTTATTCATTGAGGATTTGTTGTAATAATGTCTAGAAAGTTGATAACTTTTATAATAGAGAATTTATATCCCCTTTGAGATATTAATGGTATTTGAGTTCATTTATGATCTTTATGTTTGAGTTGTGAGCACACGTGTGTTTCACACATGTGATATTTGAAAAAGAAAAATTATGCCGCGTCACGTGCCTATGTTTTGGGTTAGGATGTGACAAGATCAAGGTTTATATGAATTAAGTTAGAATAAGTTTTTAACAAATTGTTTGAAACGAGTTGACTCATTTAATTTTGTTTGGACATTTAGATCAGAATATTTCAATTTATAAATTGGTGACTAATTGAGTCAAGCCATTTATAAATGATATGAATTAGGTGTTAGCATTTTAATTCAAATTGAATCAAGTCGGGCTATTTGATAAATCTATTAGGACATGTCAATTTATTTAAATTTAGTTAACTATGCCAACTGTTTTCATAAATATAAATGATTTGATCTAGGTCAACCCATTTAATCTTTGTTGAGTTAAATTATTCCATTTGATAAATTTGTTAAAATAGGTCAACTCAAAGCTTGTTTTAGTTGTTCAAGTCATTTAATACACAAGTAAAGTACGTTTCCAGGTTTTTGAAAGTTATACTCCCTCTGTTCCATTTTAGCTGTCTCATTTTAAATATTTGTAATTTTTTAAGAAACTTAAATTTGACTTTAAACTACCCCAGCTGAGAGGCAATTTTCATCCATTTTTAATACACTTTAGGCAAATGAGATAACTATTTTCGGACAATTCTAAAATCCAAATGATACAACTAAATTGGGACTGAGGGAGTAATATTTATTAATAGGTTGTCTAATTGAAACATAAAAATTCACTCAAAAAAAAAAGAGTGCACTCATTGGGTATTTCTTAAATTATGAAAATCGAAGAAGAGTTTTTTTATAAAATGATATTTCTTTAAAACTAAAGTACGTACGGAATATATTAAAATAATCAATATTAACTAAGTGGGAATGGTCGATGGACCACTTTAGTGTGCCCACTTGTTATGCAATATTCCGTAAATTGAGTTTTTTTTTTTAGTAAAATTGAATTCTAAATTCTAAAGTCTAAATTATCTTTCAAAAATTTTGAATTCCAAATTTTATTAATCCTATTCAAGAAATTCATTTGGTGGTAAATCTTTAGAGATATCGGTTATATTTAGAGTTTCTTTTAATAGGAAAAATACATAACATTATAAAAAAAATAGAAATCTAGAGTTCTTCTCTCTACTCACAAGTCACAACACAAGTCTTTTGAATTTCGGTGACAGTAAGGCATAAGGTTTAGAGGAGAGAGAAAAATCGTCCGTCAATAATACACAACACAATTTTTAAGTGTCACAAACTCATATGAGTAATTTGTTACATCAATTTAAAGGGCCTGAAGGTGGATTTCAACATCTAGGTTTATCCTTATGACACAAGGTATGCAATTTCTTATCTGATTATTGAGATTTAATACATATAATTTCCATTAAATTCTTTTATTTATTTTTGAGATATACAAACTATTCATAAAATAGTTTATAATTTTTTGAAAATTCATATAAATACCTTTTATTAATAATTGAAACCATTAATTTAAGCAATATAATTCATTACATAGTTTAATCAAATTCGCACGCCCAAGCTTCAAGGACAGGTCATGCAGCTAATCTTAGCTATCGTTTATAAACTTGTAATTTTTTACTCAACTAGAGAGTCCAATGAGTTCAGTCTGACATTTAACCTAGTCTGGTCAAGTAAATATACCTTAGTGAATTTAAATAAAATATGTCTTTTTAATTAAGAAGCCATAGAGTCAAGTTGATTGTCTTTTGACTCAATTAATTCTTTTGAATTTTAATGGTGTCCTGCACCTACTAAATTTTTAATCAGGTCAATCGAGTGTGATCAAAATTACATGTTCGAGTTTCAACTTCATTATGAGGTTTGATTTTATGTGTATCGGATATTGCAACATCTCTCGTGATATAATGGATTAGAGTAGAAAGGTAGAACTCAAAACACTAATAACAAAAAAACATGACAAGATCAAGTGGCATGTTAATTTGGCTTGACAATATTCACACATATGAAGCTTAATTGAAGGAAATGTATCAAGTGTTGAATAAAGAGAGAGAGTCATCTAATGCAAATAAGGATTCTTTCCTCTTTTCTATAAATATGCTGCATGTATTGTGTAAATAGAACACTGAATAATAAAAACTCTCTCTTTCTGATTTATGGAGTGCTCCAAGTGATTCATATGATGGATATAAATACTTTGTGTTATTTATTTATGATCATTCGCGTGCTACTTGGTTTTATTTGCTCAAATAAAAATCTAAGGTGTTATTTGCTTTTAAAGATTTCCATAATATGGTAGCTACTCAATTTAATGTCAAAATTAAGTTTTTCAGGTTTGACAATGGTACAGAATATACCAATGTTTATTTCTCTGACTATATTCGTAGCCAAGGAATTATTCATCAAATTAGTTGTGTGGAAACACCACAAAAGAATTATGTCGCTGAGAGGAAAAATAGACATATCTTGGTAGTTGCTCAAGCTCTTATGTTACAGATGCATGTTACCAAAAGATATTGTTCTCATGGAATTTTGATAGTAGCATATTTAATTAATCAGCTTCCTAGTCGTGTAATCAACTTGAAGTCACCATTGGAAGTCTTGAAAAATCGGAAGCTTGATATATCTCATTTGAGAATGTTTGGTTGTGTCTGTTATGTGCATCTACAAAGAGTTTACTGTGATAAGTTGGATCCTCGCTCTACTCGGTGTGCATTTTTTGGGTATTCTTCCACAAAGAAAGGGTATGTATGTTATGATCTGATATATTGGAATATTATTATTTCTCGTGATATCTGCTTTGTTGAGTTTGAACTTTATTTTCAAGCTCAAAGTGATTCTGGGAATCGTTCGCAGAGGGAGTATTTGTCTGATTTGGTACCGCTTCCAACTGCAACTGATGATGTCATTGTCACTCCTGATACAACGGTTATGTCTCTAGAAAATGAGCCAATTTCTACTATCACTCTTGATACAACGGTTATATCTCTAGAAAATGAGCCAATTTCTACAAGTGAATGAACAATGCCTAAAAAATCGACACCTTCTCCAACCAAACGAAGATCGAGTAAAGAGACTCGTCCTCTAGAAAAGTTGAAAGATTTTTTCACTTTCCATATTATATCCCTCCCTATACAGGATTATTTGACATATGCTAATATTAGTCAGTCTCATTTTGCCTTCTTGAGTGCAATAGCCAATTATCAAGAGCCAAAAACCTTTTTGAGAAGCTAATTATAGTCCTATTTGGAAAAATGCTATGAAAGAAGAATTGCGAGCACTTGAAGAGAATCAAACTTGGGATATTGTTAAATTGCCTCCAGGAAAGAAAATTGTTTGGTGTCTTTGGATATATAAAATAAAACATAAGAGTGATTTTACAGTAGAACGACATAGAGCAAGACTAGTTGTCAGAAGTTTTACCCAAACATATGGAGAAGATTATAAAGAGACATTTGCTTCAGTGGCAAAGATGAACACGTTCTGAGTGCTTCTCTCTTTAGCAGTGAATCATGGTTGGGAATTATTCCAGATAGATGTGAAAAATGCATTCCTGCATGGAGATTTAGAAGAAGAAGTTTACATGAGTGCTCCACCTGATCATCTGCAAGAATATAAAGTCGGTTATGTGTGCAGATTGAAAAAGTTCATATATGGCTTAAGCAATCTCCTCGTGCCTGGTATGCTAAACTCAGTTATGTCCTCATGAATAAAGCGAATTCCGCCACATCCCTTTTTAGTCCGTGCCACCAATAATGCCTTTTCATATCGTGATACATTTTGGTGCTGCCCGGATGAATGGAGAGCTTGGATTGATGAGCCTCAATCAATAGCTCTTTCCTACAACTCTTTGGCACATATATTCTTCCCCGGAATAAAAGACCCTGTCCTGGTCGTAATTCCCATTCCGGTATGACTACGCCAGTGGACATCTTGGCCCATATCTCTTCCACTTCCGGGTCTGCTCGTTGTTCTTGTTCAATCTTGTTGACCATATTGGACCGTATGATTAAATTATACATACTCCCACGGTTGTTGATATAAAAATTGAACTCTAGAATGGTGTTCAGCATCTCCCATTCTGTTCTGATCAGGCATGCTACCGATGCATGTGATAGGCGGCTAAGGGCATCCGCCACCTTGTTTGCCTTGCCTGGATGGTATCGAAACGCAAACTCATAATCCGCCAGATACTCCATCCATCTACGCTGCCTCAGGTTGAGCTCCTTCTGATCAAATAAATATTTTAAACTCTTATGATCAGAAAATACCTCAAATTTCTCGCCGTAAAGGTAGTGTCTCCAACTTTTGAGAGCGAAGACCACTGCAGCTAGCTACAGATCATGTGTGGGATAAAGACGTTCGTGAATCTTTAACTGTCTTGACCCATATGCCACAACACGTTGACCTTGCATGAGTGAACACCCTAGTCCTTCTCCTGAAGCATCGCATTGTACTTCATATCCTTTGCCCCTTTCTGGCAAAATTAAACAGGAGCTCTTGTAAGTCTCTCTTTCAATGTTTCAAATCTCCGGTTGTACTGATCTGACCATTCATACTTGACTCCTTTCTGAGTGAGTCGAGTCAATGGAGCCGCTATTTTGGAAAATTCCATGATAAATTTTCGATAATAACCCGCGAATCCTAAGAAACTGCGGATTTCGGTTACATTCTTTGGCGCTTTCCAGTCTTTCACTGCCGCCACCTTAGCCGGATCCATGGCTATACCTTCCTCGAATATAACATGTCCCAAGAAATTTACTTGAGATAGCTAGAACTCACACTTACTGGTTTTGGCATACAGCTTATTCTGCCTCAAAGTATTCAAAACTATCCGTAGGTGCTCTGCATGTTCTTACTGACTCTTGGAATAGATCATGATATTGTCAATGAACATGATTACGAACTGGTCTAGATACGGATGGAAGATTCTGTTTATTAAATCCATGAACAACGCCGGCACATTTGTGAGTCCAAATGGCATGACTACAAACTCGTATAGTCCATACCGCGTCCTGAAGGTTGTCTTCTCTATATCTTCCTCCCTAACCCGTATTTGATGATAACCAGACATCAAATCAATCTTTGAAAAATGGCTGGAACCCTTCAATTGATCGAACAGATCATCGATCCTGGGTAGAGGGTACTTGTTTCGGACAGTTAGTTGATTCAGCTTCCGATAATCTATGCACATCTGAAGTGAACTGTCCTTCTTCTTTACAAACAATACTGGAGCTCCCCATGACGATGTGCTGTGTCGGATGCATCCCAGCCTGAGCAGTTCATCGATCTGCTTCTTTAGCTCCGACATCTCTGCTGGTGCCATCCGATAGTGCGGTAGAGACACTGGTGAAGTACCAGGGTATAACTTGATTTCGAAGTTGATCTCCCTCATGGGCGGCAAACCAGGGAGTTCCTTTGGAAACACATCCTCAAATTCTTTCACAACTAAGGGAAATTCAATAATTGGTGCTTTATTTATAATGATATTATTCAATACCACGTGGTTCAACCCTTCCTGCAATCCACTCTGCTTGTCTGCACGAACCACATATTGTTTTTCTTCGGGTGACCAAAATGTCACTCTTCGGCGATAACAGTCAATGTTGGCCTGGAACTTAGCCAACCAATCCATGCCGAATATTATATCATACTCACCCATGTCAAGCACCAGATAATAGAACTCAAATCTGAGTCTAGCTAGTTCAGTGTTAACTGCCGTGCATATAAGTCCCAATGCCGAGTCTCCGACAGGGGACACAATTGTGAGTGTTGTGGCTAATCTTTGAACTAAGGTACCGGTAGCAGTTATAAATGATGCAGCTATGAAGGAGTGTGAAGCTCCAGAATCAAATAGTGCATATGCATAAGAACTACTCACTACCGCCATACCTTGTATCACCGAATGATCCTCATCTTCTGGAGAAGTTAAAGTAAACAATCGTCCAGCTCCACTAGGGTTGGGTGCCGGTCTCGCCCGATTATACCTCCTGCCTCCCCGAGAGTTAACCAGTCTGACTGGTGGACGAGACGATCCTCTAGAGTGTGAAAGCCTGTTGAGTTTTGGACAATCCCTCCAGAGATGACCCGGTTGATCACAGTGATAGCAGGTGCTCACTCCTCTAGAAGCCTGAGTGGCTGCTACAGATTGGGAGGACTGATTGGGACGAAAGCCCCCAGTAGATCCAACAGATGGCGAGGGTTTGCTGAAGTTCGGTCGGAACTTCTTGTTGGGTTGATAAGTACCCTCCCATTCGGCGCTCGACGGTTGTCCACTCGTGTGAACTCAACCAATTCTTGCTCCACAATGGTAGCTTTGTTGACCACTTCCGCCAGCATAGCTGCTTTGAACAAGGTTACTCTGGCCCTAATGCTTGGCCTTAACCCACGCTCGAACTTGCGAGCCTTCCAATACTCCATGTCCACAATATAGAACGCATAGCATGATAAACTCAAGAATTCCCTGTGATACTCAGCTACTGTCATGGAGCCCTGTACCAATGACAGAAATGCTTGAGTCTGACGTTCCCTCTCCTTCTCCGGGAAATAGTGTTCCAGGAACGTCGCTGAGAATTGCTCCCAAGTCATTTCAGTTCTCTCCCTTTCTGGCACAAGTGCCCGTTGTTTCTCCACTACTTCCCACCACTTACCAGCGTCATCTATCAGTTGTGACGTGGCCAGTAGGATCTTATGGGCATGACTCTTGATGTTCAGCAAAGTCAATATCTGGGAAATTTTCTTCAGCCAGTTCTCTGCTCCAACAAGCCCCTCTCTCCCCTTGAAATAAGGTGGCCACTGTTGTTGGAAGTCCCTGACCATATTTCGGTCACTGGCCTCACTGGTGCTTCCACCTCCATTCAGATGTTGTTGGAGGACAGAAGTAACTACAGCTTGTACCAAGCTTTGTAGTTCGGGCGGCACATATGGTATTGGTGTATGTACGCCGTTGTTGCTGTTCTCCTCTTCCTCCTTATCATGGAGTGATTTCTCAGACCCATGCTAAGGTTCTTCCTCATCTTTGTCACGTACAGCTTTCTCCTTTATAAATTGAGATAACTCCTCTTCATGTGGAATGAAGGATATCTCTTTTTCCTTTCCTTGATCGTCTTGTAGGGTCTTCCTTTTTGAAGCCCCTTCGCCTAATCCAATTTGCAATACTTTCTCCTTTCCCTTCTGATTCTTTGGGATCTTTTTCTGTGGTGCCATTTTTCCCTAATTCATGGAAACATTATTGGCTTAGTTTCCTTCACAACATACATTTAATACTAGCAATCCTCGTAGAATCATAAAATGGCAAACTTTATATATATTCATAATTCATCTTTGTACAAGGGTTGATAGGGTAAAACAAACCCTATAAAGAACAAAATGCACCCTTACAAAATATTCCCCTTTCCTATCACTTTTCTTTCTAACCCTTAACCTAATCTTCCGTGGAAGATCCTGCATCATCAGCGAACTTAAAGCGATTATCAGGACATGTCACGCAGGGTATTACCCCTAGTCCTCCAATATAAGGACAATTAGTCCTTGCCTCTCCATGCCCATGTAGTCCACAAGCCAGGCAGACAATGCCTAGAGGGTGAGGACAATACCTACAGTTGTGCCCGTCTTGGTTGCACAACTCACACGTATAGTCGGGATCTATCTCCCCAACCGATTCCATTATTATAGGAACATCTTCCATAGGATCCTCCGGTAAAGGTGCTAGATCCTCTTCATCTTCCTCGGGAGGTTCCATTATCCAAGGAATGTCTTCCATAAGATCCTCAGGAAAAGGTGTTATATCCTCCTCAATTTCCTTCGGTGGTCCCTCCTGAAGGTCCATGTTGACTTCCATGCTGGTGTTGTTGGAAGCCGACACCAAATCTATTGGACAGCTAGGTGCCCCTTTATCCCACAATTCTGTATATTCCACGTTACTCGACATATCTGTATCATCACATAGAACTCATAAATAATCAGCATAAGTTCTAATAAAACCAATCTTGGTTTCGGGAAATTTCTTATATATCATATCATGCATTGTGTTTGGGAAAATTGCCAAATCTTCACACTTTGTTTTCTTTTGTTTCTGGGGAAATCTCTAAATTCCTGTTGCTTGTTTCTCAGTGTGGGGATATCAGAGGAGTGCATCCTACTTTGCTATATTTGATATGTCCAATTATGATGACTGTACTTTACTTGCTATCTTTCATTGTCGTTCTCAGATTGATTGTTCAGTCTGAGTCACTCGAAGTAAATTAATCCGGCCCCCAGTCAGCGGACTCCGAAGTGTCGGTCAGTTGGGATTTTTATCTATCAGTGAGACATGAAACCGTTTTAATCTTACTTCGATAATTCAACTTCCCGTTTTGCTCTGATACCAACTGTAACGCTCCGCCCTCTCCGAAAAATCAGAGTCTAATTTTTTTTTAAATAATAATAGAATAACACTAGAAGAGAGTGGGCGGCGTCATGACGCGAGCTAAGTTCGGACTTCCTAAGTCTGACCCTTAACTGGCCACCCATGTGTGCATGGACTAAACCCACGATAACAATCCACACATGGAACTAAACAAGTTATGCGGAATAAACTAGACTAACTGCGGAATTAGACTGAAAAGATAGCAAGTACAAGTCTCAATTATTAAAATAACTTATCCAACCATCCATTGTCAATATCATGAACAAACCATAGCAAAGGTATCAACTTATTACATGTCCATAAAAATGTAAATCATAAGACAATAATAAAGACATTCCATTCATCAATCAAGCGCTTAAGCTTGGCTCCAATCCAGGTCCACGACCTTTTCTTTCCCTTTTCCATTTCCTGCATTATCCTCTATGGATAGAATTAGGGCGTTAGATTAACGCGCCCAGTAGGATTTCCGATTAGGGCTAACACATGGTTAGTGTATAAAAACATGCACATATCATAATATATATGGTCATCAAAACAGGTAAATCAATGCTATGTGAATATGCACATGAAATGAGTCCCTCCCATCATGCATATACATAGCCACACTTGACGAGACTCTCACCGTCAAGGTAAATCACAATACACTTTTATTTCTTCTTGATGATATTCCTCCTGGCGGGACCTGCATCGCCTAAGGAGGCTGATGTGGCTCTCATCATCATAATATTTCTCCTGGCAGGACCCTCATCGCCTAAGGAGACCAATGTGATTTTCATCATTATACATTTCTTTTGGCGGGACCTGCATTGCCTAAGGAGACCAATGTATTTCTCATCATTATAACATTTCTCCTAGCGGGACCTGCATCGCCTAAGGAGACCAATGTATTATCATCATCATGATACTACTCCTAGTGGGAACTGCATCGCCTAAGGAGGCATTCCATAATCATCATCCCATGTCCATGCATGAGATGCTAATGAATATATGAAGCATGTACATAAATCTCATGATTCAAAAACCAATTGAAACATAATAATAATAACAACATATCTTATCAAAATCATGATAAAACTAATCATCATGGTGGTTCTAAGTAGGTAGGAAACCTACTGGAGATTCACTTCAGCGTCCGATCTTTCTTAATCGTCACCCGTTCACGACTCGTACGCCGTTCACGTTCCGTTACCTTGTGATGTAACAGCAAGTCAGTCATACTATCATTTTAAATTTCCATTCACATCTTAAGACCCAAAAGTCATCTTGTGGGATTCAGCCATACCCATGGCCGAACCTTATCAACTTAGGATTTAACCTCCCTTTTCATTTGATCTCTCTTTTATTTAATCCTTATTAAACATCATATACCACAAAAATACCTTGGTAGGGTTCGGCCGTACAACATGACCGAACCATACCAATTTGGTTTGGGTCCATACATCCAATCCTATGATCATTCCATTTTTTATCATTTCATCAATAATTACCTTTATGCCATTTAGGCTAACCCTTTGTTTAATTTTCCATAAACACCACTAACCATATCCAAACCAACTTAGTGGGGTTCGGCCATACAGCTTGGCCGAACCTCACCATTTAATTTGGTCCTTCATTCAAATCATAAAACAAACCATAATCTCTCATCAAAACAGTCCATGGGGTTCGGCCATACACATGGCCGAACCCTTATGGTTCTTTTGCTCAATGATTCCATTATTTACATACCAAATGGACTCTACCCTTTAGCCATGTTAACTACATGGTTCAGCCATCCAATGGCCAACCCAAAACAGTAAACTTATATTCATTTAATTCCCATAAAAACACCATAATCTTATATGGTTTCTACCCCTCAAAACATCACAATTTACCATAAAATTATCATACCATTTCATGGGGTTCGGCCATCCCAATTGGCCGAACCCTATGGCCTATAATTTTAAACCTTTTAATCAAACACTTAGCCTTATTTAAAACATGTAAAAACCTCCACCATAGGTATGGTTTGTAGACTTCAAAACCATAAACCTAATCCACTCTTTCATGGGGTTCGGCCAACCAAGGTGACCGAACCCAATGATACATTTTTTTTTTCCTTTTTAAGCAAACTTATCCAAGGTTAAATTCCTTGATGTATTCGGCCATTCCAAGGCCCAAAACATGACACTCAAAATCATGATTTAAACCTTTTCAAAACATGCATCTTAAACATCTAAAACAGTCCAACACTTGTATGGTTTCATGTTACAAAGACCATCAAAATTAACCAATTCTTTTCATGGGGTTCGGCCATCCAAATTGGCCGAACCCGATGATACATTTTTCATCACACTTATGAAAAACCAACCAAGGTCTAACCCTTGATAGATTCGGCCAAGCCATGGCCCAATCATGTTTCATTTATCCCATTTCATTAAACAAAAATCCATGGAAATACTTACCAAATTCCAAGCTTTTCTTCTTGCCTTTGCTCTTTGCCTTCTTCCCTCTTGTTTCCTTCTTTCTTCCTTAGCTTCTAGCTGAATTAGTGCTTGATCTATGGTGAAAAACACCACTGCTGGTTCGGCCAAGAGAGGTGTTCTTGAGGGAGAGAAAGAAGATGGAATTCTAAGGCTTTTCTTGGAATGAAATTCGGCCAAATGGGGTGTGTCTTCCTTTTGTTAAATCAGCCACTTAATCCACTCATTTACCTCATAACTTCTTAACATGGAAGCTCACACCACAAGTCCCCAACGTGTGGGACTTGTCTTGTGTGGCTTGAGACCCAAATAACTCTTCATCTTCCCCTTTAACTCACTGAATTTACAGCCCCTTTGGTTTCCATTTTGACTCACCTAACTCAATGGTTTAACTCACCACATTAAATGCCATTCATTTAATACACTTGAGTCCACTCAACCATTTAATTTAAATGTAACTCATTCCAATCCAACTCAACCTGATTTGACTCACAATTAAGCTCACTCAAGGGTCCACACGGTCAGCTATGGTCAACATGGTCAAACTGACCCATTGGGTCCCCATTTAGCTTGTTGACCCGTTTTGACGCCATGACCCATTTATGGGTTGTTTTAGCCATTTGCATTTGGTTTTCACATGTGCATCAAGCCTACCCATTTATGCTACACTTAATTTCCAATCAATTCAGTTTAACCCCATTAAATTTGGGCTCACCCAATGGTCTGATAAGTCCATTATGACCCACTGGGTCCAATTGGGTCCTTTGACCCAATTAACCATATTGACCCAAATTGATGTTCATTACCCATTCATGATAATTTGACCCCTATAATATATTCATAGGGTCATAATTTGAACAATGGGCCCCACCATTTCCTTATTTACAATCACATTTATTGAATTCACCAATCTAAGGGTATTTTCGTAAATATTCATCTTATTGAGATATTGGGGTGTTACAATATAACCTTCTTTTTAAAATTTTCGTCCCGAAAATCGAGCGAAGTAGGGTTCCCAAAATAAATTACATAAATAATTCGGGGTGAGCTATTCTCATCTCCGATTCAAGTTCCCATGTGGCCTCTTCAACACCATGTCGGTCCCATACCACTTTTACGAACTGAATCGCTCTATTTCGCAACACCCTTTGCTCAGTCTCTAGTATCCTAACTGGTTTCTCGACGTATATCACGTCATTGTACTTCTATGTCTTGCACATTCAATACATGGGACGGATCGGGATTATACTTTCTCAGCATCGACACGTGAAACACATTGTGTAACGCTGCCAATTGTGAAGGAAGCGCTATCTGATAAGCCACATCCCCCACTCTTCTCATGATGGGAAACGGTCCCACAAATCTTGGTGACAATTTCCCCTTCTTCCCAAACCTCATGTGTCCTTTCTGTGGCGAGACCTTTAAGAATACCATGTCCCCCACTTCAAATTCCAGAAACCTTCTTCTTTTGTCAGCATAGCTCTTTTATCGACTCTGTGCAATCAATAAGTGCTGACGTATCAACTAAATTTGTGTTATAGTCTCCGCGACTAGTTCAGGTCCAATCAGTGCAGGCTCACCAGCCTCTGTCCAGCACACTGGTGATCTACAAGGCCTACCATATAAAGCCTCGACTGGGGCCATCTGAAGGCTTGCTTGATAACTATTGTTATACTAGAACTCTACCAGTGGCAGGTGGTCCTCCCATCCACCCTTGAAATCTAAAATGCATGCTCTCAGCATGTCTTCCAAGGTTTGTATTGTCCTTTCTGAGTGTCCATCAGTCTGTGGATGGATTGCGGTGCTAGTCAGTAGATTTGTCCCCATAGCTAACTGCATGCTTTGCTACACTCTGCCGGTAAACCGGCCATCTCTGTCAGATACTATAGTTCGGGGAATGCCATGTAGCCGAATAATTTCCCTGATGTATCGCCGACCCAACGTATCAGCTGAATCCGTCATCTTAATAGGAATGAAATGCGCAGACTTGGTCAGTCCGTCTACCACGACCCATATGGCATCATTGCCCTTTGAAGATCTCGGCAACCCCGTCACAAAATCCATGGAAATGTGCTCCCATTTCCATTCTGGCACTGATAAGGGTTTGAGTAACCCTGGTGGCTTTTGATGTTCAGTCTTAACTTGCTGACAAGTTAAACAATGTGCCACGAATTCCGCCACATCCCTTTTTAGTCCGTGCCACCAATAATGCCTTTTCAGATCGTGACACATTTTAGTGCTGCCCGGATGAATGGAGAGCTTGGATTGATGAGCCTCAATCAATAGCTCTTTCCTACAACTCTTTGGCACATATATTCTTCCCTGGAATAAAAGACCCTGTCCTGGTCGTAATTCCCATTCCAGTATGACTACGCCAGTGGACATCTTGGCCCATATCTCTTCCACTTCCGGGTCTGCTCGTTGTTCTTGTTCAATCTTGGTGACCATATTGGACCGTATGATTAAATTATACATACTCCCACGGTTGTTGATATAAAAATTGAACTCTAGAATGGTGTTCAGCATCTCCCATTCTGTTCTGATCAGGTATGCTACCGATGCATGTGATAGGCGGCTGAGGGCATCCGCCACCTTATTTGCTTTGCCTAGATGGTATCAAAGCGTAAACTCATAATCCGCCAGATACTCCATCCATCTACGCTGCCTCAGGTTGAGCTCCTTCTGATCAAATAAATATTTTAAACTCTTATGATCAGAAAATACCTCAAATTTCTCACCTTAGAGGTAGTGTCTCCAACTTTTGAGAGCGAAGACCACTGCAGTTAGCTCCAGATCATGTGTGGGATAAAGAAGTTCGTGAATCTTTAACTGTCTTGACCCATATGCCACCACACGTTGACCTTGCATGAGTGAACACCCTAGTCCTTCTCCTGAAGCATCACATTGTACTTCATATCCTTTGCCCCTTTCCGGCAAAATTAAAATAGGAGCTCTTGTAAGTCTCTCTTTCAATGTTTCAAATCTCCAGTTGCACTGATTTGACCACTCATACTTGACTCCTTTCTGAGTGAGTCGAGTCAATGGAGCCGCTATTTTGGAAAATTCCATGATAAATTTTCGATAATAACCCGCCAATCCTAAGAAACTGCGGATTTCGGTTACATTCTTTGGCGCTTTCCAGTCTTTCACTGCCGCCACCTTAGCCGGATCCACGGCTATACCTTCCTCGGATATAACATGTCCCAAGAAATTTACTTGAGATAGCCAGAACTCACACTTACTGGCTTTGGCATACAGCTTATTCTACCTCAAAGTATTCAAAACTATCCGTAGGTGCTCTGCATGTTCTTACTGACTCTTGGAATAGATCATGATATTGTCAATGAACACGATTACGAACTGGTCCAGATACGGATGGAAGATTCTGTTTATTAAATCCATGAACACCGCCGGCGCATTTGTGAGTCCAAATGGCATGACTACAAACTCCTATAGTCCATACCGCGTCCTGAAGGCTGTCTTCTCTATATCTTCCTCCCTAACCCGTATTTGATGATAACCAGACATCAAATCAATCTTTGAAAAATGGCTGGAACCCCTCAATTGATCGAACAGATCATCGATCCTGGGTAGAGGGTACTTGTTTCGGACAGTTAGTTGATTCAGCTTCCGATAATCTACGCACATCCGAAGTGAACCGTCCTTTTTTTTTACGAACAATACTGGAGCTCCCCATGACGATGTGCTGTGTCGAATGCAACCCAGCCTGAACAGTTCATGGATCTGCTTCTTTAGCTCAGACATCTCAGCTGACGCCATCCGATAGTGTGGTAGAGATAATGATGCAGTGCCAGGGTATAACTTGATTTCGAAGTTGATCTCCCTCATAGTGTGGTAGAGATACTGTTGCTGCTTCTCTCTCTCTCCCATTTCTCTCTTCCTCTTCCCCTCTCTCCTCCCCTCTCTTCCTAACCCTAACACTAAGCCTAAGGAGACCAATGTATTTCTCATCATTATAACATTTCTCCTGGCGCGACCTGCATCGCCTAAGGAGACCAATGTATTATCATCATCATGATACTACTCCTGGCGGGACCTGCATCGTCTAAGGAGGGATTCCATAATCATCATCCCATGTCCATGCATGAGATGCTAATGAATATATGAAGCATGTACATAAATCTCATGATTCAAAAACCAATTGAAACATAATAATAGTAACAACATATCTTATCAAAATCATGATAAAACTATTCATCATAGTGGTTACAAGTAGGTAGAAAACCTACTGAATATTCACTTCAGCGTCCAATCTTTCTTAATCGTCACCCGTTCACGACTCGTACGCCGTTCACGTTCCGTTACCTTGCGATGTAACAGCAAGTCAATCATACTATCATTTTAAATTTCCATTCACATCTTAAGACCCAAAAGTCATCTTGTGGGGTTCGGCCATACCCATGGCCGAACTTCATCAACTTAGGATTTAACCTCCCGTTTCATTTGATCTCTCTTTTATTTAATCCTTATTAAACATCATATACCACAAAAATACCTTGGTAGGGTTCGGCCATACAACATGGCCGAACCATACCACTTTGGTTTGGGTCCATACATCCAATCCTATGATCATTCCATCTTTGATCATTTCATCAATAATTACCTTTATGCCATTTAGGCTAACATTTTGTTTAATTTTCCATAAACACCACTAACCATATCCAAACCAACTTAGTGGGGTTCGGCCATACAACTTGGCCGAACCTCACCATTTAATTTGGTCCTTCATTCATCATCTCTAATTCCATTATAACTTAACCCAAATCCATCAAATAATCATTGATGGGGTTCGGCCATATCACATGGCCGAACCACATCCTATGGATTTTTATCCCCATATTCCATCATCTACAACGATTGATTATTTTCTTACATTTAGTACATAATTTATCATGTATGATTCCTTAATTCAAATCATAAAACAAACCATAATCTCCCATCAAAACAGTCCATGGGGCTCGGCCATACACATGGCCGAACCCTTATGGTTCTTTTGCTCAATGATTCCATTATTTACATACCAAATGGACTCTACCCTTTAGCCATGTTAACTACATGGTTCAGCCATCCAATGGCCAACCCAAAACAGTAAACTTATATTCATTTAATTCCCATAAAAACACCATAATCTTGTATGGTTTCTATCCCTCAAAAACATCACAATTTACCATAAAATTATCATACCATTTCATGGGGTTCGGCCATCCCAATTGGCCGAACCCTATAGCCTATAATTTTAAACCTTTTAATCAAACACTTAGCCATATTTAAAACATGTAAAAACCTCCACCATAGGTATGGTTTGTAAACTTCAAAACCATAAACCTAATCCACTCTTTTCATGGGGTTCGGCCAACCAAGGTGGCCGAACCCAACGATACATTATTTTTTTTTACCTTTTTAAGCAACCTTATCCAAGGTTAAATTCCTTGATGTATTCGGCCATTCCAAGGCCCAAAACATGACACTCAAAATCATGATTTAAACCTTTTCAAAACATGCATCTTAAACATCTAAAATAGTCCAACACTTGCATGGTTTCATGTTACAAAGACCATCAAAATTAACCAATTCTTTTCATGGGGTTCTGCCATCCAAATTCGCCGAACCTAATGATACATTTTTCATCACTTTTATGAAACACCAACCAAGGTCTAACCCTTGATAGATTCAGCCAACCCATGGCCCAATCATGTTTCATTTATCCCATTTTATTAAACAAAAATCCATGGAAATACTTACCAAATTCCAAGCTTTTTCTACTTGCCTTTGCTCTTTCCCTTCTTCCCTCTTGTTTCCTTCTTTCTTCCTTAGCTTCTAGCCGAATTAGTGCTTGATCTATGGTGAAAAACACCACTGCTGGTTCGGCCAAGAGAGGTGTTCTTGAGGGAGAGAAAGAAGATGGAATTCTAAGGCTTTTTTTGGAATGAAATTCGGCCAAATGGGGTGTGTCTTCCTTTTGTTAAATCAGCCACTTAATCCACTCATTTTCCTCATAACTTCTTGATCAAACCAATGGGATATTTTGTGCCAACCAAGGCTTCGCTTGGCACCAGCCAATGCAACCTTTCAGCTCCCCATGTATCTCATCCAATTCCCATCCATTTCCATTTAAAATTTTGCATGGAAGCTCACACCACAAGTCCCCAACGTGTGGGACTTATCTTGTGTGGCTTGAGACTCAAATAACTCTTCATCTTCCCCTTTAACTCACTGAATTTACAGCCCCTTTGGTTTCCATTTTGACCCACCTAACTCAATGGCTTAACTCACCACATTAAATGCCATTCATTTAATACACTTGAGTCCACTCAACCATTTAATTTAAATGTAACTCATTCCAATCCAACTCAACCTGATTTGACTCACAATTAAGTTCACTCAAGGGTCCACACGGTCAGCCATGGTCAACATGGTCAAACCGACCCATTGGGTCCCCATTTAGCTTGTTGACCCGTTTTGACGCCATGACCCATTTATGGGTTGTTTTAGCCATTTGCATTTGGTTTTCACATGTGCATCAAGCCTACCCATTTATGCTCCACTTAATTTCCAATCAATTCAGTTTAACCCCATTAAATTTGGGCTCACCTAATGGTCTAATAAGTCCATTATGACCCATTGGGTCCAATTAGGTCCTTTGACCCAATTAACCATATTGACCCAAATTGATGTTCCTTACCCATTTCATGATAATTTGACCCTTATAATATGCCCATAGGGTCTTAATTTGAACAATGGGCCCCATTTCCTAATTTACAATCACCTATATTAAATTCACCAATCCAGTGGCATTTTCATAAATATTCATATTATTGAGAAATTGGGGTGTTACAATATAACCTTCTTTTTAAAATTTTCGTCCCGAAAATCGAACGAAGTAGGGTTGTAAAATAAATTACATAAATAACTCAGGGTGAGCTGTTCTCATCTCCGATTCAAGTTCCCATGTGGCCTCTTCAACACCATGTCGGTCCCATACCACTTTTACAAACTGAATCGCTCTATTTCGCAACATCCTTTGCTCAGTCTCCAGTATCCTAACTGGTTTCTCGACGTATGTCACGTCGCTTTGTACTTCTATGTCTTCCACATTCAATACATGAGACAGATCGGGATTGTATTTCCTTAGCATCGACATGTGAAACACATTGTGTAACGCTGCCAATTGTGAAAGAAGTGCTATCTGATAAGCCACATCCCCCACTCTTCTCATGATGGGAAACGCTCCCACAAATCTTGGTGACAGTTTCCCCTTCTTTCCAAACCTCATGTGTCCTTTCTGTGGCGAGACCTTTAAAAATACCATGTCCCCCACTTCAAATTCCAGAAACCTTCTTCTTTTGTGAGCATAGCTCTTTTGTCGACGCTGTGCAGTCAATAAGTGCTGACGTATCAACTGAATTTGTGTTGTAGTCTCCGCGACTAGTTCAGGTCCAATCAGTGCAGGCTCACCAGCCTCTGTCCAGCACACTGGTGATCTACAAGGCCTACCATATAAAGCCTCGAATGGGGTCATCTGAAGGCTTGCTTGATAACTATTGTTATACGAGAACTCTACCAGTGGTAGGTGGTCCTCCCATCCACCCTTGAAATCTAACATGCATGCTCTCAGCATGTCTTCCAAGGTTTGTATTGTCCTTTCTGAGTGTCCATCAGTCTGTGGATGGATTGCGGTGCTAGTCAGTAGATTTGTCCCCATAGCTGACTGCATGCTTTGCCACACTCTGCCGGTAAACCGACCATCTCTGTCACATACTATAGTTCGGGGAATGCCATGTAGCCGAATAATTTCCCTGATGTACCGCCGACCCAACGTCTCAGATGAATCCGTCATCTTAATAGGAATGAAATGCGCAGACTTGGTCAATCGGTCTACCACGACCCATATGGCATCATTGCCCTTTGAAGATCTCGGCAACCCCGTCACAAAATCCATGGAAATGTGCTCCCATTTCCATTCTGGCACTGATAAGAGTTTGAGTAACCCTGGTGGCTTTTGATGTTCAGTCTTAAATTGCTGACAAGTTAAAAATGTGTCACGAATTCTGCCACATCCCTTTTTAGTCCGTGCCACCAATAATGCATTTTCAGATCGTGATGCAGGTCCCACCAGGAGGAATATCATCAAGAAGAAATAAAAGTGTATTGTGATTTACCTTGACGGTGAGAGTCTCGTCAAGTGATGGCTATGTATATGCATGATGGGAGGGACTCATTTCATGTGCATATTTACATAGCATTGATTTACCTGTTTTGATGACCATATATATTATGAAATATGCATGTTTTTATACACTAACCATGTGGTAGCCCTAATCGGAAATCCTACTGGGCGCGTTGATCTAACACCCTAATTCTATCCATAGAGGATAATGCAGGAAATGGAAAAGGGAAAGAGAAGGTCGTGGACCTGGAGGGGAGCCAAGCTTAAGCGCTTGATTGATGATTGGGATGTCTTTATTATTGTCTTATGATTTACATTTTTATGAACATGTAATAAGTTGATACCTTTGCTATGGTTTGTTCATGATATTGACAATGGATGGTTGGATAAGTAATTTTAATAATTGAGACTTGTACTTACTATCTTTTCAGTCTAATTCTGCAGTTAGTCTAGTTTATTCCGCATAACTTGTTTAGTTCCATGTGTGGATTGTTATCGTGGGTTTAGTCCATGCACATATGGGTGGCCAGTTAAGGGTCGGACTTGGAAGTCCGAACTTAGCTCGCGTCGTGACGCCGCCCGCTCTCTTCCGGTGTTATTCTATTATTATTTTAAAAAAAAAATTAGACTCTGATTTCTCGAAGAGGGTGGGGCGTTACAGAAGATTCACTTCAGCGTCCGATTTTTCTTAATTGTCACCCGTTCACGACTTGTACACCGTTCACGTTCCGTTACCTTATGATGTAACAGCAAGTCAATGATACTATCATTTTAAATTTCCATTCACATCTTAAGACCCAAAAGTCATCTTGTGGGGTTCGGCCATACCCATGGGTGGCCAGTTAAGGGTCGGACCTAGGAAGTCCGAACTTACCTCGCGTCGTGACGCTGCCCGGCTCTCTTCTGGTGTTATTCTATTATTATTTAAAAAAAAAATTTAGACTCTGATTTTTCGGAGAGGGCGAGGTGTTACAATACATCACATTGATACAAAATAAGTACCACACCCAATACTTTACAAAAGAAAATAGTTCCAAGAACCAGAAAGCAAAAACAAGGGTATTCCCCTCAGTGGGAATCCCAAAACATCGCCGCAGCTTTTCCACCCTGAGCTTGAAATAGAGGGTTCTCCTCCTCGAGTTCATCTCCTAAAAGGTGAGTGGAGTGAGCTAACTAGCCCAGTGAAGGAAATATAACAGTACAGTTTTTAAGTAAACAACAGGTTAACAATAATTAATAATTGCAATAACATCTCATACTTGATAATAAAATTATCAAGTACATCAAGTAACATACTATCAACATTCTCACAATTCATCATTTCTCCCAATACTGTTTTCATCCAATGTAACCCCTAGATACTATACTGACACCAATACTATTAAGTCCCGACACGGTCAAAATACATCCTTGCAAGTACATCTCCGGTATACACCTCAAAACCGGCACTGACACACCTTGCCAGTCACTGTTGACCCACTTGATCCAGTAGACATAACCGACACCTTCGGCGATGGTTCAATAGTAAAAGGTACGTGGAAGCAGTATAACTCATAATCAACACCATAAGCATTTATAACCACCATAAGCACTTCTTACGACAGTGCATCATGTCTAGGCACATGGGTGGGTTCATCAACATGAAACCACTTATTGCTCAAGATCTATTTCAAATAACAGAACCTGTTTACATCTACTGCAAAGTTAAGTTCTCTCACCGTATATGTGTGGTATCGCGGTCTCTGTTCAACAACAAAAAAGTGCACAATCAATATATATAGCATTCATATACATACAAGTAGTATTTCGAAATCATACTTATTTTCCCAAAATATCCAAGGTACATGGAATTGAGTCTCCTACGGGTTTCTATCCTTTTTAAATTAATAATAATCCACAAGATAGTAAATAAAAAGGTGCTCTGTCCAAAAACTCATATTGTCTTCTGGGCATTGACCAGATTGACTTATTGAGTTAGGTATAGATTCTCAGGTCACTTCTCGGTTGTCTCCTGGATAGGACCAGATCTGACATTTTGAGTAAGGCCTCGAGGTCACTCAGTGCCCGACAAATATAGCGTCGGCCTAAAAGTGAGATAACTTAGTGCCCAACAAATATATCGTCGGCCTGAAAGCGAGATCACTCAGTGCCCGACAAATATAGCGTCGGCCTGGAAGTGAATAAAATAATATATACAATATAGTAATAAGAGAAGAGGGTTAGTACATTTTTAGATTAACATTGAGTATTAACATCTCATCACATGCATTAGTAATAATCAAACAACATTTTACACTTCAAAAACTAGGTCCCTCGGAACTAGGTACTATGGCTTCAGATCATCCGAACCACATCTAAACTAGTCACTGACCTCGGATCATGGGTCTGACTTCGGATCATCCGAAGATCGGTCTCAGATCATCCGAAGTCCTTCCAAACCGAAAAATAGAGAAAACAGGTCTCGGTGGGTCTGTGCACTTCGGAACATCCGAAGTGAGGCTTGGATCATCTGAGTGGGGTTCGATCCTTCCGAACTCTGCTCGGATCGTCCGGCTGAGTCAAGCTAGGCTCGGACGCTTCTGGGCTTGGAGTGAAGCTCGGAACGTCTGAGGGGTCCTCTCGGACCGTCCGAAGATAGACTCTCGGACCATCCAAGAGTCGTCTTCCTCACTATCTGCACAAGCAAACAGTGGCGGCAGACAACATGTGAAATGCGAATCCGGAAACAGTGGGTTTCTAGAATTCGGTTTCCACATCTAGCCGGTCCGATGGACTCCTCTGGGAGTCCTCTTTCCATAGGGAATGGTTTGGAGCTTTGAAGCTCTGTAGACCACTGGATTTTAATACTGAAAGCTCACGGGTAGAAGAGAACCCATGGTTTTTCTTAAACTTTAAAACCATTTTTCTTACTCAAAACTCTGTCAAAATCAGTTTTTCTTGATTCTAAACCGACTGGAATTGAAAAAGGAACACAGTGGTTACCTTCACTGGAGTTCCTGGGCTAAAAAATCCGACTTTGGAAAAGTTTCCCTTCTAAGTTACGGGTGACAGAAAACTAGGAAAACAGAGAGGGAATCGGCTGGTTTTGGTCTGAGAATCAGGGAGCTTGAGAGACTGAGAGAAGAGAAGAGATGTAGTGGGAGTTGAATCAGCTGAGAAAGGGTTCCATTTATAGGAAAAACTGCCGTAGAAGCTGGCCGGATGGCCACTGCATGCACCTGCAGCGGACGTCCGGTACAGTGAAAACACTGTTCGGAAGTCCCAGTTGCAAATAAGTCCTCCAAGGTTTTCCATTTTGCAAAAAGGCCCCTGATTTAATAAAAAGCCGATTCCTCTAAAGCTGGGACATCCCCCACATTCTCATTTGGTACAATGGCTGGAACCACTCCAACATTTTCATTCAGTACTACTTCGACGTTCTCATTAGGTACAACTCCAACATTATTCTTCAATACGCTATAGTTACTGGTAGTTGAAGCCAAATCTATTGGGCAGTTAGGGGTTCCCTTGTCCCATATCTCGATATATTCCACATTGCAAGACATATTTGTATCACAAAAATAAGAAATGTTAATAACAATTGCAACTCTAATCCAAAAATAGGTTCTAATTATGCTGTAACCTATTACAGTCCTAGAATTTGATCCAAAGCTCTGATAAGTAAAACAAGGAATGAAAAGGAAAATTAGTTTAGAAAGATAGTAAGATCGATGGGAGAATGAAAGTGAGTAAATTGGAGAGGAAAGTGGTTCGTAGTTATAAATTGAAAAAATCATTAAGAAATTTGATTAGGCCAACAGGAAGAATACAGTTGGTCGTACTACGACCAGATTTTTTAAAAAAAAAAAATTGGCGCCGATATTCTATATATCGGTAATATTATGTTGGAATATATTTAGATTTCCCTAATTATAATGTAATTAGGATTCTAGTTTGATTGTATCTCTATTAAGAGATCTATTTAGATTAGAAGTGTAATAGCCCTAGGCTCGGCTAAGGCTATATATAGTTGTGTAATAGTCTTTAATGAATACAATTTTATCTTTTCTAACATGGTATCAGAGCAGTTATGATCCTAGTTTGAGGGGTCGATTTCTGAGTTTCACTTCTCTCCCTCTGCCTGAGGAATCTCGTTGGCAGAGGGAGAGGACTCTAGCACTTGCTTCCCTCGACAGTATTTTATTTTCTCCCTCTGTCGGCGGCCATACTTGGCACAAGGAGGGAGGGAGGGAGAGAGAGAGTTTTCAACGATCTGCAGCAACGGATCTTCTCCATCTTACTATTTTCAGTATCTTCCCCGACCATCATTGTTTCCGTCTGCAACGCCTGAGGTGCTACCATCGTTGGAGTTGGCAGAGAAAGACCATTGTAGCCCATATCTCAGATCCAATCTTCACAGATCTGGCCATCATCAGATCTGCAGAGGAGGCTGCCAAATCCTATCGTTCTTCTCATCGCCCAGATCCGAATCTGCTCGTCTGACCAGTGTTGTTCTCTTCAAGCGGTTGTGCTTTGCATGGCCATCTTCATCTGAAATCTGCAACCACATATGCCAACGCCTCTGTTTTCTTGAAAGGCCCTTCTCACCTACGCCAACGCCTCTGTTTTCTTACATGGCAGGGACTTGACGCTTGCCACCGCATTATTACAGAGGCCTCATCTTTCCTTCTCAGCAACCCAGATCTGGGTTTCCATTCCAGCACCGGCAAGCTGCAGCACACGGTTTCCCTTCCTCAGATCTGCGCACCAGTGAGAGGCAACACACGGCTGCCTTCCTCAGATCTGCGCATCCAAAGCCCAACCAAGCCGTCCATGACCTAGGCGTCTCTTGCAGATCCAGATCTCAGTTGGACTGCCCAGATCTCAGCACTCCAGATCCCCATTGTTTCTCACTGTTATTCCCTGATTCTGTGGCTTGTGGATTTATTTCAGCTTGCAAGTTTGGGTTTTTGATCTGGACGTTTGCATACTCAGATTCAGCCTGCCAGAACCCATCAAAGTTTGTGAGAACCTTTCTTCAAGTTTTGCAGCTTGCAGATTTGGTTCGTATTATTCTCCGTCGCCGGCTTCTAAGCCAGATCTGAGTTTCCCTAATATTTTCATGCCCAAGCAGCCAATACTCCGGCTTCAGATCCTCCCTTTTCAGGCCCGTTGTTCAGATCTGTTCCTGACGTTCCTGATACTGCCTCTCCCATCTCTCAAATCTGATCGCTCACAGAGGCAGATCTGGCTCTTCTTGGCGGTGGTTCTTCATCACTAGAGGCTTGTGTTGCCTCATTCAGCTGCCAGAGAATCCGTCTCTTATGTTTCACACCAGCTATGGATACAGCCGTCAAATGCCTTATGGACCTTATTCTCCAGTAACGACATCACCGCCTTCTACTGAGCTATCATTGACGATTGGCTTTGATCATCAAGGTGTTTTTTCTTCCTGACACTCCCAATTCAAACGGGATGCCATTTGGACCAAGACCTGGTTATACTGTTCCATATGGGTTTTTTTGGTAGGAGCAACTTTGCTGGAGTTTTTTGTCAATCCTCCTTATTATGATTCACGGCAAGGGTTTGATGCATTTGCATCAGGTGAACCTTGGTCAGATTGGTCAAAATCCTCAGATATGCTTGCTGCTTGTGTCGCCACAGACGGCAGAATACAGATATAAGTTTTGTGCCATTTTTGTTTTACTGTTTCTTCTCGCCACGATCGGTGAGATCTGTGCCAAGAAGAAAGGGGGAGAGTTGAAGAAAGGGTCTCCTCCTACTTTCGTCGATTTCGTCGACGCTCTGAAGAAAGGGACACAAATTGCCCTTTTCCTCCTACTTTGTTGAAGCACTACTTGTTTTGTCGTTTCTCGAAAATGAGACGGCATGTTTTGGACACATGTCCATTTGTTGTGGAATTCATCCACTCCTTTTATCTGGAGGACTGATTAGCCCCATTTGCTGGCCTTTCATAGTTACAGCCCCATTTGCTGGTCTTTTAAGGTTTCAGCCCTCATTTGCTGGCCTTTCATGGCTTCAACCCACATTTGCTGGCCTTTATGGCTACAACTATTGTTCACTGGCCTTTCCGATTTGATTGATCGATGTAATGGCTTCAGCCCCTTATTTTTCAGGCCATTCGTCGCTTGCATTTATCGTATATTGCGATCACTATTTTTGCCGGACAACTGTCTTTCGGCCACTGTCGTTGTCCGTGCCAAGTTCTTTATTTCAGGCCGCCATCTGTGTTTGCCGCCTGTCATTTTGCAGTCAATCAACGCTGCCACATAAACACATATTTGCAGCCAATCAACGCTGCCTCTTCAACAACTTTTGCAACAAATCTTGCTTCAACATATCTTCGTGGCCAGTTGGTGTGCCACTTTTGCAGTTCACCTACCAGTTCTTCACGTTCCAAGTTTCGAGTTCATTCACGCTTCAGCTTACGAGGGCGTGTTGGAATATATTTAGATTTCCCTAATTATAATGTAATTAGGATTCTAGTTTGATTTTATCTCTATTAAGAGATCTATTTAGATTAGAAGTATAATAGCCCTAAGGTTGGTTAAGGCTATATATAGTTGTGTAATAGTTTTTAATGAATACAATTTTATCTTTTCTAATATATTATAGTTGATATATAAGTAGATATATAGCCGATATTTAGTGGATCCATCTGATATTTAAATAAATTTTTTTTATATTCAACCTATATTGAGAATATCGAATATAAAATATGGAGCCCACCAATATATCATAATTGCCTTTAAAAAGCTCATATTTGAACCTAAACCTTAGCCCATTTAGGTAAGACTAAGAGAGAGAGTAAAAAATGACTATAAAATCAGCCATATCGACCGATATATATCACTCTACTAAAAGTGATATGCATATGCCAAATTCTCTCCCCTGCTCCGTTTATCTATCCATTTGCTCATCTAATAAAATTAGGGTAAGGATTTTTGCACCAGCAATTTTAATAGTTGCACACTATTATAACAAAAGTAAATCTAATTATTATCATTTTTCTTCCCTTTTTTGAAAGGAAGTTACACTTTAAATAACAAAAGATAATAATGAGATTTCTTTTTATTATGGTGTACAACTATCAAAGTTGCTTGTGTAAAAATCATTACCCTAAAATTAATATGTCTTGTATTTATGTCCTATTTATTTTTCAAAATTTTTAAATCCAAGCATATCAACGAGTGTCTAAGCTTAAATGCCATTATGCGACATACTTTTTTTTCATTTCCAGGAAATCAAGGACAACTTATGCCATAGAAAATATATCTATAAAAAAAAAACAAATCGGAACTCAAATCAAATGCGTGCATGTTGTGAAAGAGTGTCATGTTAAAAATCTCATTTGAAGAATCTATTCTACATTAAAGATCTTCATGAAAAGTTAACATTATCAAAAGAAAAGAAAAAAATATGAAACAACGGTCTTACCTAACATAAAATTTCCGAGACGGCTCAAGCCATATTTACAAGCTATCACATACATTAGATTCTTTTTTCGAAGTCCATGACAGTTAATAAAACAACCATGATCTGCAAATAAAAAATTACAAATATTTTACAGTCAATAAAATATATCCCTTAAAAAATAAGTCAAAAGTAAAGAGAAAATCAAAATACAAAATTCCAAGTAGAATCCAAATTTTCAAACTCGAACCATAAGCAATGGGAAGACCCATCTGTGTCTCCTCTCATAGAGCAAGACTCACCTGTGTCTCTTCTCATAGAAGTAAAGAGTAGAAGGCCTCTTTTAAGCATTATCATAAATATCGACGGTATTTTCAAATTTACTATGTTTTTATTAGCAAAATATTATTACCACGTTAAAAATACGTTTTTATCGCTACGACGATAAATTTCTGATAAATTTCCGATAAAATTGCTATAAATAGTAATATCACGATAATATCCCAATAAATTATTGGTAAATTCTTGATAAATTTCCTATACCATTTTTATTTTTTATTTATTTTATTTTTATTATTTTTTAAATATTATAATTTCTATAAGATTTTTCCATTAAATTCTTGATAAAAATTTAAAAATTTAAAAATATTTTATTATTACCAATTGCTGAAAATATCGCGAGAACAATATTTGTCAAAATACTTCTAAAGAGGCGTCGTGTCACATAGACAGAGATTCGAAACTGTTGGTTGGAAATGTAGTTAGAAGTGTGTTAGGAAATTGATGGTGGAAACTGGAAAGGATTAAATAGAAGAGTCATTAACGGACCATTTGAGTGGAAAAGACTGAAGAGGAATGACTTCACAGCTCACTGAGAAGAAGAAAAACCTTACAAAAAGACAGGACACATTTACTTTTCACAGCTCACCGAGAAGAAAAACCGCACAAAAAGACAGGATACATTTACTCTTCACAGCTCACTGAGAAGAAAAACCTCACAAAAAAATAGGGTACATTTTATTTTTTTATTATTATAATAATTCATTCACCTTTCACGCGTTTGTTTTCATCTTACCTTTTTCACGCATTGCAAAGAGATTCTCCATCTCTCACTCCTCATCGAGTTATGTCGAACATCTGCACATACGGGTTATTAAGTATCACAGTAATTTATTTATTAGAAAAAATATTAATGTTTATTTTTTAAAAGTTATTTTAATTAAATTGATCAAATTATATTTCTAAACTCTTCAAGATTTTATCTTATGACCTTTAAAAATTAATTATAATAAATTGATAAAGATCTATTTTTATAAACTATGTATACAAAAAAGAATAATGATTTTCACACCATAAGAAAAGGAAATCTCATTATTACCATTTTTCTTCTCCTCTTTTGAAATCAAGTTACACCTTAAATAAAAAAGGGTAATAATGAGATTTCATAAATATCGGTATTTAAATTTTTTTTTAAAAAAAAAACCGATACGGTTTTTACACGGTTTTTTGCGGTTCTTCACGGTTCCTCACAGTTCGTCCGATACGACTTTCACGGTTTTTTGCGGTTCTTCACGGTTCGTCACGGTTTTTTGTGGTTTTTCACGGTTCCAATATCGGAGGAGAGAGAAAATGTCGATATCGGGAGGAAAGATAAAATTATCGGCCGATATATCGGCCGGGCGTTTTTTAAACCTCTGGTGCAAACTATCAAAATTATTGGTGTGAAAATCATTACCCAAAAAATATCTCATATGTAAATACTCAACCTAATACACAATACGCCACGGTATAGACTGTAATTACTTATTATTAATAATAAATGATCTCATTGCTACTACTTCCTCCATCTCAAAATATTTATCTTATACTCATTAACAATTTTGTATTTTAAATATTGTTTTTCTCTTTTAACTTTACATATTAAATTTTTTTCTCTTTTTATTTTCGAAATGAATCTCTTGATTAGTAGAATGGACTAACTGTACATATGCCACAGTCCAAACAAGGTTACATGAAAAATACCGATATTCTAACAAACGAGCAGCGGCACTGTATTTACAGAGATAAAGCATTCAGCCATGGCGATAGAGAGCGACAGAGTACATTTACGGACACACGTGAGTGGAAAGGACTGAAGAAGTAGCTTTGACAGCTCACTGAGAAGAAAAACCTCACAAAAAGACAGAAGAAAAACCTCACAAAAAGACAGGATGCTTTTTATTTTTTATTCTTATAGTAATTATTTTATCGTTCGCAGTTGGTTTTCATCTTACCTTTTCACGCATGCAAATAGATTTTCGATCTCTCAATCTTCATCAAGTTAATGTCGAACGACTCCACATATGGCTTATTAACTAATAAGTATATAATGTAATTTATGTATTAGAAAAAATTAAATAAGATTCATTTATAAGCTTCTTTCAGTTCCGAATCAAATTATGATGTAAGGGGTAGATAACTTTCTTTTATATAAAATATTAATATCAAAAAAAAAAAATTTCATAAAACGATCTTTAAGAAATAATTTTTTTTTAAATGAAATAAATATTTTGAGATAGAGGAAACATTATTTACCTACCGTATTTTAAATTAAAGCAGATAATATTAAAATGATCTCATCACTATAAATGATTAATAAGTTTGTTCTTGTACAAACATTTTACATTATCTATTTCTTTTTCAATAGGTTTCAATTGAATCAATCTATTTAATAAAAAAAGATTATTCTAAATTGAGTCAAACAATTTAATGAATTAGTTGAAACCTAGGCCAATTCATTTAAGTTTTCATGAGAAGTCAAGTGAAGTCAATCTATTTAATAAGTAATTTAGATAATGTATAAGTTGGATTAAACTATTTAAATTTGTCAATAAGTAGATCAAGTTTTAAATGAATCATTTTAGATTAAGTTTTTAATAAAGTGTTTCAATTGAATTGACACATTTAATCTTGGTTCGGCATTTAGATCAAAATATATCAATTAATAAATAGGTTGACACTCATTCGACCCATTTTTTAAATGATTTGAATTAGTATTACCATTTTAATTCAAGTTGAGTCAAGTTGGTCAAGTTGATAAATGCATTAGAATATGACAATCTATTTAAGCTTAATTAATTGTTTCAACTCATTTAATAATTATAAATTATTTGAGCTAGGTTAACTCATTTAATTTAAATTAAATCAAGTTAGCTCATTTGATAAAGGATTCAGTCGTTTGAAATTCCTCAAAGCAGCATTTGTTCTTCCTCCATTAGTTCTATCTGGTTGTTCATTTTCAGAAGTATCTCTGAATACTTGCATTGCAATTCATACTGTTTCATAAATGGTTTCCGTCTCATGAGTACGTAGAGTAGGTGACGGTGGTGCCGATCCCTCTCCTTGAGTTATCTTGTTCTGTGATATTTTCTCTTGATATACACAAAGTATCAAAAGAATTCCATCACAAAACATTTCACAAGAGATAACTAAAGCTTTTTATTGAAACACAAGTTATTATAAAAATAAAATTTTTATTTCATAACCGTATAATTTACATCACATTATACATAATTGGAGAGTCTTAATTACATTACTTCTTATTACACACAAAGCAATAACAAAGAAAACTAAAAAACAACATTTGTTCTTCCTCCGTTAGTTATATCTGGTTGTTCATTTTAAGAAGTATCCGTGAATACTTGCATTGCAATTCGCACTGTTTCCTAAATGACTTCCTGCTCCAGAGTACATAGAGAAGGTGACATGGGGCCGATCCCTCTCCTTGAGTTATCTTGTTCTGTGACATTTTCTCCTGATATACACAAAGTATCAAAAAAATTCCATCACAAAGCATTTCACATGAGATAATCAAAACTTTTTATTTAAACACAAGTTATTACAACACTGAGATTTTTATTTCATAACCGTATAATTTACATCACATTATTCATAGTTGGAGAGTCTTAATTACATTACTTCTCCTTACACACAAAACAACAAAAAAAAAAAAACTAAAAAGATCCTAGACCCAACACTATATATCGGCCATCATCCCTTTCCTGCCCCTGCCTCTTCTCATATTCCCCTGTTGAAGATAATGTGAATTTCTTATCTTATGATCATACTGACAACATACATGACATCCATTGATTCCATTTCCTTAAAAAACGGATAGATACTCCTTGCATGGCCAAAAGTCTTTCACTTGAAACATTCTCGATCCTTAGGGCAAAGGCAACAATCCTCAGTATGTCCCGATTGTGCACAGAAGTTACATAAAGCTGGTCTGGAGGTACTGACATCTGTCCTTAGAAGAATTATTTTCCACTTCCTAGAGAAGGTGACATGTTGCCAATCCCTCTCCTTCAGTTATCTTGTTATGTGACATTTTCTCCTGATATACACAAAGTATCAAAAGAATTCCATCACAAAGCATTTCACATGAGATAATCAAAACTTTTTATTTAAACACAAGTTATTACAACACCGAGATTTTTATTTCATAACCATATAATTTACATCACATTATACATAGTTGGAGAGTCTTAATTACATTACTTCTCCTTACACACAAAACAACAAAAAAAAATAACTAAAAAGATCCTAGACCCAACACTATATATCGGCCATCATCCCTTTCCTACCCCTGCCTCTTCTCATATTCCCCTGTTGAAGATAATGTGAATTTCTTATCAGAATAAGGACAATCACTCATCTTATGATCATACTGACAACATACATGACATCCATTGATTCCATTTCCTTAAAAAACGGACAGATACTCCTTGCATGGCCAAAAGTCTTTCACTTGAAACATTCTCGATCTTTAGGGCAAAGGCAACAATCCTCAGTATGTCCCGATTGTGTACAAAAGTTACATAAAGCTGGTCTGGAGGTACTGACATCTGTCCTTAGAAGAATTGGTTTCCACACTGGAAGTTCAGTAGGGTGTGTAGGGAAAAAGACTTCTCCCACTTCTGATGAGGATGACACTTCATAGTCCATTCCCGTATCAGGAGGTGGTGTTGATGTCGTATAGTATGGAGAATCTGGATCACTGTCGGGTGATATCTCAATGGAAGTTGGACTTCCCTGAACTTTCGGTGGAATATTCAGTCAATATCATCTCTATGTTGGATTACAGAAATCTCATACTAATCTTTCCCTTAACTCCTTTGGTATTGGATCTATCAGTCATTGCTGTTTCAACAAAACAGATATCAGTCCAAAAAGAAACTAATGATATCATTTGCATATAAAAACACATAGCAGATTGCACTAAGCAAATAATTCTAAGCATAAAGCAAAGAATGACAATATTATAATAGGGACAATCCCTCATCTTACGATCATACTGACAACATACATGGCATCCATAGATTCTATTTTCCTTGAAAAACGGACAGTTGCTCCTTGCATGGCCAAAATTCTTGCACTTAAAGCATTCTCGATCCTTCAAACAATGGCAATAGTCCTGAGTGTGTTCGATTTTCCACAGAAATTAGACAATGTTGGTTTGGAGGTTCCAACATCTGTCCTTAGAGAAACCAGCAAGTAATAGCAAGAAAAAATTAACTTAAAATTTTAGATGTTTAGATTTTTTTTTTTAAAATAAACACTAATCTATGCTAAATAACATTTCAAAAATAAAAAAAATATGCAAATGCATGTAATAATCAGATTTAACAGGAACATAATATCAGTAACAGTAACAGCAAGTAAGAATTAAATACAAAGTCAGATGGTTATTTCTAAGATAGGCAATTTTATTGAAATAAACACTAATATATGCTAGAAACATTTAAAAATTTAAAATAAATATTTAGTTAAAATTTTAGATGTTTAGATTTTTTTTTAAATAAACACAAATCTATGATAAATAACATTTCAAAAATAAAAAAAAATATGCAAATGCATGTAATAATCAGATTTAACAGGAACATAATATCAGTAACAGTAACAGCAAGTAAGAATTAACTAAAAATTTTAGATGGTTATTACTAAGATTAGGTAATATGTTTGATATAAACTATAATTTATGCTTTCCAATTAAATAAAAAAAAACAAATGTATGTAATAATCATATTTAACAGGAACATAATATCCGTAACAGCAACTAATAATTATATAAATAATTTACATATTTATTTCTAAGATTAGGCAATTTTTCTAAAATAAAAACTGATATATGCAAAATTTGAATTAAAAAAAATTCAAATGCGTGAATTAGAATTTATAGACATAATAGTAACTTCTGAGTTAAATTTTTAAACTGAACTATACCATTCACAATAAATAAATAAGAATTATAAATTCGAAATAGAAAAATACATTAAGTTGATGTAAATATGAAATATAAGTATTTAAAAATAATACCTTCGAATATAAAGACTAAACGAATTAATCTTGGGAAAAAACATACAATTGTTTTAGTTCAAGCAATGAAAAAAACTTTTAAACGGTATGGATCAACGAAAATTAGCCAAAAGCGAAGACTTTTAGTGTTATAGTAAAACAAGGAATGAAGAAGAAAATTAGTTTAGGAAGTGAGTACGTATGATCGATGGGAGAATGAAAGTGAGAAAATTGGAGAGGAAAGTGGTTCGCAGTTATCAATTGAAAAATTCATTAAGAAATTCGATTAGGCCAACAGGAAGAATAAAACAGTTGGTCGTATGTGTTACGACCAGTTTTATTTTAAAAAAATTTGGCGCCGATATTCTATATATCGGTGATATTATAGTTGATATATAGGCAGATATATAGCCGATATTTAGTGGATCCACCCGATATTTAAATAGATTTTTTTTTTTTAAATTCAACCTATAATGAGAATATCAAATATAAAATATGGAGCCCACTCAGATGTAAAATATTGGCTGATACGATTTTAAATCAATCGATATTTCATTTTTTTTTTAAAAAAAAATATCAACCAATATATCGCGACAGATAATTAATTTTTGCACGTCCTAACCCACCAATATATATCATATTTGCCTTTAAAACCTTTAAAAAGCCGATATTTAGACCTAAACCTTGGCCGATTTAGGTAAGAGAGACAAAAATGACTATCAAATCAGCCACATCGACCGATATATCACACTACATAAAAACGATATGCATAGGCCAGATTCTCTCCCCCACCCTTTTTCTATCCATTTGCTCATCTAATAAAATTAATGTGTCTTGTATTTATGTCCTATTTATTTTTCAATTTTTTTTAAATCCAAGTATATTCAACGAGTGTCTGAAGCTGACTCCTTCTATGCAACCCATTTTAAACATAGAAAGTCAGCAGTGAATTGAAATGCATAATTTTTAGGTAGACCCATCTCTACTCCTTCATTGCATAAGTTCTCTTGACATGATATTTTCAACGATATCAAATAACTTTTTTTCATTTCCAGGAAATCAAGGACAACATATGCCATAGAAAATCATCTATAAAAAAAAAAAAAAGCAAATCAGAACTCAAATCAAATGTGTGCATGTTGAGAAAGATTGTGTCATGTTAAAAATCTCCTTTGAAGAATCTATTTACATTAAAGATCTCCATGAAAAGCTAACATTATCAAAAGAAAAAAAAATGAAACAAGAGTCTTACCCAATTTAAAATTTCCGAAACTGCTCAAGCCATGTTCACAAGTTTCTTTAACTTCTTTATACATCACATGCATAGATTCTATTTTCGAAATCCATGACCTTAATAAAATAATCATGATCTGCAAAAAAAAAAAAAAAAGAATTATAAATATTTTACAATCAATAACATATATCCTTTAAAAAATAAGTCAAAAGTAAAGTTAAAAAATCAAAGTACAAAATCCGAAGTAGAATCCAAATTTTCAAACTCGAACCATGAGCAATGGCAAGACTCACCAGTGTCTCCTCTTAGAGAAGTATAGAGTAGAAGGCCTCCTCTAAGGAGGCGTCGTGTCACAGAGACAAAGAGATACGAAACTGATAGTGGGAAATGGAGTGAGTCGATTCTCCAAAGGAAATTGACGGTGGAAAGGATTAAATGGAATAGTCATTCACGGACCATGTGAGTGGAAAAGACTGAAGAGGAATGACTTTTGACAGCACGCTGAGAAGAAAAACCTCACAAAAAGACAGGATACATTTACTTTTGACAGCTCGGTGCGAAGAAAAACCTCACAAAAAGATAGGATACATTTTATTTTTTTATTATTATAATAATTCATTTGTCGTTCACGCGTTTTTGTCATCTTACCTTTTCACGCGTTGCAAAGGAGTTCTCGATCTGTCACTCCTCATCGAGTTATGTCGAACAACAGCACATACGGGTTACTAAGTATCACAGTAATTTACTTATTAAAAAAATATTAATATTTATTTTTAAAAGTTATTTTAATTAAATTGATCAAATTATATTTCTAAACTCTTCAAGATTTTATCTTATGACTTTTAAAAATTAATTATAATAAATTGATAAAAAAACTATTTTTATAAACTACATATACAAAAAATATCTCATATGTAAATACTCAAACCTAATACACAATACACCATGGTATAGACTGTAATTACTTATTATTAATAATAAATAATCTCATTGTTACTACTCCTTCCATCTCAAAATACTTATCTTATACTCATTAATAATTTTATATTTTAAATATCGTTTTTCTCTTTTAACTTTACATATTAAGTTTTTTTCTCTTTCTATTTTCGAAATGAATCTCTAGAATGGACTAGTTGTACACATAGTGACAAATACCGTTCTCGGAATATTAACGGCAATTGATAATAACGGGATATTTTTAAATTCTCGAATTTTTATCGGAAATTTAACGGGAAAATCTCGCTGAAATTATAATATTTAAAAAATAAAAAAAATAGAATAAATAAAAAAATTAATGAAATAAAAATGGTATAGGAAATTTCTCGAGAATTTACCGAAAATTTACCGGGATATTATCGCGTTATTAACGTTTATCGCGTTTTTAACGCGATTTTATCGGGAATTTACCGAAAATTTATCGTTTGGCGATAAAAACGCGTTTTTAATGCGGTAATGGTATTTTGCCGATAAAAACACGATAAATTTAAAAATATCACTGATATTTGTGACATTGGTTGTACATACGCTACAGTCCAGACAAGGGTCACATGAAAAATACCGATATTTTAACAAATGAGCAGCGGCACTGTATTTACAGAGAGAAAGCATTTAGCCATGGAGAGAGAGACTGAGTACATTTACGGACACACTTTGAGTGGAGGGGCCTGAAGAATAGCTTTGACAGCTCAATGAGAAGAAAAAACTCACAAAAAGACAGGATGCTTTTTATTTTTTATTCTTATAGTAATTATTTTGTCGTTCGCAGTTGGTTTTCATCTTTACCTTTCACGCACCCAAAGAGATTCTCGATCTCTCAATCCTCATCGAGTTATGTCGAATAACTCCACATATGGCGTATTAACTAATAAGTATATAATGTAATTTATGTATTAGAAAAAATTAAATAAGATTCTTTTATAAGCTTCTTTCAGTTTCAAATCAAATTCTGATGTCAACGGTGGAAAATCTTCTTTTATAAATTTTAACTTATTCAAATGATAAAATATCAATATTAAAAGAATAATATTTCATAAAATAATTTTTAAAAAATAAAAAAATTCAAAATAGAACAAGTATTTTAAAATAGAGGAAATATTATTTATCTACTGTAGTTTAAATTAAAGCAGATAATATTAAAATGATCTCATCACTATAAATGATTAATAAGTTTGTTCTTGTACAAACATTTTACATTATCTATTTCTTTTTCAATCGGTCTCAATTGAATCAATTTATTTAATGAAAAAAGATTATTTTAAATTGAGTCAAACAATTTAATGAATTATTTGAAAGCTAAGCCAATTCATTTTAGTTTCCATGAGTACTCAAGTGAAGTCAATCTATTTAATAAGTGATTTAGATAATGTATAAGTTGGATTAAACTATTTAAATTTGTCAATAAGTAGATCAAGTTTTAAATGAATCATATTAGATTAAGTTTTTAATAAATTGTTTCAATTGAATTGACACATTTAATCTTGGTTCCACATTTAGATCGAAATATTTCAATTAATAAATAGGTTGACACTCATTGGGCAAACCCATTTTATAAATGATTTGAATTAAGTATTACCATTTTAATTCAAGTTGAGTCAAGTTGGTCCATTTGATAAATGCATTAGGATATGACAATCTATTTAAGCTTAATTAGTTGTGCCAACTCATTTAATAATTATAAATTGTTTGAGCTAGGTAATCTAAGTTGAGTCAAGTCAGTTCATTTGGAGATATTAGTTATATTTAGAGGATTTTCAACAGGTAGTGATCTTTCCACCTTTTTTTTTTGTTTAACTAGACACGGGAATTAGTGGATTTTCGATTTTATCCTTCGCATAAAGAGTAAAATCGACTCACTAATCCTTCGCATGAATAGTAAATCGACTCGTCGAAATTCACATGAACAGTAAATCGGCTCGCCGACATTTCCTGAAACAGTAAATCAGTTCGCCAGAATTCACATGAACAGTAAATCGACTTGTCGAAATTCACATGAAGAGTAACATCGGCTTGCAAAAAATGCTATGAACACTAAATTGGTTAATCAAAATTCACATAAACAGTAAAATTGACTCGCCAAAATTCACATAAATAGTAAATTAGCTAGGTAAAAATTTACATGAACAGTAAATCCGCTAGTCAAAATTTTACAGTTCCTGCGATATGTCTGATTTTACTGTTCATACGAAGGGTAAAATAAAAAATTCACAAATTTCTGTATCTGATTACACAAACTTCCCGTAAGAGGATTGCTACTCTTTTTTAATCGGAAGAAACTATAACACTATAAATAGAGACCTAGAGTTCTTCTCTCTAGTCACAAAACAAGTCTTGAGAATCTCCATAACATTCACGCTATTTTTAGGTTTCTCAAATTCATATTAGTAATTTGTTTCATCAATTTGAAGAGCCTCATGGTGGATATTAACATTTAGGCTTCATATCTCTATCTGGCACAAGATTTAATTCATGTAATTTAATAACTTCATTTATGTATTTTTTAAATGTTTTAAAGTTTAACATTGAACAATTTTTTTTTATGATGAAGATTTCCAGCTTCTTAGAGCACCCGACTAATTCTCGAATCACATGTAAACCTTGCTACCCACACAGTGTATAACTCAATAAAGAGTGGTATTTTGAGATAGAGTGAAAATCGAATAATTCGGGATCTTGACCATCACTCCAACTCTTTTAGATTACATATAACACCTTGAATAACCTTTTTAATTAGAAATTGTAATATTGGTTTAATTGGATAAGTATTCAAATAAAATTCGGATTCAATGGATGCCTTTTATTAGCCTATAGTCTTTCATCGAATCAAAATATATATGGGTTTAACTCATACTTTTATCACCATGCATTTGACCTTAATTTCACTGTGTTTAAATTAAGTTTTGGTACCTAATATTTTTATTTGCTAATTATAAAAGATTAGATAGAAGAGAGGGAGGAATGGCATGATTTTAAAAGAGAGAGGGGCAGACTCGAGAATGGAATGGTGGAGTCAGCAGCTGGACAGTATTTACAGAGATATGCACGGACCGGTTGAATGGAAAAGAATGACATTTGACAGTTCACTATGAAAAAACCCTCACAAGACGACACGATGCTTTTGTTTTTTTATTCTTTTGCTGTTCACATGTTTGTTTTCATCTAATCTTTGCAGGCATGCAACGGTAGAAAAAACGGCCACACCTTTTTTTCTCTTCTGGCTGTTATTTTTTTAAAAAAAAAAATTAAAAAAATTACAATAAATAAAGATAATTATAAATTTATTGAATATGTAATTTTTCATAAAATATTGAATATTTATATTTTCTAATATATTTTTGAAGTTACGATATTGGAAAATTATATAATTAGTAATAAAATGGTTAAAATTACAAAGAAAAACAGATAAATGACGAACATTTATAGAAATAATTTCATAATTTATTTTCTTAGTCAATGAGTGTTATTTTAAGTTATGAATTATAGAAATAAAAAAAATATACAATAAAATGCTTGAAAATTACATAATAATGTAGAAAAAATATTAGAAAATGAAACTAATAGGGTCCTAATCACTTAAACTGATAACCACAAAAATGTCATACATAATAATATAATGTTTTCTTTCATTTGAGAAAATAGATTTTATTTTTCATTAATAATAATTAGATAAATAAAATTATTCCATAGTTAATTATGTTAAATTGATATAATAAAAATAAAGAATACCTTCTAATAATAATGACAATGGTAAAAATATTAGATGGTAAATATAATAGTAAATTATTACAATAAGATAAATAAAAGAAAACATTATACTTTCAACATAAGTAAATATTGTATTTAAAATAAAAAAATTATTACTTTCACATTAAAAATAATTTTTTGATAAAATATAAGATTACGTGAGCTTTCAAGTGAGCTCTTTAGGAAGCTCACGTGAACTCTTTATGGGTTTTCACTTAGAAACCCTAATCCTCATCTTTTAATACCCTTCTTCTCTTTTACTCTCTCTACTGAACCCTAAATGCTGCCGCCGCTCTCTGTATTTTTCCCATCAACGAAGAAGAAAAAGAAGAGAAAGGAAAACTGAGAAAGGTGTAGCAATTTTTTTTCTTCAATCTTTTCTCCATATTTTCTTTTTTCTCTTTCCATTCTTTCTCGTCCGATATTTCTAAAAAAAAGACTTTTTTTAAAAAAAAAATAACAAACAACCGAATTTTTAAAATTCGGCCGATATCATGACGGAATTATAGGTAAAAATTCGGTCATATCGGCCGAATTTTTTTTTGTACGGCCGATACTATCCGTATCGGCTGATATAGATCGGTGGTCAAAAATCCGATATAATTCGGCCGATACACACAGTATCGGCCGAATTTTTGACCCCTGTAGGCATGTAAGGAGATTCTCCATCTCTTACTACTCATCGATATAATCACTTCTACAGTTACATTGAACAACGGGACAGACGAGCTTATAAGTATAAAGTGTATAATAGTAATAATAGTACTTATATTTTGGCTCGGCATTCAGACACCTCTAAAATCTGTCAGCAGACACTGTATTTCAATTTTTGAGTAGAAAGTACGTTTCTGCCCTTCCGTGTGGAATCGACCGATTGAACAGATACTTCATTTTCGCTTCGATCAATCTGTTGTGCAAATTTTAAATTTATAACTCGCAAGCGCACGAACCATTTTGATAGTATAGCGATTAAGTGCGAGGTCGAACCCATCAGATCTTATGAAAATATATCCATGAAAATTATACCATTAAATTAAGCATTTTAAGAATTTTGAGAAATATGGAGATAAATCATAAACATGAAATAATTTATCTAATCTATGAGTTTTAATATTAATTTAGAAACATTCTAGATTTAAACATAGAATCTAACAATTTAATTAATTTTAATTAAGATGGTGGAATTAATATAAAAATATAAACAATCTTAATCTAATTTAGAAAACAAAATTAAGATGCAATTAAATTATTTTCAACCTAGTTCATCAATTTCAAAGATTTGAGTTTTTATAAACAAAAATAAAATTTAAAACACCTAAATTACCTCTGTACATATTTACAGTGGAACTGGGTCAAAGAATTATGAAGGCTTTATTTTCCATATTTTAAAAATAACATCAAGGCCTAGAATAGAGAGCTCACATTTATTATTTATCATGTACTCAAATTCTTCATCTATTGAAATCCTCATTATGAAATTTATGAAATCAATTAAAATAAGAAAATTCAAATCCGGCCTTAAGGCTAAATAAAATTTAAACTTGCAATTTCGAATCTAAAAGTTTTTCTGCTTTTAAAATGAGCCTTAGACTGAAAAAATCAAGTTTTATCCAGTCTAAAATATTTTTCTGCCTTCATTGAATAACTTAGAATAATCTCCCACATAAATCCATAAAAAGAATTCAAATAAAATAAAACTTTCATCATACAAAAATAAATAAGTGGAAACCATATTTCTAAGGGTTTTTCTGCCTTTTAATTATTAATAAAATTTAGAATTAAGAATTACAATGCATTGGATTTTGGATTTAAATAAAAACAAAATGAAATTATACTATTATTAATGAAATTAAATTACAAGACATGAATTAAAATAAAAGAAACTAATTACAAAAAAAAAAAGGCTAGTCCTTGTTTTCTCTGTTTGCACAGCTCCTTCCATTCTCATCCTTCCTACTTTTATCTTTTTTTTCTTTCTATTCTTTTCTGCTGATTCTTTTAGCTGCACCGTCCCTCTCTCTTTGCTTAATCGCTGGTTGGCTGGATTCAAACTTAGATATGCATCAAAGGATTGGAGTGTTGGCTGCTCTACTGGTTCTTTCTTTTTATCTCTTGCTGTTGTTCTTCATGCTTGTTGGTTGATTGGTCTCTTTGCAAACCAACTCTGACATCACCAAAAGTGATAAGTGAAGGGTTACACATCACTACAACTTGGATCTTACTAGTCTTTGCTAATCATGCATTGTCCCCAACAAAATCCTGAAACCCCATTCATAGACATTATTTTGCTTGCACTTTCTAATGAAGCAGGCCCATCAGAGAAGGTCCATGAGAACTTGAATTAGTAGCATCTTCAAGCTTTATCTTCTAGCATGGGCTTTTGCAAATGGGTTTGAGGTCCCAAAATAACTCCCAATGGGTCAAGGCTTTACATTTAAGCATGTTTTATGTCATCCTCACTTTTAACCCTACAGAACACAAAATTATACTAATTAGATAAAATTAAATCAAATGAGATATTAACAATTATAAATTTAGAAGTAAAATATGTAATTATTTTGCACTCATCAAATACCCCCAAACTTACATTTTGCTAGTCCTCGAGCAAAACAAAAATTAAAAACTCTAAAAACAAAAATAAAAATCCTAAACTACACAACTTTCGCTGGCACTCTCGATTGCATTTAGCATATGCAACAAGCCTTTAAACCCCTAACTCACCACTAGTGGACGAGTTATAGTCTCGTGAGGGCTTCCAGTGATGATACCCACAAACATCAAATTTCAGCAAAAATATATAAAAAAAAATTTAAACATCATACAACTGCAAAATTATTTCACAAAATTTATACTCGGAGTGTAGTGTGTGATAGCCAAATATTAACATAACCTTCTTTTTCAAAATACACATAAGTTTTACAACCACCAGCTGAAAATGCGCTTCGACTTTAAATCTCACAATGGTATATCTCTCAGAAAGACTTTTGCTCAGAGATTGGGTTAAATTTCTCTCAAAAGTATATATGAGCGGAATAATATTTCAAATACAAATATGTCACATATTTATCATAAAAAAAAATTAATAATATCAAGGAAAAATATAGATCTCATGAATGGATGCCATTTTCCTGAGAATATTGAAATAATACACCATTATTGTTCTTCATCTATTCTCCACTTTAAATACAATATTAACTGAGGATCAATAGGACTTCCTGTAGGACGAAACGTGGCTTAGGACCGGGTCATATCAAAGAAGGATAAAAAGATTCTAAAATTAATACTTTGAACTGAAAAGTTAGAGATCTTCAAAATTTTATAATGGGATATTGCTTCCTCGATTTTTTTTTTTTAGCACTCGGAATCTTCAAAGCATTTCTTTTCTTTTCAAATTCAATTTTTTTTTTTTCACTTTTTTTTTTGGTTCCACATCCTTCATTTATGATGTATGGATATTCCCTTTCTTTTCTTTTTTTCATTTCCTTTTGATGCTTTTTTTTTTTCCTTTTTCAACTGCCATAATTTTTCTTAGAGTACCATCCCAATAACAATCATCTCTAACCTTTTCCAAGCCCCTAAAATAGGTCACATATTTTTCAATGTAAACTCAAACTCCACAACCGGAGTTGGGTATGGATAACATGGTTAATCAATAAAAATAGGCAAAATTTACATTCAAAGATCAAAAGTGAGAATTAACATGATAATATATGACAAAAAATAGGTAGGCTTCAAAGGCTCAAACGGTCCAAAATAATGGCCTATATCACTTCCTAATATGACTATTAACATAGCTTCAAATAAATTCAGAAAAATATCGGGTGTAATAATCCAAAATTTGATTTCATTCTCAGTATATGACCAAAACAAAGAATAATAAGATCTAACAAAAATAATGCGCACATCAAAGAAAATAAGAATTACTTATAACCCTAAAAAAAAATAGAATGGCTCAAAAGCTCACTGGGTCATAAGTCTCCACTGGTATTCCTCCAATGATCACTTAACTCATGAATACTCTTCTTTTTCAGGCTAACATAAACATGGCTAGTGTAAAAGTTTTCCAAGCATTAATTTCATAAAATTCAAATGGAAAAGCATGATATAAAAATTTTAATCCACATATTAATGCTAAAATCAAGATTTTTTTAATTTGTTTTTTTTACTCAAAAAAAAAATTTTCAATTTTTTTTTTTTTTTTGGACTCAAAGGACTCAAAAACACACAAAATTGACACAGTGTAAACGCTCAATACCCCCAAACTTAAATTGAACATTGTCCTCAATGTGCTCTATTCTACAGTGATTAGTTGCAAATTAGAAAAAAATATCAGAAACGAACAACTAAAATTCAGAAAAATACCTGAGAGGGCTCTCTTTATTCAACACTTGCAAAAATAAACAAATAACAAAAACACAAACACACAACAAAAACTATATACTGATACAAAAACACAAAAACGGACCCAACAAAAGTAAAAACGTAAACTAGTCCAACATCAACACAAACACATACTGACTCACAGACAAACTCAGGTATAGACTCAGAGACACACACAAAATGCAAAAACCTCACCTAGACAGACTGGATAAAATGGACATACAGACACAAACAAACTCAGACTCAGACATAGAATGACTGGTAGATGGATGAATAGCTGGATATGGATGGGAGGACTTTCATATCAATCTTGGTAGACTGGATTATCTTAGATATTGATAGTCTGTTCTTCAGATGGATTCATCTCTAAGAATGGTTTCAAATGTTGACCATTAACTTTCATAATGCGACCATTCTTAAAATTTTTAATTATTACCGCTCCATGAGGAAACACAGTCTCAACAATGAATGGACCTATCCATTTTGACCTTAGTTTACCGGGAAACAGATGCAATCGAGAATTATACAGCAAGACCTTTTGACCAACTGTGAAGGATTTTCTCAGAATATCTTATCATGAAACAACTTCATCCGGTCTTTGTACTTTCTCGTAGTGTCATAGGCATCTCTCCTAATTTCATCCAATTCAGACAATTGGAGCTTTCTATGCTGCCCAGCCTGGTCTAGAGCAAAATTCATATGCTTAATAGCCCAATATGCTCTATGCTCTAACTCAACTGGCAAATGACAAGCTTTCCCAAACACTATCCTGTAGGGTGACATTCCAATGGGCGTTTTGAATTCAGTTCGATATGCCCAGAGTGCATCAGTAAGTCGCAAAGACCAGTCTTTCCTGGATGGAGTAACTGTCTTCTCTAGAATATGTTTTATCTCTCGATTTGAAATTTCCACTTGCCCACTTGTTTCGGATGATAAGGAGTAGCAACCGTATGCATCACCCCATATGATTTCATCAATGTTTCAAACGGGCGATTACAGAAGTGCTTACCCCCATCACTGATGATGGTTCGTGGTATTTCAAATCTAGAGAAAACATTTTCTTTTAAGAAACGGAGGACAACTTTATGATAATTGGTTTTGCAAGCCACCGCTTCTATCCACTTACTAACATAGTCAACCCCTACCAAAATGTAAAGATTACCAAAGGAATTAGGAAACGGTCCCATGAAATCAATGCCCCAAACATCAAAAAGTTCAACAGGAAAAATTTGATTTAACGCCATCATATTTCGACGAGACAGACTACCTAACCTCTGACATCTGTCACATGACACACAATATGTATGGGTATCTTTGAACATGGAAGGCCAGTAAAAACCACACTGCAAAATCTTCACAGTGGTCTTGTTCGAACTGAAATGACCTCCACAAGCCTAATCATGACAAAACTTAACGACACTGAGTTGATCGGACTCTGGGACACAACGACGAATGATTTGGTCCGAACAATATTTGAACAAGTATGGATCCTCCCAGATAAAGTATTTGACTTCTGCCAGAAATTTTGACTTATCTTGCTTAGTCCAATGCTCAGGCATCAAACTAGTGACAAGATAATTCACAATATCTGCAAACCAAGGTAATTGGGAAACTGACATGAGTTGCTCATCAGGAAATGACTCAGTAATAGGTGTCGGGTCATCAGAAAATTCAGTTACCAATCTAGACAAATGGTTTGCTACCACATTCTCAGAACCTTTCTTGTCCCGGATTTCAATATCAAATTCTTGAAGCAAAAGAACTCATCTAATCAAGCGAGACTTAGCATCTTTCTTAGATAGAAGATACTTGAGAGCAGCATGATCAGAGTAGATAATGACCTTCGAACCCAAAAGGTAAGATCGAAATTTGTCTAGTGCAAAAACGACTGCCAACAATTCCTTTTCCGTTGTGGAATAGTGCAATTGAGCATCGTTCAACGTTTTGCTGGCATAATGGATAACATGAGGTAACTTATTGACCCTTTGACCTAAAACAACTCCTACTGCATAGTCAGAAGCATCACACATTATCTCAGAAGGAACAGACCAATCAGGAGGTTGAATTATCGAAGCAGAGGTCAATGCAGTTTTCAATTTTTCAAAGGCGTGGACGCACTCATCATCAAAATCGAAACTTTGAATCCTTAGTCAGGAGTCTACAGAGAGGTCTGAAAATTTTACTGAAATCTTTGATAAATCTCCTGTAGAAACCAGCATGACCTAGGAATGATCTAATCTCTTTAACAGTTTGGGGTCGTGGAAGACGAAAGATCAAATCAACCGTAGCTTTATCAACTTCTATTCCTTTGTCTGATATAATGTGACCTAAGACTATGCCCTGTTTCACCATAAAGTGACATTTTTCCCAATTGAGGAATAGGTTCTTTACTTTACATCGAACTAACACAAGGGTTAGATGATGTAGGCATTGCTCAAAGGAAGAGCCAAAGACTGAGAAATCATCCATAAAAACTTCCAGACATCGCTCTACCATGTCTGAAAATATGCTGACATACACCGCTGAAAGGTAGCAGGTGCATTGCACAGCCCAAAAGGCATGCGACGGTAAGCAAAAGTACCAAATGGACAGGTGAAGGTGGTCTTCTCCTGATCCTCAGGAGCAACACAGATTTGGTTATAGCTGGAATAACCATCGAGAAAATAGTAGAATGCATGACCGGCCAAATGCTCAAGCATCTGATCAATGAATGGAAGTGGGAAGTGATCCTTACGAGTAGCAGTGTTCAGTTTTCGGTAGTCAATACAAACTCTCCATCCCATTTGGACACAGGTAGGAACTAGCTCATTATCTTCATTCTTTACTACCGTCACGCCAGACTTCTTTGGGACAACCTGTATCAGACTCTCCCATGCACTGTCAGAGATTGGGTAGATGATACCCGCCTCGAGAAGTTTTAAAATTTCGGCTCTTACCACGTCCTGCATTGCCGGATTCAGTCGTCTCTGTGGTTCTCTAGACATTTTGGAGTTCTCCTCCAGGTGAATTTTGTGCATGACCACAGAGGGGTTGATCCCTTCAAGATCGGCAATGGACCATCCAATAGCTTCTCTATGTTCTCTCAAAATAACAAGGAGTTTAGACTCCTGCTCTGAAGTTAAATCGGAAGCTATGATGATAGGTAAAGTTTCTGATGGTCCCAAGTAAGAATATTTTAAAGTCTCAGAGAGTGGCTTAAGCTCTAATTTTGGTGGCTTCTCGATAGAGGGGATTGGTACAGATTGACTCACAGGGAGAGGCTCGAATTTTCTTGCTCTAACATCAACATATGGAACTTCATTCAGTAGAGCGTTCACCTCTTGCTCACCACTTTCAATGAAATCTGTGCCAAAGGTAGACAAAGACTTCTAGAGTGGATCATCGCAAATAAAGTGAAGAAAGGATTTTTCGACATAACTCTGAATCATATTAACCTCGTACAAATCATCTGTACAGGAAGGTTGTTTATACAGGTTGAACACATTGAGTTCTGTCGTCAGATCTCCGAACGACAACCTAAGCATACCATCTTGACAATTGATAACAACTTTAGCAGTGGCCAAGAATCGTCGACTAAGAATAACCGGAATGTGCCCACTTTCGTTCTGAATAGGTTGTGTATCCAACACTACAAAGTCGACCGGAAAGTAGAATTTGTCTACTTTCACCTTAACCTCTTCTATCACACCTCTCGGGATTTTCATAGAGCAATTGGCTAACTGAAGTGTGATAGTAGTGGGTTTCAACTCATCCAACCCTAACTGCTCATAAACAGAGTATGGAAGTAAGCTGACACTGGCTCCAAGATCTAACAAGGCCCTATCAATATCAAATGTACCAATGGTGCAAGCGATGGTTGGGCACCCAGGATCCTTATGTTTTATTGGAAACCCTTGTTGGATGAGTGAACTCTCATTTTTTGTTAAAAATGCCTTTTTGGGAACATTGGTTTTCCGTTTCACCATACAGAGGTCTTTCAAAAATTTGGCATAGGAAGGTACCTGGTTTATAGCTTCAAGTAGATGTATATTGATACTGACGTGTTTAAATACCTCTAATATGTCACTATAGGGTACTCCTTTGTTAGGATTGGCTAACCTTTGAGGGTACGGAGCCTTAGGCACAAAAGTATTCTTAGCAGGTGCTTCAGGTTTATTTTGGACGGAAGATGGACTAGGCATGTCCTTTTGATGCTTTGGTTGATCAGCTGTTTGGTCTTCCTGTTATTTAGGTGGTTCGACCTTGTTATCTACCTGTCTCCCAGACCTCAAGATAGTAATGGAGTTAGCGTTATCTGAATTAGATAACGAAACCTCATTTTGTCCCTTGGGATTTGGGATAGGCTGACTGATAAACTTACCTTTCTCTCTATATCGCGGTAGCTAATTTCCCAAGTTGTGTTTCAAGCTTGTGCATAGCCTGTTGGGTGGACTGCATGAATTGCTGCAACGTATCCTCGAGAGAGGGCTTACGTTGTTGAGATGGACTGGACTGATAGGATGGATTTGGCTGGGGTGGATGATTTTGAGATGGATGGTATGGTTGGTTGGGTGGTTGGTACTGGGGAGGTTGATATGGTTGACCTTGATATTGAGGAGGTCCTTGACCTACTGGAGGTTGACTCTGATGCCATGAAAAATTTGGATGATTCCACCAATTAGGATTGTATGTAGCAGAAAACGGGGTTCCTTGTTGTCTTCCAAAATTATTGAGCGCATTGGCCTGATCGGTTGAACACTCAACATTTGATCATAAGGAAGGACAATTTTGGGCAGTATGTCCTGGGTTAGAACACAATGCGCAAACCTCAGCATGCATTCCTAATGATGGGTTCATCGCCTGAGACATCGCTAAAACATCAACTTTTTTCGTTAGGTTTGCGATTGCAATCTTAACGTCAAAGTCATTGTTAACTTCGTACAAACCTCCTCTCTTTGATGTTTGTACTGAATTCTCTCTTTTGGAGAAGTCCCATCGCTGAGAACTTTCCGCCAATGATTCTAAGAAATTCCATCCATTGTTTGCAGTTAGCTGTAAAAATTCCCCACCTTTCATAGACTCGACCATTGTGCGGTACGATGTGGTTAAACCATCATAAAAGAATTGTATAAGTCTCCCTGTTTCATAGCCGTGGTGGGGGCATTTGCTCAACGAATCTTTGAATCTTTCCCATGACTCACAGGAAAAATTTATTCAAAAATTTGTTGGCCAATTGATCCCAAGTTGTGATGGAATTTGTTGGTAGAGAATTCAGCCAAGATTTTGCTTTTTCTTTGAAAGAAAAAGGAAATAAACGAAGTCTAATGGATTCATCAGTGATGCCTTGAAGCTTGATGGTGGCGTAGATCTCTAAGAATTTTTTAACATGTAGGTAAGGGTCCTCATGATCAAGTCCATGGAATACGGGTAAAAGATGTAACAGAGCTGGTTCCAGTTCAAATGCCACATTAGTTGCTGGAACAACTATGCAAGATGGTGTGTTGGGCGTGACTGATGAGAAGTAGTCTTGGAGGGTTTTCTCTTCGACTCTTTCTCCGGCCATGTTAGGTGATGGTGGTGGTGAAGGTGGACTGTCTATGTCTAAAACTAAGTTGGACTGAGCTCCGGACGCAACGATCGGTAAATCGACGGAAAACGTAACTCGAACCAAGCGATTGTTAGAGTCACGAACCCAATAATTCATACACAGACATGATCATTCACGCTCAATCAAATCCACATAAAATATGACCTAAACCTAGACTGACACAGGGATCCTAATGGACATGAACAACCCTAAACAATGGTTCTAGATTGATTTTAATTGCGTAATGCATGAACCAATTTTTACTAATCTTTTTTTTATATTTTTTTCCTATTTTGTGAATGCAAACCTAAGCGCTACCAATGCAAGATTCAAGCAAATATGAAAACAATAAACAAACAATTTAACCTAATGCATGAACTAGCAACCTAAATGAATGAGCAAATTAAATATGCAATTTTTTTTTATTTTTTATGCAAAATAAATGCAAGACAACCTAATAAAAACTATATGAATGCATGAAAATTAAAAATTAAAGAAAGAGATTAAACGCGTGTACCTTGGCTTTTTTTTTTATTTATTTATTAGCAAACGCAGTTTTTATTTTTTTAGCAATTTTTTTTCCGCAAGAATTGTCAAAGCACCTGCACAAAACAAAACTCAAAACCATGGTGAAGCATCTAATCAAATAAAATATGCATGATTTCTAACTAAATGCAGATTTCCTAATGTTATAACTAGTGGAGGAAATTAAATGATTGAAACGTAATTAAGAATTCAAAACTAAATTAAGACCATAAAAATTTCTAAATTAATATCCACCAAATTAATCTAAATTAGATTTTCAAGCTAGTTCAAAGTTGTTCAATTTTTTTTTTCTTTTTCTTTTTGAAACTTTTTAGATGGACCTTCCAAATTTAGATTTACTTTTTAAAAATAGAACATGACTAGATTGGATTAAAATTCCAAGATTAGAAAATGCAAAAAATAGAAACTAAATATTTTGGGAAGTTTCTAAAAATAGAAATCTCCAAAAATAAAACTTTTATAAATTTAGCAGTGATTCCAAATTTCGATAATCTCCTGATTTGATTGTAGAACTTCTAAATAAGGTAACTTTCTTGTTGTGCAAATTTTAAATTTATAACTCGCAAGCGCACGAACCATTAAATAGTATAGCGATTAAGTGCGAGGTCGAACCCATCGGAACTTAGGAAAATATATCCATGAAAATTATACCATTGAATTAAGTATTTTAAGAATTTTGAGAAATATGGAGATAAATCATGAGCATGAAATAATTTATCTAATATATGAGTTTTAATATTAATTTAGAAACATTCTAGATTTAAACATAGAATCTAACAATTTAATTAATTTTAATTAAGATGGTGGAATTAATATAAAAATATAAACAATCTTAATCTAATTTAGAAAACAAAATTAAGATGCAATTAAATTATTTTCAACCTACTTCATCAATTTCAAAGATTTGAGTTTTTATAAACAAAAAAAAAATTTAAAGACACCTAAACTACCTCTGTACATATTTATAGTGGAACTGGGTTAAAGAATTATGGAGGCTTTATTTTCCGTATTTTGAAAATAACATCAAGGCCTAGAATACGGAGCTCACATTTATTATTTATCATGTACTCAAATTCTTCATCTATTGAAATCCTCATTATGAAATTTATGAAATCAATTAAAATAAGAAAATTCAAATCCGGCCTTAGGCTAAATAAAATTTAAACTTACAATTTCGAATCTAAAAGTTTTTTTGCTTTTAAAAAGAACCTTAGACTGAAAAAATCAAGTTTTATCCAGTCTAAAATATTTTTTTGACTTCATTGAATAACTTAAAATAATCTCTCACATAAATCCATAAAAAGAATTCAAATAAAATAAAACTTTCATCATACAAAAATAAATAAGTGGAAAACCATATTTCTAAGGGTTTTTTTGCCTTTTAATTATTAATAAAATTTGGAATTAAGAATTACAATGCATTGGATTTTGGATTTAAATAAAAACAAAACGAAATTATACTATTATTAATGAAATTAAATTACAAGACATGAATTAAAATAAAAGAAACTAATTACAAAAAAAAAAACCTAACCAAGAACTCCTAAATCCTTCAATCCTCCAAATCCTCTAAGCCAGGTTCGGATTTCATTGGAGTCTGATGGCCTTTATTTATAGGGATTTGGAGATGTTAAAATAAGCAAGGTTAGGTGGGTCCCATTCCCCAACTCAGCCGACCACATGTGATAGGAAGCGGAGCGACCGTGTGTCCCTTTCGCCGCCGGTTGATTTTTCTGCCTCCCTTTTTTTTATTGGGTTTGTTGAACCCAGATCTACTGAGAAGATAAGGGTAAACTCCCACAAACCCCTTCGTCCGACGATCCTTCCCCACCGCCTTCAGCCATAACAGCGGCCGTCACTCCAAGATCGAGAGGAGAAATCATGGGATCAATCACACGATTCTACATGTCTAACATCGATCGATCGAAGCAAAAAAGAAGTGTATGTTCAATCAGTCGATTCCACACAGAAGGGCAGAAACGTAATTTCCACTCGAAAATTGAAATGCGATGTCTGTGGGTGTCTCGATGCCGAGCCTTATATTTTATTCTTTTTATCATAGATTATTTTAATTAAATTAATCAAACTACATATCTAGACTCTTTAAGATTTTATCAATTTAATTTTTTTAAATAGTAAGAACTTGTGGTGTTGGGGTTTGTCATTTTGCAATTGTTTTTGAAGATGCTCCTTCTCACTCCTTAACGCTGGAAACTTGGCTCAATTCCGGCATTCGAGATTTTTGGATTTCTATTTGGAAAATTTCTATTTTCTCAATTTGCTCTTTCTTTTCTTCCTTTCTCTTGGTGATATTTTATAAAAATTGAAAAACAGAAGGTCTCTCTTGGTGGCTTCAATGGACTTGGCAGGTTATGTGGCCTCTCTTGTCGAGGCAGTGTTGTGTTTGAGAGTGGCAATGGAAAATTTGACAAAGAGAGGGTTTAATGGACTTTTGTTTTGTACGAAGTGGGGGAGGAGAAAATTCATGGGTCTATTTTATATTTGTGGGAGAGAGTTGATTGAGAAGAAACCGTCTGCTTGAGTTTGTAATTTGAGAGAGAAATTTGTACCCATTAATATTAGTGGAACTTATCAGATTGCTGTCTGAAGAAGTTTGGAAGATTTGGCTCAATGGCCCTTCTCATTATACAGTGTATATATAGATGTACAGGTCTAAGTATAGAAGTCCTTAATTAGGGAACTTGACAAATATAGAATAAAGTATACATGGTAGGTCAACCCTTCTCTCTAATACTCCCCCGCAAACTCGATGGTGGTAAAGCGATGAGGTTGGAACTAAGTTTGGAGAAGCGCGACGAAGATAACTCCTTGGTGACGATATCCGCGAGTTGATCCTCAGAGCAGAGCAAACAAACTGAATCCAATGAGTGTCAGGGCGACCTCGACGACCACGATTACCACGAGCATAAGATCCGCTCCCATGAGATGAGAGAAGAGCAGTGTGAGATACACCGCCAGGGCTATCAGATGGCGTATGTAGTCCCAAATGTATGAGTTGGGACTCAAATAATAATAGCCGAGCACGGAGATCTTGGAACAGTAGAAACGGTGGGGTGAGGATGGTAGTAGTGTAAAACATGGAATAGTCGGGGCCAAGACCACATAGAACAGATGTAACGAGGTCATCATTGGAGACCGGCTGATTGATAGCGGCAAGGGTATCGACAATGGATTTGGCATGTTGCAAATACTCAGAAATGTTCTTCGTGCCTTTAGAGAGAGTAAGTACTTGAATCCGCAAATGAGTGGCATTGGCAAGAGAATGCTGGGAAAAATTTCATTGCAGACAGGTCCAAATCTCACGAGAGGTAGAGAGGCCAACAACCTGCGCAAGAACAGGTTCAGATAGAGTAGCAATAAGAATGCCAACTAGGTTCTGATCCAGTGCAATCCAGGCGGTATATGATGGGTTGATAGTAGATTTGGATTGGTCTTCAGTGGAAAGGTACGGAGGGGGACAGGGAATGGTGCCATCAATATAAGGCCAATAATGTTGGCCAAGTAAGAAGGGTTTGATTTGGGCATGCCAAAGAAGGTAATTTGTCTCCGTTAATTTGATAGAGACAAGATAAAAAAAGTTGGGCATGGTGATTGTCGGAACAGAGGAAGCCATCTAGATAAAAGCTTATCTTTTTTTTTTCTTTTTGTCTTTCTTTCTTTCTTTCTTTCTTCTAGCCCAATGAGAGAAAACGCAGGGACTATCGGTGAGCAGCAGGAGGCTGAGCGAAGAGCAGATGGCTGAATCGAGAAGTGCCGCTGCAGACTGGCTGGGCAGGCGTAGTAGGCTGCGACCAGAGAAGCAGGGCTGGCGGCGGAGAAGCAGATCTATGCCTGCGAGGGAAGAATCGACAAGATCTCGAGCTAAGAAAACCCTGTTTTCTGCTTACAGATCGAGTGCAGACCTGGCCTTTCTGCGGCGACAAGATCACACCCAGGCAGACGAATCTGAGAAGGGAAATCCCCAAGCTGGGCTGGAAAGGACTGTGAGATCTACTGCAGCAGAGGGCTGGCGGTGGAAAATTGCTGGCAGATCTAATCAGAAGAGGGTCGACTCTGTTTGGGCAGAGGAGTGGCTGCAGACTACTGCAGAAGAGGAGGCGGAATAGGGATGGCCAGTAGGCGTCTTGAAGATCCCAGATCTGAATCGGAATGTCGATTGGCGCCGAAGAAGGGGGTAGAACTGTATCTGGACCGAGGACGGTCACTGGCAGATAGGCAACAAGGAAGCAACTGGACACTAAGCCAGATCCGTGAAATCCAGCGAGTAGTAGGCGATTGCGCAGATCCGGCGAGCTGCAGAAGCAGAGAAGAAGGCAAGCAACAGAAGCAGAGAAGAAGGCAGCAACGACGTTCTTGGCCGAAGCAGAGGAGGAAGACACTCGTGATCGGGAACCAGATCAGGCAGCCGGAGAACTGGTCGGCGCAGTGAGTGAGCGCAGAGAACCGCAGAGTCATAGCTAGGTTGCTAGAACAGGACACAGGTGAACTATGGGAGCCAAAGCGGATCGGTGGAGAGAGAGTAAGGACGATCGTGGACTTGCGTAAAGGAGAAGGTTGGGGAGGGTATTGAAAAAAAAATTAAGACAAAGACGAAAAAATTAAGATTGAAGGGAATCGATGTGTGGCTCTGTACCATGAGAAGTTTGAAGATTTGACTCAATGGCCCTTCTCATTATACAGTATATATATAGATGTATAGTTCTAAGTATAGAAGTCCTTAATTAGGGAACTTGACAAATATAGAATAAGATATACATGGTAGGTCAACCCTTCTCTCTAATACTGCCCATGGACGTAGACTTCACTCGAACCACATAAAAATTGTGTTGTCTTTTGGTAGATGTTTGATTAGTTGTTTGATCGCTTCTGTTGCGTTGTTTGAGTTCAATTTTAGCACAATACTTGACTAATGTGGATATTATCATTCTGATATAAATATGTCATTTTAAACAACAGCAAAATAGATATTGTAAATTTTATTATTCTGAAAAAATCATTTAGAATCTTTTACCAAATTGATTTTAATAAATAAAATAGATAATTGATAAAGAATTTATTTTAGTTGTTTTTTAACTTAGCTTCAATCTAAATGAGTATATATATTTAAAGAAATTGAATTCTTATATAACATTTCATCTCGTTATCAAATATCATCTATTATAATTTAAATTATAAAAAGTCTTCAAACTATAACATGCTCGCCTAGTGTCCTCCCAAATGAAAACCTCCCGCTATGAGAACGGCAATGAGTCACAAAATTGACATCGACTCCATGACTTGCACTTTCCAAAACACAATTCAACTTAAAAGAGTTGAGACATTTTCGAAATGATCATCCTTCAAGAACATATCAATCAGATGTTCATAAAACCTCATCCCCCTTAATAGCGACATAGCCTCCACTTATCTATGACACCAATTGCTCTCAACCAAGCTCAATCTGTGAATCTGCCTTTGAATGGAACGTACTAAGAGGAATGATTGGGAGGGTAAACCAGAGCATGCAGACAGAAGAATTACAAATATTGTGCCGTTGGGTTCAACACAGTCAAATCTCATGCGAGTAAGAGCTGAGGCGGCATCAGCCACCAGGTCGTTTTGACAGTAGCGAGCGACATAGGAGGTCCATGAGACACGTCTTTTTGGGAATTTATGTCAAACAGTTCGCACCTCAACAATCTGTCTTTGAACGAAGCTCTTTGAAGGATAAAATGTCGCAAATTATCACGTTCAGTTATGAGATTCCTGAGTCCACGTGTCGTAGCTTCAAGACCTAAATCTGATACCAGTTGTTGAGACTGAGTCACCATCTATCAGACTAATCTTTTCTTTTGAGCTGGAAGTCAAGAGGTTGTTCTATTCAAAGATCCCCAATACGGATTAGGGATGGTAGGTGGGTAGAAAGGGTTGTTCGTTGGGTGAAGACCCATCCAAATTCCCCACTCAAAACATACTCACGACGTAACTTTGCAACCTACCAGAGCTACTTAAGAGAAAGATGAAAAGCAGCCGACTGAGCAACTGAGGTCAAGATCAAAGAATTAGGATAAGGGAGAGGCCGGAGGAGGTTGGGTGGCTATTGAGGTGAACGAAAACAGAAGAACATGAGTTGGGGGAATCTTGAAATTTTTGGATCTTAAGAGCCGCAAGAGCATGAAATGACAAACGTTGTTTACAAGGGATTAGAATGGCAACAACCTGATTCGACCTAATTATCTAAATGAGTAAAATTTGAATCAAACTTGACTGAATCCAAATTCAAAATAGATTTGGATTAATTGAATTCATTTGATGCAAATAAAATATGATGTGAATTCAAATGTGTCTCATCAAAATACGAAGAAAATCATGTTAATATTCTTCATGTAAAATCCACTCTCGAAGACTAGTTATTTAGCGGAAGATGTTTCAAACATTATATAGAATAATTAATTTTTCAGTCCAAATGATATGAGACTTTTTGACAACTTCTGTTACATTTTTTTACATAAATAAAATTCAATACGTATCAATTTTCTTAAAGTTCGGATGAGCACCCTGCTAAGAAAGCTGCAGAGGATGTTTATTCCTTGAACATGGCAAACAAAATTATACACAAACAAAACTGGCATACAGCCATAGGAGCCAACAGGGTGCAGATTTTCTTAGTAAGAATTGGATAAGACTGAGATCAATGTCCACACAAACTAAAATACCAAGTTAAATTGCCAACAACCAGGGGTTTAAATCTCAGCTTGGCTAATATCCATATGTAAATATTGGCCAATAAATTTCTCTCTCCAATTGATATTTGAAAAAATTCTTAAAAAATTATCATAAATTCAGAAAATTGGGGGCTTCTTGAAAATATAATTTTTTTTATTATTAAATATCAATCCTTTACATATTCAAAATATTTATTCAAGTTTTAAAAAAGATTTTTTATAAAATTAACAATAAAATGAAGAAAAATGATAAAAATAATTTAAAAATTATGAATGATTATGTAGGAAAATTTTGATAAATTTAGTAATTAGTATTATGATTTTTTTAAATTTTATAAGCCGCCTAAATTTAAATGAGGTCATTAATAAAACTAATTTTAATGAAAAGTGTTAAAAATACACCAACTACATGAAGACACATAAAAAATACACCAAATACATCAAAGTATCACCAAATTTTATAAAAAAAATATATAACATCACTATGGATCAAGCACTTCGTACAGATATCCGATCACCTAAAAATAAAACCTGGCACATCTGTCCTCTGGAAGCCACACATCGGTCGGCCGATATATATCAATCTAAATGTACAAAAAAAAAAAAATACATCAAATACATAAAAAATACACCAAATACATCAAAGTATCACCAAATTTTCTAAACAAAATATATCACTTGGATCAAGCACTTCATATGGATATCCGGTCACATGAAAATAAAACCTGGCATATCTATCCTCTGGAAACAACACGTCGGTTGGCCGATTTATATCAGTTTAGATGTTCAAGGTCTATAGGCGTGTAGAAATCCTCGGTAGTAGCATGTGTAATCTTTGGATTCCTTCTTAAGTTCCTCGTCCTAAGGTGTTGATTGTAATGGAGTTAGACTAATTCATTAAGTTTTTTCGAGGACGACTTATTACGTGGTTGACTATTGCACGTATTTGGATGTTGACCAATTTCGCTCGCAATTACTTATGCTGGATGTCTGGCTAAGCAACTTCACTACGTACTTCCTCAAATTTGGTGTACTATGGCCAAACCAAATCCACCATTTCGTTGGTGTCATCTTAGCCGTCTCAGTCAAAGTAATATCAGTGGTGGGATCCGCAAAGGATTCTGTGCACCCTTCGAATATATGTACCTGTAACAAGGATAAGCACAACAATTTTGAGTACGACCCACATTATACAACAAAAAATAATATTTGATAATAAATTAAAGTAATACCTCATTCATACAAGCAACTCGCTCATTAGGATGCATAATGACCATTTTCACCCACTAAATAAAATAGCTCATTCATTTAGCTCTTTCCATATAATCTTTGTTCTTTTAGCACATGCATATATCTATATATACTAGTATTATCTCTGTACTTTTAGATACAAAAGATCATTTCAAATTATTGATATCTTTATGTTTTATAATTAATCAAAGACAAGGTTTTAATAAATTGTCCCATGCTTGATTTACCATCACCATCGTCAAAATTCCATTAATTTGGAATCAACTTTTTAATTTCTAATACCATCCAACATGTCTTTTTCTACAACTCCCTTCACAATTTCAGTGGCCAACCTCTACTCTATGTACCCAACAATTTGTAATCTTTAAACTACATGCACCAATCTTCCACTCAACACTACTTTATTCATATTAATCAGTCCAAGTTAAATACAAATCGACCAAAATGAAAAGATTCATATTATGCTATTAAGGTTTGTAATATAAATAATGTTCCATGACCAATACATCAAAAAATATAGTCAAATATAACAAATTCTTAATTGAAGCAAGGTCTTTTATCCAAAAATAAAAAATTAAATAAAACAAAACACTAGTTACGCACATCAAGTTCTATTATGCAAACAACCAAACTATATATATATATATATATATATATATATATATATATATAACCACAATACTTGTGAGTTCCAAACACATTACAATTGGAAAGTAAAAATAAATACAAAAAACAACTAAAAATAAATAGAACCCATAGACATTTTAAGAATATGCAATTATCAAAGGAGATGTTTCTTACAATTTTGTAAAAAGCTAAGACAAAAACAAAAACAAAATAAATCTTCACAGTTCACACATCTTACTATGATCTTAAATGGTGGTGTTTTGGTCCCTGGGTCAATAATCTTCTGATAAATGTCTGATTAACTATAAAAAGCAAACATGTCTATCATGCTGGCACATGTAGTTAAATGCATGGATGACACTCATATCGGCCGATACGCCTTCTCTCTTGTTTTAGTTTTTTATTTCTTTCAAAAAATTCTAGAAAATTTACAAAAAAATTAAAAAAATTATGAACTTCATAGAAATGTAAATGGGATTAAGTACAACCAATTGATAGCTATAGTTGTAACAAGTTGGTGCAGCCACCCACTTCATACTTTATGAATGTCTACTGTCAAGTGATTGCATATGCACTTAAATTTATTACCATATAATAAAGTTTTTGAATTACAGCTTACTTTCAAAAGCTAGAGAATGGTGTCTTCAAGTGTTATATAAAGTCATTAGTTTTACAAATTAACCGATATGAGACTTTTTGTTAATATAAGTACTATTAGACATAGACGCATGAATATAATGTGTTTGCAAAATTTTAGAAAATATTTCACAAAATTATTTGTAGCTCTAGGCATTTTTTATAATGTCAACAAATATAAGGCAGGGGTGCAAAAAACATCTCGGCCAATAATTCGGCCGATATGATTCTCTCTCCTCCGATATTTTCATAAATTTGCATTTTGGTCCAAAAATTTTATGGTAATTTCAAAAAAATTATGACTTCTTGTAAAAATAATTTTTTCATTAAATATCGGTCATATACATATTCAAATTATTTATTTAAGTTTCAAATACGATTAGTATTAAAATTAACAATAAAATAAAGAGAAATGATAAAAAAATTAAAAATTATGAAAAATTATGTAAAATTTTTATGATAAATTTAGTGATTAGTATTATGATTTTTTAAATTTTATTCCTAATTTTATAAGCCACCTACATTTAAATGTGGTCATTAACAAAACTAATTTTTCCTATAAAGTTAAAAAAATAAAAATGAGAAAGAAAAATAAAAGGTTGTAATCTATTCATTACCTAGGATTCCTTCTTCTCCCATTTCCCACACATTTTGAAAATTGAAACATGATTCGAGTAAATGGATGTTAAGATAATGTTTGTTGTATTTTAATCTATCTAATTTTTTAAATTCTTAATCTTAGAGACAAAAATTTTAATGGATTTAAAAATAATATATTAAATCTAATAGTAATGGTTGGTGCTAATACTTAAAAATTGAAAACTTGAAATCACTTGAGTTTCACCAAATACATCAAAGCTTAACCAAATTTTTCTAAAAAAAAATGTAATATCACTATGGATCAAGCTTTTCATATGGATAACTGGGCACGTGAAAATAAAATCTGGCATATGTCTCTTCCGGAAGCCGCTCATCAGTAGACGTGTACTTGGATGTTGACGATGGATAGTGATACTGCCAACTACCAGAGGAGGGTTACGACTGGTGATGTGAAATGGACATGGACTACATATTACTTGACAATGAGTCTGTGTCCAAGTGTCCATGTCTCGATTGACCAAAATATCATGTGCGCATATATCCAAACGATACATATCATTCACTCTGACCGGGCATGTTCGTTCCGCCATGAGGAGGTGTATGTTGTCTATCCTCCTGTCGGTGATGGATTTCACTCATGTCGGGATAATACCCCGGTGGATTTTCAGGCTCAACATCCACAACAATATTTTGATTACCAAAATTGTACCCATCATCTGACCCATTACCATCATCTGTAAATGAATCAGATCTAACCGACCCATAATCACGCCTGCTAGGTTTGCTGCTCGGAACAACATGTTATTTTCCCCTGATTGATCTCCTTGTCTGTGAAGAGCTAGATTCCCCGGCTGTCCCAGTGGACCGCTCACTAACAGAATGACAACGTGGTGTCATCCTTGTACTTGTTTGACGTTCCAGACCCGCATTTGGAAGGCGGGACACAATGATTGAATGGCGGCGATCGTCATTTTCCACCTCTTCCTCGGAATCCTGCAGTTGTCCCAACTCTACACTTTGGTCTAAAAATAATATATCTAGATCATGAAGTACAGGTTGTTCTTCCTCTTCGATCCATTCACTCAATGGATCATTATAGTGAATAGAGATTCGAGGTCGATAGGGATGAAAAAATCTTCTACATCTGTCTGCGTCAGCTCGGGGTACCTCCTTAAAGTCCTTGCCCTCAGTCGCTGATTGTAGTGTAGGTACACTAAATCATTCAGTCTTTTAGACGATAATCTGTTTCGAGGCTTGCAGTAGTTGCCGGCAAATAAGTTGCGCTTGTGTTGGTGCGCATTTGCAAGTTGCTACATTTCCCGTCTTTTAAACGGGTAATTCCTCCTGATATCATTTTCTCACAGAAGTTGCATTTCACTCTGTTATTACTATGTCGTTCACCGACCATGCTGGAACTTCTTTGTTTGGCGCCATTACTGTTTAAGAAATGCACAAAATTATAAAATATAGTCACATTTACATATTATTTGGCAATTTATCACATGAAAATGGGGGTTTAAATGATAAAATTAAAAAATAGCCTCATCTGATATGAAATTGAAATTTTTTTAGTCCACAAACCCTATACACTGAGAGGGTTGGTTTAAAAAAAATCATATTTTTTTTATATATTTATATATTTTTTGGCAATTTATCACTTGAAAATGGGGGATAAAATGATAAAATGAAAAAATAGCATCATCTGATGTGAAACTGAAAATTTTTTCAGTCCACAAACACTACACACTAAGAGGGTTGGTTTAAAAAAAAATCATATTTTTTGATACATCTACATATTTTTTGGCAATTTATCACAAGAAAATGGGGGATTAAATGATAAAATGAAAGAATAGCCTGATCTGATGTGAAACTGAATTTTTTTTCAATCCACAAACACTACACACTGAGAGGGTTGGTTTAAAAAAAATTATATTTTTTTGATACATTTACGTATTTTTTGGCAATTTATCACATGAAAATAGGGGATTAAATGATAAAATGAAAAAAATAGCATCATCTGATGTGAAACTGAAATTTTTTCAGTCCACAAACCCTATACACTGAGATGGTTGGTTTAAAAAAATTCATACTTTTTCGGTATATTTACATATTTTTTGGCAATTTATCACATAAAAATTGGGGATTAAATGAGAAAATGAAAGAATAGCATCATCTGATGTGAAACTGACATTTTCTTCAGTCCACAAACACTACACACTGAGAGGGTTGGTTTAAAAAAAAATCTTATTTTTTTGATACATTTACATATTTTTTGGCAATTTATCACATGAAAATGGGGGATTAAATGATAAAATGAAAACATAGCATCATCTGATGTGAAACTAAAATTTTTTTCAGTCCAAAAGCCCTATACACTGAGAGGGTTGATTTAAAAAAAAAAAAATCATACTTTTTCGGTACATTTACATATTTGTTGGCAATTTATCACATGAAAATTGGAGATTAAATGATAAAATGAAAGAACAGCATCATCTGATGTGAAATTGAAATTTTCTTCAGTCCACAAACACTACACACTGAGAGGGTTGGTTTGAAAAAAATTCATATTTTTTTGATACATTTACATATTTTTTGGCAATTTATCACACGAAAATGGGGGATTAATGATAAAATGAAAGAATAGCCTGATCTGATGTGAAACTGAAATTTTTTTCCAGTCCACAAACACTACGTACTGAGAGGGTTGGTTTAAAAAAAATCATATTTTTTTAATACATTTACATATTTTTTGGTAATTTATCACATGAACATGGGGGATTAAATGATAAAATGAAAAAAATAGCATCATTTGATGTGAAACTGCAATTTTTTTTTGTCCAAAATCCTATACACTGAGAGGGTTGGTTTAAAAAAAATCATACTTTTTCGGTACATTTACATATTTTTTTCGCAATTTATCACATGAAATCGAGGTTTTTGTTTAAACATTTAAAATAAATAATCACATTGCATGAAATTTATATTTTTTTCACGGAACCTTCTTTCTAAAATCAGAGGGGTGGTTTATAAAAAAAATAGCAAATTTTCCCAATAATTACTATTTCTTATAATGTTTTGTACATATAGGTTCCATTTTACTTTTGAAAAAACAAATTCAAAAAAACATTAATATGCATGAAAAAAATAAGTAATAACATACAGTCATAATAACTTCTATGCTAAATGTTTAAGCATAAATAAATCACTTGATCACTAACAGTAAATGATTATCCATATTTCTAAAATAACAAGATATTACAAGAAATGCATTATATGTTAAAGTATACATTAAAACCATAAAACATTTAGATGAAAAGGCTTAAAAATAAAAATGGAATAAAAACTTATAGGAAATGAAGATCTATCTATCAAATATACTTTGAACGGATTGGATCTTCTAAAATCAGTCAATTATACACTCTTTTCTTATGAAACGGGATGAAGGAATGTGAAATGGCAATGGACTTAGAAAAAATTGACCTCTGGATGAGTGGGTTTGGAAAAGATTCAGTGTGTGAATGAAGAAGTGTTGGAAAAGACTCAGCCTGCCAAACTCAGGCGATATTTTGATCGATATATCACGCAATATATCATCCGATATTCCTTCATAATATCGCCTATATTTTGTGGGCCCCACGACCGACATTATTATTTTTTAAAACACCGATTCAATACCGATAAATTGAAATATCGGCTGATATTGTGTATCGATAAACAAGTGCTATATTGGCTGATATTACAACATAAAGTAACAAGCGTCACAGCAAGAGCTACTGAATTCATTTTTCACTTTTTTGATATTAACTTTAGTCATTTTTTATAATTTTAACGAATATAAGGTATATGAAAAAATATCGTGAAATGCATAATTGTAATGCATAATTTTTAGGTCTACCCATCTCTACTCCTTCATTGCAGAGGTTCTCTTGGCCAGGGATTTAAATACCGGTGAAGCCGATATATCGGCCGGTAAGTTTCTCTCTCATCTTCTTTTTTGCATTTTTGTCCGAGTTTTTTTGGGTGATGTTAGAAAATTTGGGGCTTCTTGAAAATGTAATTTTTTCATTAAATATCGGTCGTATACATATTCAAATTATTTATTTAAGTTTCAAATACGATTAATATTAAAATTAACAATAGATGATATTAATTTATAAAAACAGGAAAATGTCCCATCAATCCTCTCAACTCTCAAGAAGAAGTAGATCCTATTATATAATTAATCAATCTTAGCGTAATTTTTAATGAGATTAGTATCACTTATTATAAAACAATTATCACATTTACAAATAGGATTGCCTTTCTTGATTTTTTTTTTTTCATATGATTAATATGGATCTAAATGTTTTGAGTTTGGATTTTGCAGGATCGATGGAGAGGAACATGTACATGTAAATGAAAAAAAAAAAATTCACATTCATTGAATAGTATTTTAAAATTCAAATCATGTTTTTAAAATTTTCAAGAAGTGGTAATAAAAGGTAAAATAGTATTTTATAAGTGTAAGACTTCTGAATAATATGGTATTGTTTTTTTTAAAGGGATTTCGATTATCTTAGCTTAGACTAACAAAAATTGAGATCAAAGTATACTATTAGTTATCTATCAAAATTTCATTTCATTTTAAGTAGATCTCAATGAAATTGAATTTCATATAAAGAGTTCGCTCTATCTTAGAGGTAGAAATTTTAATGGGTTTAAAGATAATATATTAAATCTAATAATAATGATTAGTACTAATACTTCAAAGTTGAAAACTTGAAATCACTTGAGTTTCACCAAATACATCAAAGCTTGACCAAATTTTCTCAAAACAAATGTAATATTACTATGGATCCAGGTCTTCATATGGATAACCCGGTACGTGGAAATAAAATCTTGCATACGTCTCTTCCGGAAGTCGCTCATCATTAGACGTGTAGTCGGATGTTGACGATGGATTGTGATACTGCCAACTATAAGATGAGGGTTGCGACTGACGATCTGAAATCGACATGGACTGCATATTACTGGATAATGAGTCCGTGTCGAAGTGCCATAGCTCGGTTGACCATAATATCCTGTGGGCGTATATCCGAAAGATACATATCCTTGACGGGGCAAGTTTGTTCCGCTATGAGGAGGTGTATGTTGCCTATCATCCTGTTGGTAATGGACTTCACTCATGTTGGAATAATACCCCGGTGGATTTGCATGCTCAACATCCAAAACAATATTTGGATGAGTAAAATCCAACCCATCATCTGACCCATTTCCATCATCAGTAGATGAATCAGAATCAGATCTAGCCGACCCATAATCACGTCTGCTAGGTTGGCTGCTCAGAACAACAGGTTCTTTTCCTCTTATTAATCTCCTCCTCTGTGAAGAGCTAGATACCCCATCTGTCCCAGTGGGTCGTTCACTAATAGAATGACTACGTGGTGTCATCCTTGTACTTGTCTGACATTCTAGACCCACATTTGGAGGGCGGGACACACTAATTAAATGGCGGCGACCTTCATTTTCCGCCTCTTCCTCGGAATCTTACAATTCTCCCAACTCTACACTTTGATCTAAAAATGATATATCTATATTATGAAGTACGGGTTGTTCTTCCTCTTCGATCCATTCACTTAATGGATCATTATAGGTAAATAGAGACTCAAGGTCGATCGGGACGAAAAAATCATCGGCATCTGCCCGTGTCAACTCGGGGTACCTCTTCAAATTCCTTACCCTTAGCCGCTGATTGTAATGTAGGTACAGTAAATCATTCAGTCTTTGAGATGATAATCTGTTTCGAGGTTTGCTGTGGACATATTTAAATGTCGACCAGTTACTCTCGCAGTTGGTTGCACTGCACGTCTGGCTCATCAGCTTGATGGCACACTTCCTCAATATAGGTGAGTTGTTGCCAAAATATGTCCACCACTGTGTAACACTCATTGTCGCCGTCTCTCTCAACCTAACATCGGCAGCTTCATCCGCAAATGACTCCAAGTGGTTCTCATAATTGTGTAACTTCAAAACAAAAAGAAACACAATTAGTATTATCGGATAATGAACAACTTTCAAATCATCGAAAATATTTGGGTCATAATGAACAAAAGTAATACATCTCTAAAACATGCCGCCCGTTCACCAGGATGCATGACACCCATAATCTCCAACGTCCGTCTTACGCAGTTACGATTTGAGTTGGTTGACAGTTCTAAACCTAACTCATTAGGTTTCTTTGAGAAGGGATTCAAATAATATGCTGCCAAGTGAAATACAATGCGATTAGCCTAAATATAAGATATGCACAATAATAAGATATAAACACACTACCGAATAAAAAACTAACCTGCAACGAACTGTGGGTTGAGATGAAAAATTGATTAATCATGTTGTTAATGATTTCCATGAATTGAACCGGAGAATTAACTTTCGCAACTTCAGTTTTAGCCTTTATGATACATTCAAATACACAAGGGAGCGTCGGCTTCTTATCTCCGTCTACAAATCGGAGTGCTATGACTATGGGAGCAGAGATGTTGATGGCCAATACGATACTGTCCCAGAACACTTTAGATACAAACAAGTGTGTAATGTTCTGGTAATATCTTTGATGTTCAGTGTTCCTCATGTCGAACGCATTCGCAAAGGACCTACTTCTCTCCATCTTCATCAATTCTGTCTTGCTTCTTAAGAAGCTCTACATTGTAAGGAATACTGTGGCGAAACGTGTTACTGCAGGTCGCAGTAGTTCACGACGTTTCATGTACTTCCTCATTACCTCTAAGATTCTAACATGATTGTATATAAATGTGGTGACATCCTTACACCAGTCAATTAGGTTCCCAAATTCCCTCACATTAGTAAAATATTTGAGGATAAAGTCTATGCAGTGGGCCGCACAGGGGGTCCATAAGATCCACTGGTATGTGTTCCCGACGTTCCTCCCTCCAGACTTATAGCCCGCTTCATTGTCCATTACAATTTGGACAACATTCTCAGGTCTAATTTCTTCACAGACAGACACCATCAAGCTACAAAGAAAGTCACCATCATTTACTCGGCCTGATGTGTAGTATGATTTATGATACATTGTGCCACATTGATTATAAATGAGGAAGTTAACGATACTACGGTTATCGTCACTCTTCCAGCCATCCGACATAAGGGTTACTCCCGTATCCTCCCAGGAAGACTTAAAATTATTTACCCATTCTTGGATCCGCTGTATTTCACGGGAGATGAACGTGGTAGAAATCTCATACGGCGATGGGAAGTTGATATTAGGTCCAGCAGTTGCGGATGCAAAGCACACAGACTTAAAATATGGATTTAAGATTTCCGTCAGTGGCCGATTGCTGTCGGCGAAAAACTTAGTGACTGCCGTCCCAACTAATTGTTTTGCCGTCTCTTTGTCTACTTGATTTATTTTTCCTTGTTTCAAGGAAGTTGGTCTGTCCCACATTGGATCACCAGCACCAACTGTATCCGGATTTACACCGTAGCGTTCAGTCCTTGCTCGTTCTCCTCCTCTGAATGCATTTTTAATGGAATTCCATCGGCCCATAAGTCCAAATTTTTGTCTGGATGATCCACGCGCAGTCCCTGATCCACTCGCACCGCCTGTGTAGAGTATTAAAATTCAGTTTTTGGCATTTTAATGTAATTTAGAAATAAATTGATTTTGTTGCATTAAACAATTAATTTAAAGAAATTAACCTGCACCACTCTGCCCTTTCATCTCATGCTCGCGGTGACTAATTCGCATTGCACGCTGCAGGTCTCTGTCCTCCTCAATCTCGTCTGGATCCTCTTTTGAAGACGACGGGACATTTTCCACGTATTGGCCCTCCCTTTCACTTTCTAAACAGTCGGCCATTATGTGACCGATAGCATGCTCTTCTGCTTCAGTCCTAATTTTCTTTTTTTTGGCATTCACTTCCAGTAGTTGCCTGCAAAGAATTTGCGCTTGTGTTGATGCGCGTTTGCAAGCGGCTACATCTCCCGTCTTTCCTGCTATATGTGCCTTTAAACGGGTTATTCCTCCTGATACCATTTTTTCACAGAAGTTGCATTTGACTTTGTTATTACTATGTCGTTCACCGAACGACCATGCTAGATCTTCATTGTTCTTAGCCATTGCTGTTTAAGAAATACAAAAAAAAAAAAAAAAAAGGTACATTTACACATTTTTTGGTCAATTTATCACATGAAAATGGGGGTATTAAATGATAAAATGAAATGAAAGCATCATCTACTGTGAACCTGAAACTTTTTACAGTAATAACACACTACAAATTGAGAGGGTTCATTTAAAAAAAGAATCTGATTGTTTTGATACATTTACAATTTACACATTAAAATGGGGGTATTAAATGATAAAATGAAAAGAAAGCATCATCTGCTGTGAACCTGAAAATTTTTACAGTAATAACACACGACAAACTGAGAGGGTTCATTTAAAAAAAGAATCTGATTTTTTTGATACATTTACACATTTTTGGGCAATTTATCACATGAAAATGGGGGATTAAATGATAAAATTAAAAAAAACCCTCAACTACTGTAAAACTGAATTTTTTTACAGTAAACAAACACTAATCACTGAGAGGGTTGGGTTAAAAAATATTCATACATTTTCGGTACATTTACATATTTTTTCATAATTTATCACATGAAAATGGGGGATTAAATGATAAAATTAAAAATAAAAACCTCATCTACTGTCAAACTGAATTTTTTTACATTAAAAAAACACTACTCACTGAGAGGGTTGGTTTAAAAAATATTCATACATTTTCGGTACATTTACATATTTTTTCGTAATTTATCAAATGAAAATGGGGGATTAAATGATAAAATTAAGAAAAAATCTCATCTACTGTCAATCTGAATTTTTTTACAGTAATAACACACTAAAAACTAAGAGGGTTCATTTAAAAAAAGAATCTGATTTTTTTGATACATTTACACATTTTTGGGCAATTTATCACATGAAAATGGGAGATTAAATGATAAAATTAAAAAAAAAAACCTCATCTGTTGTCACACTGAATTTTTTTACAGTAAACAAATACTAATCACTGAGAGGGTTATTCTAAAAAATATTCATACGTTTTCGGTACATTTACATATTTTTTCGTAATTTATCACATGGAAATGGGGGATTAAATGATAAAAATTAAAAAAAAAAACTCATCTACTTTCAAACTGAATTGTTTTACAGTACACAAATACTACTCACTGAGATAGTTGGTTTAAAAAATATTCATACGTTTTCGGTACATTTACATATTTTTTCGTAATTTATCACATGAAAATAGGGGATTAAATGATAAAATTAAAAAAAAAAAGCCTCATCTACTTTTAACCTGAAATGTTTTACATTAATAACATACTACAAACTAAGAGTGTTCATTTAAAAAAATAATCTGATTTTTTTGATACATTTACACATTTTTGGACAATTTATCACATGAAAATGGGGGATTAAATGATAAATTTTAAAAAAAAAACCTCATCTACTGTCACACTGAATTTTTTTATAGTAAAAAAATACCACTCACTGAGAGGGTTGGTTTAAAAAATATTCATACGTTTTCGGTACATTGACATATTTTTTCGTAATTTATGACATGAAAATGGGAGATTAAATGATAATATTTAAAAAAAAAACCTCATCCACTATAAAACTGATTTTTTTACAGTACACAAACACTACTCACTGAGAGGGTTGGTTTAAAAAATATTCATACGTTTTCGGTATATTTACATATTTTTACATAATTTATCACATGAAAATGAGGGATTAAATGATAAAAAAAAAAAAAAAAAAAAGCCTCATCTACTTTGAACCTGAAATATTTTACAGTAATAACATACTACAAACTAAGAGGGTTCATTTAAAAAAAGAATCTGATTTTTTTGATACATTTACACATTTTTGGACAATTTATCACATGAAAATGGGGGATTAAATGATAAAATTTAAAAAAAAACCTCATCTACTGTTAAACTGAATTTTTTTATATTACACAAATACTACTCACTGAGAGGGTTGGTTTAAAAAATATTCATACGTTTTCGGTACATTTACATATTTTTTCGTAATTTATCACATAAAAATGGGGGATTAAATGATAAAATTAAAAAAAAGCCTCATTTATTTTTAAACTGAATTTTTTTATAGTATAAAAACACTACACACTGAGAGGGTTGGTTTAAAAAACATTCATACTTTTTCAGTACATTTACATATTTTTTCGCAATTTATCACATGAAATCGAGGTTTTTGTTTAAACATTTTAAATTAATAATTACATTGCATGAAATTTATATTTTTTCACAGAACCTTCTTTCTAAAATCAGAGGGGTGTTTTATTAAAAAAGAATCAGCAATTTTTCCCAATAATTACTATTTCTTAATTCTTATAATGTTTTGTAGTACATTATAGGGGTCATTTCACTTTAGAAAATAAAAGAAAATGAAAAAAAACACTAATCTGCATGAAAAAAATAGCATACATTCATAATAACTTCTATGCTAAATGTTTAAGCATAAATAAATCACTAACAATAATTAATAATCCATATTTCTAAAACAACAACATTTTAGAAAAAATACATTAAATATTAAACTATACATTAAAACCATAAAATATTTAGATCAGGCTAAAAAAAAAATGGAATAAAAATTTACATGAAAATGAAGATCAATCTATGAAATATACTTTGAACGGAATGATCTTCTAAGATATGCCAATAATACACAAGGATTTCCAATCAAGCCGGATGAACGTTTGTAAGATGGAGATAGGAGTTAGAAAATACCACTGCTGGATGAGTGAGTTTTTAAATGATTTAGTGGCTGAATGAAGAGATGTATAGGGTATTCATATAATAGAGGAGTTCGACAGGGTCAGATCACGGGTTTCAGAAATATTAATAAAAAATCCAAGCGTGGGAAACAGCAAGAATCCCACAGCCTGTTGGATTTGATGTTTATAGGATTCCTAGGCGATATTTTGAACGATATATCATGCGATATATCGGCCGTGATATATCGCCCGATAATCTATCAAAATATCGCCGATATTAATATTTTATTCATATTAACTGTAACCGATACAGGGCGATATTCAAGGTTATCGGCCGATATTCTGGACCAATAAACGGTCCAAATATCGGCCGATATTAGTACATAATATCTCCGATATCTAGTGGGTCCCACTACCGATACAATTTTTTTTTTTTTTAAACTGCTCTTTTTAGACCGATAAATAGTATATCAGGTGATATTTGATCCGATATACGGACCGATATATCGTCTGTATCGGCCGATATCGTTCTTTTTTTTAAAAAAAAAAAATCTCAAATATATTTAATAAACCGATATTTACCAATATCGGCCGATATTGGGGCCGATATTTACGACCGTTTATCGATCATATCGGCCGATAATACTTCTGTACGGCCGATACATATCGTATTGACCGATATCGTTCGGTTTGAAAAAACCGATATATATCGGCCGATACGATATGTATCGGCCGATATTTGAACCCTTGCTCTTGGCATGATATTTTTAAACCCTCTCCCGTACAAGGAAATTCAACGATTTCAAACAGCATTACTTTTTTCATTTCTAGGAAATCAGGGACAACATATGCCATAGAAAATCATCAATAATGAAACAAATCAGAACTCAAATCAAATGTGTGCATGTTGAGAGAGTGTGTCATAATAAAAATCTCCTTTCAAGCATCTATTCTACATTAAAGATCTCCACGAAAAACTAACATCATCAAAAGGAAAAAAAAATGCATGAACAGTCTTACCAACTTAAAATTTCCGAGACAGCTCAAGCCATATTTTCAGATTTCTTTAACTTCTTTATAAGTCACATAGATAGATTTCATTTTTGAAGTCCATGCCTTTAATGAAACAACCATGATCTCTGCAAGTAAAAGAATTACAAATATTTTACAATCAATAACATATATCCCTTAAAAAATAAGCCAAAAGTAAAGAGTAAAAATCAAAATACAAAATCCCAAAGAGTAGAATTCAAATTTTAAAACTCGAACCATAAGCAACGGCAAGACTTACATGTGTCTCCTCTCAGAGAAGTAAAGAGTAGAAGGAGGAGGCGTCGTGGCACAGAGACAGAGAGACATGAAACTGATGGTAAAAAACGGGAGGGAGATGAGTGACCAGATGAAATTGGTTGTGGAAAGGATTAAATAGAAGAGATAGAAGGCCAAGACTAAACAATGGAATGAGTACTCAACAGAGATACAGCATTCACCCACGGCGAGGGACACATTGACGGACGATTAAAGTGGAAAAGAATGAAAAAGACAAGATACTTTAGATTTTTTATTTTTATAATAATTCATCTGTCGTTTACATGTTTGATTTCATCTTCCCTTTTAACGTTTGCAAGGAGATTCTCCATCTTTCACCCCTTATCGAGATAATCACCTTATTTAGGTGTATCAAATTCATATTAGTAATTTGTTTCATCAATTTTGAAGAGCCTCAAGGTGGATATCAACATTGAGGCTTTTTATTTATATCTTTATGACATAAGATATATTATTTCTTATCTGATTATCGAGATTTAATTTATGTAATTTAGATCAATTTTATTTATATATTTTTTTATAAATTTTAAATTTATAACTCACAAGCGCACGAATCATTAAATAGTATAGTGATTGACTGCGAGGTCAAACTCATCAGAACTTAAGAAAATATATTCGTAAAAAATATATCACTGAATTATATATTTTAAGAAATTTAAAAAATCATAGAAGTAAATCTTAAACATGGGATTAATTATCTAATTTTAATTTAGAGATAATCTAAAAATAGAAAACAAAATGGAAAATTAAAATTTGTGAACTTCAAATAAGATGGTGGATTTAATCTAAAAATATAAACAGTCTTAATCTAACTTAGAAAATAAAATAGAGATGCAATTAATTAATTTACCAACCGAATTCACCAATTTCCAGAATTTTATGTTTTTATAAACAAAAATAAAATTGAAAATACCTAAAATTACCTCTGTACATATTTACAATGGAACTGGTTTAAGTAAATCAAGAAGGCATTATTTTCCATATTTTCAAAATAAAACAAACGCCTAGAATATGGAGCTCACATAAATCACCAATCATGCATTCAAATTTTCCATTCATAATTATTCTAAGAATTAAATTTATGGATTTCATTAAATTAAAAATCTCAAATTAAACTTTAGAATGAATAGAATTTAAACTTTTTCTCCAAATCTAAAATCTTTCATCGCACTCTTAAAATAAGAGTCTTAGATTGAATAAAGAAGTCTATTCAATCTAAATTTTCTCTACATTTAATTTGAAATACTTAAAATAAATACACACATAGACTTAATTAAAGAATAAAAATAAAATCCAATAATCACCATACATCAATTGAATAATTGAAAAACCATACACTAAATATTTCATTATACCTTTCTCTTATTATTAAAATATGAAATTAGAATTACAAAACAAAGGATTTTGGAATTAAGAGAACTCAATAATACAATGGAAAATTAAAAACCACCAACCTCAAACCCTTCTGGAAATCAAAATTGTCAAAGTTTCTCTTCTTCTCTTCTTTCCCTCATCTCCTATGCACAACCCTTCAATTTCTTCGGCCAAGTTCAATTTTCTCAATGGGAGATAGAGTATTTATAGATGAAAGGACATGTTATAAATTACTTGAATTTAAAGATATAAATAAAACAAGGGACACTTGGAGGGCTGACATTGTTTGTGCTAAACTTGGAATGGCTTAAAGGAGGCAAGAAGATAAAAAAAATAGTAAAATTCGTGTAAAAAAGTGGGTGCAAAATCCCATTTTTTATATATGTACCACTTTGCAACTCATTTTTGACCTAGTTAACATCCGAATCGAGAAAAGTCGTAAACTAAAAAGTTGTAGCCCTTGAAGTATTCTTTTCAATCCAAAAAGAATCAAAGCAATCGGACATTAGAGTGAAATTTTATGGTCAAAATACTAAAAATGTGTCAAACCTTCCTTCTTTTTCTCCCCTTCTAATTTTGTTTCTTTTTCCTTAATCCACTTGCCAAATTCGAAAATCCTCTTGTATTGGCTTATAAATTTCAAATTTCCTCATATGTATCTTGAGATGATGAAAATAGTATTCACACATGTAGATTTCTTCATGGGCATTTTTTAATGGGTTTAATAATTGAGTTTTAAAAGTATAGAAAATCTAATAAATAATTTTACCACTTACATTCAATTCTCAAAGTGTACTAAATTAATCCAAACTCTCATAAATTGATTGAATTAATTAGTTTACAATAAAACCCTAAAATTATGGTAAAATAATTATTAAAAATTTCAACTTTAAAAAAATATCAACTTATGCCAATAATTGCAAAATTCACCATTTAAATTCTCATATCTTATATTTCACTATAAATCCTGCAAAAGTTCCAAAATCCCATTAAACATATTCTAAAACACACAAAAGAACGGCTAACTAATCCAAATATAAAGGTAAAATAGTCATTTTCATGTGCTCATCAATATAATATCTTCTTTTTATGACCAAGATGTCCAGTCTCTTAGAGTATCCGACTAATTTTCAAAGCATGTGAAAGTCTCGCTACTCACACACAGTTTAACTCAATACAAAGTGGTCTTTTGAGGAAGATGGAAATCGAATGAGACGGAATCCTAATCAAACATAGAACACATTTAATAACCTTTTTAATTAGAAATTGTAATGTTGGTTCAATTGAATAAGTATTCAAATAAATTTTGAATTCAATTGATGCCTTTTATTGGTCTATACTCTTTTATCAACTAAATAAATAAATAAATATATATATATAATATATATATATATATATGGGTTTAACTCATACTTTTATCACCATGCATTAACCTTAATTTCACTTTGTTTAAATTAAGTTTGGTACCTAATATTTTTATTTGCTAATCTTAAAAGATTCTGTAGAATAAAGGGAGGAATGGCATGGTATTAAAAGAGAGGGGAAGCCTCGAGATTGGAGAGGAAGATTTTCAGAGATATGCACGGACCGATTGAGTGGAAAAGAATGAGATTTGACCGTTCACTGTAAAAAAACCCCTCACAAGAGGATGATTTTTTATTCTTTTGCCGTTCGTATGTTTTGTTTTCATCTTAACTTTACCGGCATGCAAGGAGATTCTCCATCTCTCAGTACTCATCGATGTAGTCACCTCTACCGTTAAGCTGAACAACGGGAGATACGTTTTCAAGTATAATACTTCCTTCATTTTATTTTGATTATCTCATTTAAAAGATTTATATTTTTTAAAGAATTCTTTATATAAGACAAGCACTATATATGATCTCATATATTTTCAACACACTTTATAGTACTCCAATATAAATAAGACAACTATTTTGACAGAATTCTAAAATTTATATAGGACAACTAATTTGAGATATAGAGAATAATATTTATTTTTTTAATTTACGTGTGGGAACCGCTCGTAAAATCTCAATGGTTGAGTTCACTATCTGTAGGGCACATCAAGGTTAAGCTATGGAGGCTTGAACCCATAATCTCCTGCTTCTTAGACAGGAGGCAATCAGTTGAACTACACCTATGTAGGTAAAATTGTGAACTATAAATATGATATGATAGTAATTTATGTATTGGAAAACTTATTTTTTATTCCTTTTTATCAAAAATTATTTTATATCAAAGATTATTTTAATTAAATTAATTAAACTACATTTCTAAACTCTTTAAGATTTTATCAATTTTTTTTAATATTTAATTTTATAACCTTTAAAAATATTTATAATAATTTGATAAAAAAATATATTTATAAACTACTTGTAAAAAATGATATTTCTAACACACCACTTTAATTAATAGGTCTCATATCTAAATACTCGATGTAATACACCACACACCACCATGTAGGTGATGTAGTCACAACTGACAGTCTTATAAGTGATGTGGACATGGACAATATTGAGGATATTGCACTAGCTTTCATAGACTATTTTAAATATGACAACTCAAATTAGAAAAATTAGAAATTGTCTAATAGGATCTCCCATTTTATAGGCCCTATCCAATTAGACCCAATTCAAGTCAGACCTCAGTCCAAACCCAAGCCCAAATCCAAATCCAAATCCAAATTTAAACAAAGCAACCCAAATCCACCAAAACCTAAAACCCATGTGCGCCCAACCTCCTAATCCTCCTCCACTTGGTGCCATATCCTATCCATTTTAGCACATTTGATCCTTGCTAGATGAGATAAGGAGATAGAGTAGGATTTTGAATTTCTAGATTTTAGAATTTTATCTAGAAATTTTAGAATTATGACTAAGTGTTTGTTTTTTATTAGCTATTGTAATGCAATCCAAATCCATACGAGAGTTTGAATGCAACAAAGTCTAGAAGATAAAGTTTTAGATTATGTGCATACTAGTTCAAGGTTCTCTTAGTTTGTGATTTTCCTACTTAAGCACATGCAATTTGGCCAATTTTGGAACCTAATTTTAGAAATAAAATTTATCTTTTGTTGCAATTTGCATGATTTCCTTTGAAGTGGACTTCAGTTCGTATTAAGAGGCTACAGTCGTTTATCCTAGGTCATCGGACCTACCCTTTGGACTTTAGTTCAAAATGAATAATTACTATGTTATTTTAATCCTTTTATTTTTGTATTTGAATTTTGATTATGGATTTGATTTCTTGAGTTTCTCTTTTTTATTATTTCATAATTAAATTAAAAGAATATAAATAATGTTGACTTATTTATAAAAATACTGGATTTATGGGAAACTTGTCGTCGTCGACCAATCATTAATTGGATTTCGACAAGTAGCCCGTCCATAGATACTTGAACGGCTTAGGGCTCCAACAAATCGTAAGATTTTTTTAGCCCAGTTCTATTGTGAGCATTAGCTTGTTCGGTAAAATGACCAATGTCTACATCAGTTGGTCACCAGAACTTAAAAGTTCCTTAGAATTCTGTGTTCAGTTCACTTGATTTTCACAAATTAAAGATACTTAATATTTATGGTTGTTTGAATCAACATATTTTTTTTAATTTAATTTTTTTATTTCAATTGTAATTATTAGACTGTTATTTTGTTCCTTTCATGAATTTGAAAAATTATTAATGCCCCTGGACATTACTTTTAGAAGCCGACTGTAATTTTTTAGATTAAATGAGCAGCGGCACTGCATTTGTATAGATACAGGTCATACAGCATTGAGCCATGGCGAGACAGACAGACGACAGTCACGGACCCATTTGAGTGGAAAGACTCAGGAACACCTTTGACAGCTGAGAAGAAAAACAACACAAAAAGACAGGATACTTTTGATTGTTTATTCTTATAGTAATTCTTTTGTCGTTCACATGTTTGTTTTCATCTAACCTTTTCACGCATGTGCAAAGAGATTCTCGATCTCACTCCTCATCGAGATAACCACCTCTACGTTTATGTCGAACAACTGCACATATGGCTTAAAAGTAAATTTTATAATCTTTAAAAAAATTATAATAATTTGATAAAATATATTTTTGTAAAGAACATTTACAAAAAATATATCTTATATCTAAATACTCAATCTAATACACTACATACAATGGTATAGGGCATAATTACTTATTATTAACCATAAATGATCTCATGGCTACTATTATTCACCTTCACTTGTTTATTTTCAATAAGATAATATAAAAATGATCTTATCACTATAAATAATTAATAACTTTGTTCTTGTAGAAACATTTTATATTGTCTATTTCTTTTAAAATACGGTTTAGTTGAATCAATCCATTTAATAAAAATAATATTATTTAAAATTGAGTCAACCAATTTAATAAATTGTTTGAAAGTTAGACCAACTCATTTAAGTTTTATTGAGTGCTCGAGTAAAGTTAATCTTTTTATGTAATACCTCGCTTCAGAGGAGAGGAAAAAAAAATCCCACATTACTAGTTACATTGGAAATTCTTTGGTATATAAGTGGTAGCATTCATCATTCTCGCACAAAGTCTTTTGGGAGCAATAGTGGGTTGACTCGCCAAAGCAAAGTCGTACGGGTCTATGTGTAGGTTCAAAGCGGACAATATTATGCTAGCGGGACATGTTGTTACATTTGGTTCAACTCTCCACCTGAGAGTATAGGTTTGGTTCTTGTGTGTGTAGAGCCTCACATTGCTAGTTGCATTGGAAATTCCCTGATATATAAGTGGCAGCCTTCATCCTTCTAGCAGAAGGCCTGTTTGGCTCGCTAAAGCAAAATTGTGCGGGTCCGTATATAGGACCAAAGCAGAAAATATTGTGCTAGCTGGACCGGTCGTTACAATTTAATAAGTGATTTAGATAATGTATAAGTTGGATTTAACTATTTAAATTTGTCAATAAGTAGATCAAGCTTTATATGAATTAGGTTAGACTAAATTTTTAATAAATTGTTTCAATTAAATTGACTCATTTAATCTCCATTTGGCGTTTAGATCGAAATATTTCAATTAATAGATAGGTGACTCATTGGGCCAACCCATTTTATACATAATTTGAATTAAGTGTTAGCATTTTAATTCAAGTTGAGTCAAGTGAGTCCATTTGATAAATCTATTAGGACATGTTAATTTATTTAAACTTAGTTAATTGGGCCAACTTTTTAATAAATATAAATTATTTGATGTAGGTAAACCCATTTAATCTATGTTGAGTTAAATTATTCCATTTGATAAATTTGTTAAAATAGGTCAACTAAAAGCTTTTTTAGTTGTGCCAAGTCATTTAATACATAAGTCAAGTATGTTGCAAAATCTAGGTATTTTAATGTTATAATATTTATTGGCAAGCCATAGAGACACCCGGGTTTTCTTTCACTACACACCCGAACGATGGCTGTGGAGTGGGATTCTCATGTGAGCCCGTTTCTCTACTGATTTTTACAAATAAAATATCAAAATTCATCTATTATAAATTTTATGAACTCCGACACTGATTTTAAGGGAAAATAGTATAGTTTTAGGCTTAAAAAATTGTACCCAAAGAATTAAGGAAAAATAGTCTTCCCTCTTAATTCTTTAGGTACGATATTTGAAGCCCAAAACTATACCATTTTCACTTAAAACTAGTTTCAGAATTCATAAAATTCAGAATAGATGAATTTTGATACCTTATTTGTAAAAATAGGTCGAGAAATCGCCTCTGTGCCAACTATAACCTTTGCACATGTGGCTTGGGTTTCTCAAATTATGTTTACAAATAAGGTATCAAAATTTATCTATTCTGAATTTTATGAATTCTGCGAATGATTTTAAGTGAAAATGGTATAGTTTTAGACTTCAAATATAGTACCCAAAGAATTAAGAGGGAATGCTATTTTTCCTTTGGGTACAATTTTTCAAGCTCAAAATTATACCCTTTTCCCTTAAAGTTTGTCCCGGAGTTCATAAAATTTAAAATAGATGAATTTTGATACTTTGCTTGTAAAAATCGGTAGAGAAATGGATTCGCTTGAAAATCCCACTGAATCCCACTCCATAGCCATCCATCGTTCATCCATGTGGTGCGTTCGAATGATACATAAAGTCATTTTTCCCTTTAAATTGAAGGGCAAAATGGTTATTTCATATAATTTTTTGAAATAAGGTGTATAAAGAAAGAATAACTGGGTGTGTGTATGGGTGACTTATTTATTGATAGATCGTCTAATTGAAGCATAAAAAGCCACTCAAATTAGTATGTGATAGATTGTTTTACTCAAACTAGTATGTGATAGATTGTTTTTCAAAAACAGTACACTCATTGGATATTTACAAAGCAGCAGAATGCAGCACACCTAACCTTTCACTTTATATAACAATGGCATTTCACCAATCAAATACATACAATGAATTTCACCAACCTAGTAATCGGAGTTGAAGTGATGGACCATCAATTTATTTTTTTTAAAATTAATATTAATCAATTTAAAATTTACTTCTTTTAAAAAAAATTACATATAGAAAACCGTAAAAAATAAAAAAAAAAAACATCACGAATGATATCAATTCCTCTGACGGACGAGCTAAGCCCACTCTGAAAAGTAGTGAAATACTGGCACGTCCAGTATGCACATGTCCCATACAGTATTACTTTTGTATCTGTAGACGCACCGGTATGTTTTTTGTATGATATAATAAATAACATATGAAAAGTTTTTAAAAGTAATATTACCATCGGAGGAGAGGACTATTCTTAAATTGTTAAAAGTTAATTAAATTCCAAAATTTATAATATGTAAGGTATTTAGCCTCCCGATTTGATACTATTAAATATAGGATGAATGAATAAATAATAGTGACCGTTCATTCAATGCTTATAGATCTAATGTTGCGGTCGAACTGGATCCAGCTGAAATGTTTTTCAGTTGACCTGCATAAAACCACGGGGATAAAACCATAGGCCGCTAACGGCAGTTCACCCAATTTCAAATTCTTTTAAAAAAATTTCATTCCCCTTTAAAATATTAAAATTTAATATTAAAAAATTGATACACTTAAAATATAAATGTATCTTACTATTTCTATTACACATCCTTCACCATCTTAATATATTACTTAGAGTTTAAATATTATTTATAATATTTATATTAATATTATTTGTAAAAAGTGTTTTACTTATAATTCAGCTGGTTACCTTCCACCTCCTGAAGCGGGAGGTCACGGGTTTGAGTCCTTATGACCTAACTTTGGTGTACCTTAAGAGTAAGGGCCCACTTGTGGAGATTTTACACTAGATATCCTGCGGTTTTCTACAAGTATATTCAAAAAAAAAAATATTTTACTTAATGTTATTTATAATATTTATATTATATTATTATTTGACAGGTTTTGACTGATTTTAACCACGATTGAACTCAAAATACCTTTAAAACGGTTCGTTAGATGGTCCGGTTCTGATAACATTATATAGATCTACTAGCTAAATGCCATCCGTATCTAAAAATATCAGTTTAACACTTACCTAGAAATAATTACAAATATGTAGACCATATCTCATTATTAAGATGTTAAATTCTTATAATTATTTACTTAAAACTTTCAGAATGAATTTAATTGCGTCTAACCTGTAGATGCACTCAGCATTCACCACAAGCGCCGACTGCCGATAAGGCTATAACTTTTAAGAGAGATTACAAAATCAATTTGCCGACACGGACTGGATTCGGCAAAACGAACGGTTTTCTCTATTTTGTATGTTTTGTTAAAAGATTTTTAAAATATATAAAATTTTTGAGCCTTCATTTTTATATATTTATATTATTATTTATTGTAAATTTAGATATTCAAATGATATTTTTTTAATTATGATATCAATATTTTGAAATATTCTGAAAAAGGTGAAAGAATTCTCAAATATTTCATAAAGATGAAAATAAATTCTATTCATTTTTCTGCTAAATTATTGATTTAGTTAATTATTACGAAATGACCATATTGTAAGAAATTTAGTCGAATCTGTTAGAATTTATTAAATAAAAATAATAAAATATATTTAATAATAAAGACAAGGAATTGTTAATAAATTTACATATAATATAAAATTTATATTATATAACAGTGATCGGACTATTAGACTCGCTTGTAGCATAATAATTAAGGAGCGCGATCTTCCCATGGGCATTTTGTGTCTATGAACATGGGATTTTACTGTCTCGATTTTACCTTCTCCGTCCATACCGTAAACACGAGAAAAAGTCAAACTCGGATCACCAAACCGGATCCCTTAATCTCCTTCGGCAAATCGAATTCACCGAATGAAAAAAACGGATCACCGACCGGATCCCTTAATGGCCTTTAGCGAGTCGAATTCACTGAATGTAAAAAACGGATCCTCGACTGGATCCTTTAATGGAATTCGGAGAGCTGAATACAAGAATGTCCAAAAACGGATCACCGACCGGACGAGAGCAGAATGTATACAGAGAAATAAAGAATCTCTTGGTAAGCCAAATACAGGAAACCATCGGCTCGCCAAGAATACTTGGCGAACCGAATACAGAAAAGCAAACCAGTTTTCGGAGTTTAAAGATTCATGAATTATTTATTTTTTAATTTTTTTTATTGATATTGAGATAGAAGGTTGAAATTAAAATCAAAACACCATATAATTTCATTGATAAACCACCATATTACATATGATTTCCAAAATTTAAATAGAAGAAACTATCTTGAGAATAATACATATGCTTTCAAAAATATAAAATCTATCTTAATCAGATTCTGAAGATGAGTGTGGAGATGCTTGTGGAGATGGGTTGATACGTTGGGAAAGGTTTCGGATATCATTTTGTAATGCACACATCGCTTTGTAGATACTCTGATTGGCTTTTTCCACTAAGTCATCTAGCTCATCCAGATGTGTCTTAATTTGAGAGACACGTTCTTCGATTTTGCAAATAAATTGAATCAGGCGTTGTTGTGGGTGAGGGGTATCGCGTTGTTGTAGCTGAGGGCTATCGAGTTGTTGGGGCTGACGGGTATATACACTTTCGACATTCACATCAATCAGGCGTTCTTGCTAGCCGAAATCTACATTTTCGACATTCACTTTTCCTTCTTCGTCAGAGTTTTCCAGTATTACTTCAGCTACTTTAGCTTCGCCTATCACGTTTCGTGCAGATCGGGACCTGAGAAAATACGGATGAGTTCTCCTCGGAGCAGATCCAGCACGGCTAGATTCTGGAACATCAGTGATTTTTTTGCTCGTCGAAGTCCGAGATTTAGAAGTCTCCCTTCTCGATGACATGGGTGCTTGCAAATTTAAGATTTCAACTGACTTTTAATAAGTTCAGATTATTAAAAGAAAAAAAATAAAATAAGAGTCTTACTCACCTTAAAATTTGACATGGGTGCTTGCAAATTTAAGATTTCAACTGACTTTTAATAAGTTCAGATTATTAAAAGAAAAAAAATAAAATAAGAGTCTTACTCACCTTAAAATTTCCGAAACTGCTCAAGCCATGTTTACAAGTTTCTTTAACTTCTTTGTATATCACATGTATAGATTCCATTTTCGAAGTACATAACCTTAATAAAACAACCATTATCGTTAAATAAAAGAATTATAAATATTTTACAATCAATAACATATACCCCTTACAAGAAAAGTCAAAAGTAAAGATAAAAGTTCAAAATGCAAAATCCCAAGAAGTAGAATCCAAATTTTCAAACTCGAACCATGAGCAATGGCAAGACTCACCAGTGTCTCCTCTCAGAGAAGTATAAGAGTAGAAGGCCGCCTCTAAGGAGGCGTCGTGTCACATAGACAGAGATACGAAACTGATAGTAAAAAATGGAGTGAGTCGAGTCTCCAGAGGAAATTGATGGTGGAAAGGATTAAATGGAAGAGTCATTCACGGACCATTTGAGTGGAAAAGACTGAAGAGAAATGACATTTGACAGCTCGCTGAGAAGAAAAACCTCACAAAAAGACAGGATACATTTACTTTGGACAGCTCATTGAGAAGAAAAACCTCACAAATAGACAGAATACATTTACTTTTGACAGTTCGCTGAGAAGAAAAATCTAACAAAAAGACATGATATATTTACTTTTGACAGCTCAAAGAAAAATCTACAAAAAGACAGGATACATTTTATTTTTTTTATTATTATAATAATTTTTTTTTAATTTACGTGTAGAAACTGGAGGATACCTAGTGTAAAACGTCCATGGGTGGACCTCTACTCTTAAGGCACACCAAGGTTAAACCATAGAGGCTCGAATCTGTGACCTCCCACTTCCTGAAATGAGAGATAATCAACTGAGTTACACCCATGTAGTTACTATTATAATAATTCATTTGTCTTTCACGCGTTTTGTTATCATCTTACCTTTTCACGCGTTGCTGAGAGATTCTCACTCCTCATCGAGTTATGTTGAGCAACAGCACATACGGGTTATTAAGTATCACAGTAATTTATTTATTAGAAAAAATATTAATATTTATTTTTTTAAAGTTATTGTAATTAAATTGATCAAATTATATTTCTAAACTCTTCGAGATTTTATCTTATGACCTTTAAAAATTAATTATAATAAATTGATAAAAATCTATTTTTATAAACTACATATACAAAAAATATCTCATGTAAATACTCAACCTAATACATAATACACCACAGTATAGACTGTAATTACTTATTATTAATAATAAATAATCTCATTACAACTACTTTCTCCATCTCAAAATATTTGTCCTATACTCGTTAACAATTTTATATTTTAAATATCATTTTTTTTTAACTTTACATCTTAAGTTTTTTTCTCTTTCTATTTTCGAAATGAATCTTTAGAATGGACTAGCTGTACATATGCTCCAGACAAGGGTTGCATGAAAAATACCGATATTTTAACAAATGAGCAGCGGCAATGTATTTACAGAGATAAAGCATTCAGCCATGGAGAGAGAGACTGAGAACATTTACGGACACACTTTGAGTGGAAAGGACTGACGAATAGCTTTGACAGCTCACTGAGAAGAAAAAACTCACAAAAAGACAGGATGTTTTTTATTTTTTATTCTTATAGTAATTATTTTGTCGTTCACAGTTGGTTTTCATCTGACCTTTTCACGCACGCAGAGAGATTCTCGATCTCTCAATCCGCATCGAGTTATGTCGAACAACTCCACATATGGCTTGTTAACTAATAAGTATAAGGTTTGAGTTGTTTAAATAATAAAATATTAACATTAAAAGAATAATATTATAAAATGATTTTTAAAAAATAAAAAATTTCAAAATAGAACAAGTATTTTGAGATAGAGGAAATATTATTTACCTAATAGAGAAAAAATTATTTACCTTCCATAGTTTAAATTAAAGAAGATAATATTAAAATGATCTCATCACTATAAATGATTAATAAGTTTGTTCTTGTACAAACATTTTACATTATCTATTTCTTTTTCAAGCGGTTTCAATTGAATCAATCTATTTAATAAAAAAAAATTATTTTAAATTGAGTCAAATAATTTAATGAATTATTTGAAAGCTAGGCCAATTCATTTAAGTTTTCATGAGTACTTAAGTGAAGTCAATCTATTTAATAACTGATTTAGATAATGTATAAGTTGGATTAAACTATTTAAATTTATCAATAAGTAGATCAAGATTTAAATGAATCATGATAGATTAAGTTTTTAATAAATTGTTTCAATTGAATTGACACATTTAATCTTGGTTCCACGTTTAGATCGAAATATTTCAATTAATAAATAGGTTGCCACTCATTGGGCCAACCCATTTTATAAATAATCTGAATTAGGTTTTACCATTTTAATTCAAGTTGAGTCAAGTTGGTCCATGTGATAAATGCATTAGGATATGACAATTTATTTAAGCTTAATTAGTTGTGCCAACTCATTTAATAATTATAAATTATTTAAGTTAAGCAACCCATTTAATCTAAGTTGAGTCAAGTCAGTTCATTTGATAAATTTGTTAAAATGGGTCAACTCAAAGCTTGTTTTAGTTGTGTCAAGTCATTTAATACACAAGTTAAGTATGTTGAAAAATCCAGGTTGTTGAATGTTATAATATTTAATTGATAGGTTGTCTAAATGAAGCATAAAAAGCGAAGTATGTGATAGATTGTTTTTCATAAAAGAGTGCATTCATTGGGTCGGTCTTAAATTGTGAAGATCCAAAAAGAGTTTTTTTTTTTATAAAATGGTTATTATTAACTAAGTGGGAGAATGGAGCAAAGTTGTCATTGTCAACCGAGTGGGAGTGGTTGATGGACCATAACATTATAGCAAAGTTGTTAATATGCAATATTCCGTAAATTAAGATTTTAAATTTTAATAAATTTGAATTCTAAATTTTATTATCCTATTTAGGAAATTAATCTGGCGGTATATCTTTAGAGATATTAGTTATATTAGAGGATTTTCAACAGGTAGTGATCTTTCCACTTTTTTTTTTTTGTGTAACTAGACACGGAAATTAGTGGATTTTCGATTTTACCCTTCGCATAAAGAGTAAAATCGACTCACTAATCCTTCGCATGAACAGTAAATCGACTCGTCGAAATTCACATGAACAGTAAATCGGCTCGCCGACATTTCCAGAAACAGTAAATTAGTTCGCTAGAATTCACATGAACAGTAAATCGACTTGTCGAAATTCACATGAAGAGTAACATCAGCTTGAAAAAATCCCATGAACACTAAATTGGCTAATCAAAATTCACATAAACAGTAAAATTGACTCGCCAAAATTCACATAAATAGTAAATTAGCTAGGTAAAAATTTACATGAACAGTAAATCCGCTAGTCAAAATTTTACAGTTCCTGCGATATGTCTGATTTTACTGTTCATACGAAGGGTAAAATAAAAAATTCACAAATTTCTGTATCTGATTACACAAACTTCCCGTAAGAGGATTGCTACTCTTTTTTAATCGGAAGAAACTATAACACTATAAATAGAGACCTAGAGTTCTTCTCTCTAGTCACAAAACAAGTCTTGAGAATCTCCATAACATTCACGCTATTTTTAGGTTTCTCAAATTCATATTAGTAATTTGTTTCATCAATTTGAAGAGCCTCATGGTGGATATTAACATTTAGGCTTCATATCTCTATCTGGCACAAGATTTAATTCATGTAATTTAATAACTTTATTTATGTATTTTTTAAATGTTTTAAAGTTTAACATTGAACAATTTTTTTTTATGATGAAGATGTCCAGCTTCTTAGAGCACTCGACTAATTCTCGAATCACATGTAAACCTTGCAACCCACACAGTGTATAACTCAATAAAGAGTGGTATTTTGAGATAGAGTGAAAATCGAATAATTCGGGATCTTGACCATCACTCCAACTCTTTTAGATTACATATAACACCTTGAATAACCTTTTTAATTAGAAATTGTAATATTGGTTTAATTGGATAAGTATTCAAATAAAATTTGGATTCAATGGATGCCTTTTATAGCCTATAGTCTTTCATCGAATCAAAATATATATGGGTTTAACTCATACTTTTATCACCATGCATTTGACCTTAATTTCACTGTGTTTAAATTAAGTTTTGGTACCTAATATTTTTATTTGCTAATCATAAAAGATTAGATAGAAGAGAGGGAGGAATGGCATGATTTTAAAAGAGAGAGAGGGGCAGACTCGAGAATGGAATGGTGGAGTCAGCAGCTGGACAGTATTTACAGGGATATGCACGGGCCGGTTGAATGGAAAAGAATGACATTTGACAGTTCACTATGAAAAAACCCTCACAAGACGACACGATGCTTTTGTTTTTTTATTCTTTTGCTGTTCACATGTTTGTTTTCATCTAATCTTTGCAGGCATGCAACGGTAGAAAAAACGGCCACACCTTTTTTATCTTCTGGCTGTTATTTTTTTCTAAAAAAAATTAAAAAAATTACAGTAAATAAAGATAATTATGAATTTATTGAATATGTAATTTTTCATAAAATATTGAATATTTATATTTTCTAATATATTTTTGAAGTTACGATATTGGAAAATTATATAATTAGTAATAAAATGGTTAAAATTACAAAGAAAAACAGATAAATGAGGAACATTTATAGAAATAATTTCATAATTTATTTTCTTAGTCAATGAGTGTTATTTTAAGTTATGAATTATAGAAATAAAAAAATATATAATAAAATGCTTGAAAATTACATGATAATGTAGAAAAAAAATATTAGAAAATGAAACTAATGGGGTCCTAATTACTTAAACTGATAACCACAAAAATGTCATACATAATAATATAATGTTTTCTTTCATTTGAGAAAATAGATTTTATTTTTCATTAATAATAATTAGATAAATAAAATTATTCCATAGTTAATTATGTTAAATTGATATAATAAAAATAAAGAATACCTTCTAATAATAATGACAATGGTAAAAATACTAGATGGTAAATATAATATTAAATTATTACAATAAGATAAATAAAAGAAAACATTATACTTTCAACATAAGTAAATATTGTATTTAAAATAAAAAAATTATTACTTTCACATTAAAAATAATTTTTTGATAAAATATAAGATTACGTGAGCTTTCAAGTGAGCTCTTTCGGAAGCTCACGTGAACTCTTTATGGGTTTTCACTTAGAAACCCTAATCCTCATCTTTTAATACCCTTCTTCTCTTTTACTCTCTCTCTACTGAACCCTAAATGCCGCCGCCGCTCTCTGTATTTTTCCCATCAACAAAGAAGAAAAAGAAGAGAAAGGAAAACTGAGAAAGGTGTAGCGATTGTTTTTCTTCAATCTTTTCTCCATATTTTCTTTTTTCTCTTTCCATTCTTTCTCGTCCGATATTTCTAAAAATTTTTTTTTTTTTAAAAAAAAATAACAAACAACCGAATTTTTAAAATTCGGCCGATATCATGACTGAATTATAGGTAAAACTTCGGTCATATCGGCCCTTTTTTTTTTGTACGACCGATACTATCTGTATCGGCCGATATAGATCGGTGGTAAAAAAATCCGATATAATTCGGCCGATACGCACAGTATCGGCCGAATTTTTGACCCCTGCAGGCATGTAAGGAGATTCTCCATCTCTTACTACTCATTGATATAATTACTTCTACAGTTACATTGAACAACGGGAGAGACGGGCTTATAATTATAAAGTGTATAATAGTAATAATAGTACTTATATTTTGGCTCGACATTCAGACACCTCCAAAATCTGTCAGCAGACACCGTATTTCAATTTTTGAGTAGAAAGTACGTTTCTGCCCTTCCGTGTGGAATCGACCGATTGAACAGATACTTCATTTTCGCTTCGATCAATCTGTTGTGCAAATTTTAAATTTATAACTCGCAAGCGCACGAACCATTTTGATAGTATAGCGATTAAGTGCGAAGTCGAACCCATCAGAACTTAGGAAAATATATCTATGAAAATTATACCATTAAATTAAGTATTTTAAGAATTTTGAGAAATATGGAGATAAATCATAAACATGAAATAATTTATCTAATCTATGAGTTTTAAGATTAATTTAGAAACATTCTAGATTTAAACATAGAATCTAACAATTTAATTAATTTTAATTAAGATGGTGGAATTAATAAAAAAATATAAACAATCTTAATCTAATTTAGAAAACAAAATTAAGATGCAATTAAATTATTTTCAACCTAGTTCATCAATTTCAAAGATTTGAGTTTTTATAAACAAAAATAAAATTTAAAACACCTAAATTACCTCTGTACATATTTACAGTGGAACTGGGTCAAAGAATTATGAAGGTTTTATTTTCCATATTTTAAAAATAACATTAAGGCCTAGAATAGAGAGCTCACATTTATTATTTATCATGTACTCAAATTCTTCATCTATTGAAATCCTCATTATGAAATTTATGAAATCAATTAAAATAAGAAAATTCAAATCCGGCCTTAAGGCTAAATAAAATTTAAACTTACAATTTCGAATCTAAAAGTTTTTCTGCTCTTAAAAAGAGCCTTAGACTGAAAAAATTAAGTTTTATCCAATCTAAAATATTTTTCTGCCTTCATTGAATAACTTAGAATAATCTCCCACATAAATCCATAAAAATAATTCAAATAAAATAAAACTTTCATCATACAAAAAAAAATAAGTGGAAAACCATATTTCTAAGGGTTTTTCTGCCTTTTAATTATTAATAAAATTTAGAATTAAGAATTACAATGCATTGGATTTTGGATTTAAATAAAAACAAAACGAAATTATACTATTATTAATGAAATTAAATTACACGACATGAATTAAAATAAAAGAAACTAATTACAAAAAAAAAAAAAACACTAACCAAGAACTCCTAAATCCTTCAATCCTCCAAATCCTCTAAGCCAGGTTCGGATTTCATTGGAGTCTGATGGCCTTTATTTATAGGGATTTGAAGATGTTAAAATAAGCAAGGTTAGGTGGGTCCCATTCCCCAACTCAGCCGACCACATGTGTACACGACAACTTCTTTTCTTCTTCTTTTCCTTTTTTTTTCTCTCTTCAAACGGTTGGTCTTTGTTTTCTCTGTTTGCACAGCTCCTTCCATTCTCATCCTTCCTACTTTTATCTTTTTTTTCTTTCTTTTCTTTTCTGCTGATTCTTTTAGCTGCACCATCCCTCTCTCTTTGCTTAATCGCTGGTTGGCTGGATTCAAACTTAGATATGCATCAAAGGATTGGAGTGTTGGCTGCTCTACTGGTTCTTTCTTTTTATCTCTTGCTGTTGTTCTTCATGCTTGTTGGTTGATTGGTCTCTTTGCAAACCAACTCTGACATCACCAAAAGTGATGAGTGAAGGGTTACACATCACTACAACTTGGATCTTACCAGTCTTTGCTAATCATGCACTGTCCCCAACAAAATCCTGAAACCCCGTTCATAGACATTATTTTGCTTGCACTTTCTAATGCAGGCCCATCAGAGAAGGTCCATGAGAACTTGAATTAGTAGCATCTTCAAGCTTTATCTTCTAACATGGGCTTTTGCAAATGGGTTTGAGGTCCCAAAATAACTCCCAATGGGTCAAGGCTTTGCATTTAAGCATGTTTTATGTCATCCTCACTTTTAACCCTACAGAACACAAAATTATACTAATTAGATAAAATTAAATCAAATGAGATATTAACAATTATAAATTTAGAAGTAAAATATGTAATTATTTTGTACTCATCAAATACCCCCAAACTTACATTTTGCTAGTCCTCGAGCAAAACAAAAATTAAAAACTCTAAAAACAAAAATAAAAATCCTAAACTACACAACTTTCGCTGGCACTTTCGATTGCATTTAGCATATGCAACAAGCCTTTAAACCCCTAACTCACCACTAGTGGACGAGTTATAGTCTCCTGAGGACTTCCAGTGATGATACCCACAAATATCAAATTTCAGCAAAAATATTTAAACAAAAATTTAAACATCATACAACTCCAAAATTATTTCACAAAATTTATACTCAGAGTGTAGTGTGTGATAGCCAAATATTAACATAACCTTCTTTTTCAAAATACACATAAGTTTTACAACCACCAGTTGAAAATGCACTTCGACTTCAAATCTCATAATGGTATATCTCTCAGAAAGACTTTTGCTCAGAGATTGGGTTAAATTTCTCTCAAAAGTATATATGAGCGGAATAATATTTCAAATACAAATATCTCACATATTTATCATAAAAAAAAATTGAATAATATCAAAGAAAAATATAGATCTCATGAATGGATGCCATTTTCCTGAGAACATTGAAATAATACACCATTATTCTTCTTCATCTATTCTCCATTTTAAATACAATATTAACTGAGGATCAATAGGACTTTCTGTAGGACGAAACGTGGCTTAGGACCGGGTCATATCAAAGAAGGATAAAAAGATTCTAAAATTAATACTTTGAACTGAAAAGTTAGAGGTCTTCAAAATTTTATAATGGGATATTGCTTCCTCTATTTTTTTTTTTAGCACTCGGAATCTTCAAAGCATTTCTTTTCTTTTCAAATTCAATTCTTTTTTTTTTTTTTCACTTTTTTTTTTGGTTCCACATCCTTCATTTATGATGTATGGATATTCCCTTTCTTTTCTTTTTTTCATTTCCTTTTGATGCTTTTTTTTTTTTCTTTTTCAACTGCCATAATTTTTCTTTAGAGTACCATCCCAATAACAATCATCTCTAACCTTTTCCAGGCCCCTAGAATAGGTCACATATTTTTCAATGTAAACTCAAACTCCACAACCGGAGTTGGGTATGGATAACATGGTTAATCAATAAAAATAGGCTAAATTTACATTCAAAGATGAAAAGTGAAAATTAACATGATAATATATGACAAAAAATAGGTAGGCTTCAAAGGCTCAAACGGTCCAAAATAATGGCCTATATCACTTCCTAATATGACTATTAACACAGCTTCAAATAAATTTAGAAAAATATCGAGTGTAATAATCCAAAATTTGATTTCATTCTCAGTATATGACTAAAACAAAAAATAATAAGATCTAACAAAAATAATGCGCACATCAAAGAAAATAAGAATTACTTATAACCCTAAAAAAAAATAGAATGGCTTAAAAGCTCACTGGGTCACAAGTCTCCACTGGTATTCCTCCAATGATCACTTAACTCATGAATACTCTTCTTTTTCAGGCTAACATAAACATGGCTAGTGTAAAAGTTTTCCAAGCATAAATTTCATAAAATTCAAATGGAAAAGCATGATATAAAAATTTTAATCCACATATTAATGCTAAAATCAATATTTTTTTAATTTGTTTTTTTTACTCAAAAAAAAAATTTTGAAATTTTTTTTCTTTTGGACTGAAAGGACTAAAAAACACACAAAATTGACACAGTGTAAACCCTCAATACCCCCAAACTTAAATTGAACATTGTCCTCAATGTGCTCTATTGTACAGTGATCAGTTGCAAATTAGGAAGAAAATATCAGAAACGAACAACTAAAATTCAGAAAAATACCTGAGAGGGCTCTCTTATTCAACACTTGCAAAAATAAACAAATAACAAAAACACAAACACACAACAAAAACTCTATACTGATACAAAAACACAAAAACTGACCCAACAAAAGTAAAAACGTAAACTAGTCCACAAACATATACTGACTCACAGACAAACTCAGGTATAGACTCAGAGACACACACAAAATGCAAAAACCTCACCTAGACAGACTGGATAAAATGGACATACAGACACAGACAAACTCAGACTCATTGAGTTCTGTCGTCAGATCTCCGAACGACAACCTAAGCATACCATCTTGACAATTGATAACAACTTTAGTGGTGGCCAAGAATGGTCGTCTAAGAATAACCGGAATGTGCCCACTTTTGTTCTGAACAGGTTGTGTATCCAACACTACAAAATCGACCGGAAAGTAGAATTTGTCTACTTTCACCAGAACGTCTTCTAATCACACCTCTCAGGATTTTCATAGAGCGATCGGCTAACTGAAGTGTGATAGTAGTGGGTTTCAACTCATCCAACCCTAACTGCTCGTAAACAGAGTATGGCAGTAAGCTGACACTGGCTCCAAGATCTAACAAGGCCCTATCAATATCAAATGTACCAATGGTGCAAGCGATGGTTGGGCACCCAGGATCCTTATGTTTTATTGGAAACCCTTGTTGGATGAGTGAACTCACATTTTTTTGCTAAAAATGCCTTTTTGGGAACATTGGTTTTCCGTTTCACCGTACAGAGGTCTTTCAAAAATTTGGCATAGGAAGGTACCTGGTTTATAGCTTCAAGTAGATGTATATTGATACTGACGTGTTTAAATACCTCTAATATGTCACTATAGGGTACTCCTTTGTTAGGATTGGCTAACCTTTGAGGGTACGGAGCCTTAGGCACAAAAGTATTCTTAGCAGGTGCTTCAGGTTTATTTTGGACGGAAGATGGACTAGGCATGTCCTTTTGATGCTTTGGTTGATCAGTTGTCTGGTCTTCCTGTTATTTAGGTGGTTCGACCTTGTTATCTACCTGTCTCCCAGACCTCAAGATAGTAATGGAGTTAGCGTCATCTGAATTAGATAACGAAACCTCATTTTGTCCCTTGGGATTTGGGATAGGCTGACTGGGAAACTTACCTTTCTCTCTATCTCCTATCGCGGTAGCTAATTGCCCAAGCTGTGTTTCAAGCTTGTACATAGCCTGTTGGGTGGACTGCATGAACTGCTGCAATGTATCCTCGAGAGAGGGCTTACGTTGTTGAGATGGACCGGACTGATAGGATGGATTTGGCTGGGGTGGATGATTTTGAGATGGATGGTATGGTTGGTTGGGTGGTTGGTACTGGGGAGGTTGATATGGTTGACCTTGATATTGAGGAGGTCCTTGACCTACTGGAGGTTGACTCTGACGCCATGAAAAATTTGGATGATTCCGCCAATTAGGATTGTATGTGGCAGAAAACGGGGTTCCTTGTTGTCTTCCAAAATTATTGAGCGCATTGGCCTGATCGGTTGAACACTCAACATTTGATCCTAAGGAAGGACAATTTTGGGCAGTATGTCCTAGGTTAGAACACAATGCGCAAACCTCAGCATGTATTCCTAATGATGGGTTCATCGCCTGAGACATCGCTAAAACATCAACTTTTTTCGTTAGGTTTGCGATTGCAATCTTAACGTCAAAGTCATTGTTAACTTCGTACAAACCTCCTCTCTTTGATGTTTGTGCTGAATTCTCTCTTTTGGAGAAGTCCCATCGTTGAGAACTTTCCGCCAATGATTCTAAGAAATTCCATTCATTGTTTGCAGTTAGCTGTAAAAATTCCCCACCTTTCATAGACTCGACCATTGTCCGATACGATGTGGTTAAACCATCATAAAAGAATTGTATGAGTCTCCCTGTTTCATAGCCGTGGTGGGGGCATTTGCTCAACGAATCTTTGAATCTTTCCCATGACTCACAGAATTGTTCACCCTCCTTTTGATTAAAGTTTGAAATTTCTTTCCTGAGGGCGTTAGTTTATGATACCGGGAAAAATTTATTCAAAAATTTGTTGGCCAATTGATCCCAAGTTGTGATGGAATTCGCTGGTAGAGAATTCAGCCAAGATTTTGCTTTTTCTTTGAGAGAAAAAGGAAATAAACGAAGTTTGATGGATTCATCAGTGATGCCTTGAAGCTTGATGGTGGCGCAGATCTCTAAGAATTCTTTAACATGTAGGTAAGGGTCCTCATGATCAAGTCCATGGAATACGGGTAAAAGATGTAACAGAGCTGGTTCCAGTTCAAATGCCACATTAGTTGCTGGAACAACTATGCCAGATGGTGTGTTGGGCGTGACTGATGAGAAGTAGTCTTGGAGGGTTTTCTCTTCGACTCTTTCTCCGGCCATGTTAGGTGATGGTGGTGGTGAAGGTGGACTGTCTATGTCTAAAACTGAGTTGGACTGAGCTCCGGACTCAACGATTGGTAAATCGACAGAAAACGTAACTCGAACCAAGCGATTGTTAGAGTCACGAACACAATAATTCATACACAGACACGATCATTCACGCTCAATCAAATCCACACAAAATATGACCTAAACCTAGACTGACACAGGGATCCTAATGGACATGAACAACCCTAAACAATGGTTCTAGATTGATTTTAATTGCGTAATGCATGAACCAATTTTTACTAATCTTTTTATTTTTTATTTTTTTTCTATTTTGTGAATGCAAACCTAAGCTACCAATGCAAGATTCAAGCAAATATGAAAACAATAAGCAAATAATTTAACCTAATGCATGAACTAGCAACCTAAATGCATGAGCAAATTAAATATGCAATTTTTTGTATTTTTTATGCAAAATAAATGCAAGACAACCTAATAAAAACTATATGAATGCATGAAAATTAAAAATTAAAGAAAGAGATTGAACGCGTGTACCTAATAAAAACTATATGAATGTCAAAGCACCTGCACAAAACAAAACTCAAAACCATGGTGAAGCATTTAATCAAATAAAATATGCATGATTTCTAACTAAATACAGATTTCCTAATATTATAACTAGTGGAGGAAATTAAATGATTGTAACGTAATTAAGAATTCAAAACTAAATTAAGACCATAAAAATTTCTAAATTAATATCCACCAAATTAATCCAAATTAGATTTTCAAGCTAGTTCAAAGTTGTTCAAATTTTTTTTTTCTTTTTCGTTTTGAAACTTTTTAGATGGAACCTTCCAAATTTAGATTTACTTTTTAAAAATAGAACATGACTAAATTGGATTAAAATCCCAAGATTAGAAAATGCAAAAAATAGAAACTAGATATTTTTGGAAGTTTCTAAAAATAGAAATCTCCAAAAATAAAACTTTTATAAATTTAGCAGTGATTCCAAATTTCGATAATCTCCTGATTTGATTGTAGTACTTCTAAATAAGGTAACTTTCTTGTTGTGCAAATTTTAAATTTATAACTCGCAAGCGCACGAACCATTAAATAGTATAGCGATTAAGTGCGAGGTCGAACCCATCGGAACTTAGGAAAATACATCTATGAAAATTATACCATTGAATTAAGTATTTTAAGAATTTTTAGAAATATGGAGATAAATCATAAGCATGAAATAATTTATCTAATCTATGAGTTTTAATATTAATTTAGAAACATTCTAGATTTAAACATAGAATCTAACAATTTAATTAATTTTAATTAAGATGGTGGAATTAATATAAAAATATAAACAATCTTAATCTAATATAGAAAACAAAATTAAGATGCAATTAAATTATTTTCAACCTAGCTCATCAATTTCAAAGATTTGAGTTTTTATAAAGAAAAATAAAATTTAAAAACACCTAAACTACCTATGTACATATTTATAGTGGAACTGGGTCAAAGAATTATGGAGGCTTTATTTTCCATATTTTGAAAATAACATCAAGGCCTAGAATACGGAGCTCACATTTATTATTTATCATGTACTCAAATTCTTCATCTATTGAAATCCTCATTATGAAATTTATGAAATCAATTAAAATAAGAAAATTCAAATCTGACCTTAGGCTAAATAAAATTGAAACTTGCAATTTCGAATCTAAAAGTTTTTCTGCTCTTAAAAAGAGCCTTAGACTGAAAAAATCAAGTTTTATCCAGTCTAAAATATTTTTCTGCCTTCATTGAATAACTTAAAATAATCTCTCACATAAATCCATAAAAAGAATTCAAATAAAATAAAACTTTCATCATACAAAATAAATAAGTGGAAAACCATATTTCTAAGGGTTTTTCTGCCTTTTAATTATTAATAAAATTTGGAATTAAGATTTACAATGCATTGGATTTTGGATTTAAATAAAAAGAAAATGAAATTATACTATTATTAATGAAATTAAATTACAAGACATGAATTAAAATAAAAGAAACTAATTACAAAAAAAAAAAAACACTAACCAAGAACTCCTAAATCCTTCAATCCTCCAAATCCTCTAAGCCAGGTTCGGATGTCATTGGAGTCTGATGGCCTTTATTTATAGGGATTTGGAGATGTTAAAATAAGCAAGGTTAGGTGGGTCCCATTCCCCAACTCAGCCGACCACATGTGATCGGAAGAGGAGCGACCGTGTGTCCCATTCGCCGCCGGTTGATTTTTCTGCCTCCCTTTTTTTTATTGGGTTTGTTGAACCCAGATCTACTGAGAAGATAAGGGTAAACTCCCACAAACCCCTTCGTCCGACGATCCTTCCCCACCGCCTTCAGCCATAACAGCGGCCGTCACTCCAAGATCGAGAGGAGAAGTCATGGGATCAATCACATGATTCTACATGTCTAACATCGATCGATCGAAGCGAAAATGAAGTGTCTGTTCAATCAGTCGATTCCACACAGAAGGGCAGAAACGTAATTTCCACTCGAAAATTGAAATGCGGTGTCTGTAAGATGGCCATGAAGAAAGGCATTCTTGACGTCCAGCTGGTGAATGGGACAATCAGAAGTAACAACAAGACTGAGAACAATGCGAATAGTAGTGGGCTTGACAACAGGACTGAAGGTCTCATCATAATTGATACCGGTCTGCTGATGAAAGCCCTTAGCAACAAGTCGGGCTTTGTAATGCTCAATGCTGCCATCGGAAAGTCTTTTGATCTTGAAGACCCGCTTACAACCGACATGGTTGAAATTCAGCAGTGCCTGAACGAGAGACCAAGTTCTTTGTCGGAGAAGAGCATTGAATTCATCATTCATTGCTTGATGCCCGTCTGCAGAACGAGCAGCTTGAGTATAGCTAGTGGGCTCAAAGTCTGAGGTTGTAGAGACCATAGAAGTAAGTGCCTGAGGTAGTGGATGACGTATAGAAAAATTGGCCCGCTATTTGGGCTTGGAGATGCCAGCTTTAGCATGAGTCACCATAGGATGATCATTAGCCGGCGGTGGTGGAGCAGGAGCTGGAGATGAGAGGACATCAGAAGGCGTGGCTGGTCATGGGAGTGAAGGTGATGACACGACAGGTGGGGAAGCAAGTGGCACTAGAGGAGAGGTCGATGCTACTGTCTGAGATGGTGCTAACAGGAAGGAAGACCACTTCAGAAGAGGGAGAATCTGAATGTCGCACGGTAACCGTGGTGTAGGGAAAAATAGCTTCATTGAATAACACATGTCTGGAGATGTAAACTCTGCCTGTAGAAGAGTGCAGACACCTGTAGCCCTTGTGATGATCACTGTAACCAAGAAATACACACTCAACCGATCAAGGTTAGAGTTTCTTAGTAGTGTAATCACCCAAGTAAGGGTAACATGCACATCCAAAGGTGCGTAGGGTCAGATAATCGGGGTTGGCGCCATAAAGCCTCTAGTAGGGGGAGGACCATTGACGAAGGGGTGTGGGCAATCGATTGACGAGATAGACAGCAGTGAACAGTGCCTCAACCTAGAGATGATGAGGGAGATGAGAGGCAAGGAGGAGGGTGCGGCCCATGTCGGAGAGGTGACGGTGTTTGCATTCAGCAAGACCGTTTTGTTGTGGAGTGTGTGGATACGACAGACGGTGAATGATCCCTTTTTGCGCACAGAGGTTGTGAAATGAGTGATTATCATACTCTTTACCACCATCAGTTTGAGAAAATTTAATTGAAGTAGGAAAGTGATTTTCAACAAAAATAAGAAAATGATGAAAATGAGTATAAACTTCCGATTTATAGTGCATTGGAAAAATCCAAGAGTAACGCGTGTAATCATCGGTAAATAAAACATAATAGCGAAAACCAGAAACTGATATAACAGGAGACATCCAAACAACTGAATGAATTAAATAAAATGGTGTAGGAGTAAAATTGTACTAAGTGAAACAGGGAGTCTTGTAGACTTGCCCAAAGCACAATCACTACAAAAAGGGGAATGAGAAAACTTAAAAGAATAGCCTAAGCATTTGTTGGTGGCTAAAACTTGAAGCACTTTATTAGAGGGTTGTCCAAGACGCTGGTGCCAGACTAACGAAGAAGAGTAGGATGTAGCTAAAGCATGAGTGGTGCGAGGAGTGGGCTTGATAGGGTAAAGGCTGGCTTCACATTGGCCCTGAAACAAAAGAGCACCAGTACGTAAGTCACGAATAACAAAACCCCAAGGGAAGAAAGTGAAACTAACAGAGTTATCTTTTGTGAATTGAGCAACATATAACAAGTTTTTGTGCATGTGGGGAACATGGAGAACATTGGAAAGATGAAAGGTAGAGGAGTCTGAGGAAAGGGACAAAATACTAGTGTACTCAATTGGAAGGGAGTCACCATTACCCAGAAGAACTTGATCAGGATCACTGTAGGCAGACCGAGAGAGGAGTGAGTGTGTATCACCTGTTATATGATTGGTAGCGCCTGTATCAGGGTACCAATTGTGATCAGCTTGAGAAGCAACCTGCAGACCAACAAAGGTGGAGGGAAGATCAGCCTCGAATGGAGGCTCTTGGCGGTAGCGCTGATAGCAATTGGAAGCGCTATGTCCATGCTTGGAGCAGATCTGACACTGAAGGGCATCAGACGGAGGATGTCCAAGGATGCGGGAAGAGTTTGTAGAACGTCCTCGACCACGATTGCCACGACAGCCTCTACCATTGTCAGGGCGACCTCGACGACCACGATTACCACGAGCATAAGATCCGCGCCCATGAGATGAGAGAAGAGCAGTGTGAGATACACCGCCAGGGCTATCAGATGGCGTATGTAGTCCCAAATGTATGAGTTGGGACTCAAATAATAATAGCCGAGCACGGAGATCTTGGAACAACAGAAGCGGTGGGGTGAGGATGGTAGTAGTGTAAAACATGGAATAGTCGAGGCCAAGACCACATAGAACAGATGTAACGAGGTCATCATTGGAGACCGGCTGATTGATAGCGGCAAGGGTATCGACAATGGATTTGGCATGTTGCAAATACTCAGAAATGTTCTTCTTGCCTTTAGAGAGAGTAAGTACTTGAATCCGCAAATAAGTGGCATTGGCAAGAGAATGCTGGGAAAAATTTCATTGCAGACAGGTCCAAATCTCACGAGAGGTAGAGAGGCCAACAACCTGCGCAAGAACATGTTCAGATAGAGTAGCAATAAGAATGCCAACTAGGTTCTGATCCAGTGCAATCCAGGCGGTATATGATGGGTTGATAGTAGATTTGGATTGGTCTTCAGTGGAAAGGTACGGAGGGGGACAGGGAATGGTGCCATCAATATAAGGCCAATAATGTTGGCCAAGTAAGAAGGGTTTGATTTGGGCATGCCAAAGAAAGTAATTTGTCTCCGTTAATTTGATAGAGACAAGATGAAAAAAGTTGGGAATGGTGATTGTCGGAACAGAGGAAGCCATCTAGATAAAAGCTTATCTTTTTTTTTTTTTTTCTTTTTGTCTTTCTTTCTTTCTTTTTTTCTTCTAGCCCGATGAGAGAGAAAACGCAGGGGTTATCGGTGAGCAGCAGGAGGCTGAGCGAAGAGCAGATGGCTGAATCGAGAAGTGCCGCTGCAGACTGGCTGGGCAGGCGTAGTAGGCTGCGACCAGAGAAGCAGGGCTGGCGGCGGAGGAGCAGATCTGTGCCTGCGAGGGAAGAAGCGACAAGATCTCGCGCTAAGAAAACCCTGTTTTCTGCTTACAGATCGAGTGCAGACCTGGCCTTTCTGCGGCGACAAGATCACACCCAGGCAGACGAATCTGAGAAGGGAAATCCCCAAGCTGGGCTGGAAAGGACTGTGAGATCTACTGCAGCAGAGGGCTGGCGGTGGAAAATTGCTGGCAGATCTAATCAGAAGAGGGTCGACTCTGTTTGGGTAGAGGAGTGGCTGCAGACTACTGCAGAAGAGGAGGCGGAATAGGGATGGCTAGTAGGCGTCTTGAAGATCCCAGATCTGAATCGGAATGTCGATTGGCGCCGAAGAAGGGGGTAGAACTGTATCTGGACCGAGGACGGTCACTGGCAGATAGGCAACAAGGAAGCAACTGGACACTAAGCCAGATCCGTGAAATCCGGCGAGCAATAAGCGATTGCACAGATCCGGCGAGCTGCAGAAGCAGAGAAGAAGGCAAGCAACAGAAGCAGAGAAAAAGGTAGCAACGACGTTCTTGGGCAAAGTAGAGGAGGAAGACACTCGTGATCGGGAACCAGATCAGGCAGTCGGAGAACTGGTCGGCGCAGTGAGTGAGCGCAGAGAACCGCAGAGTCGTCGCCAGGTTGCTAGAACAGGACACAGGTGAACTATGGGAGCCAAAGCCGATCGGTGGAGAGAGAGTAAGGACGATCGTGGACTTGCGTAAGGGAGAAGGTTGGGGAGGGTATTGAAAAAAAAATTAAGATAGAGACGGGATTGAAAAAATTAAGATTGAGAGGGAATCGATGTGTGGCTCTGTACCATGAAGAAGTTTGGAAGATTTGACTCAATGGCCCTTCTCATTATACAGTATATATATAGATGTACAGGTCTAAGTATAGAAGTCCTTAATTAGGGAACTTGACAAATATAGAATAAGATATACATGGTAGGTCAACCCTTCTCTCTAATACTGCCCATGGACGTAGACTTCACTCGAACTACATAAAAATTGTGTTGTCTTTTGGTAGATGTTTGATTAGTTGTTTGATCGCTTCTGTTGCGTTGTTTGAGTTCAATTTTAGCACAATACTTGACTAATGTGGATATTATCATTCTGATATAAATATATGTCATTTTAAACAACAACAAAATAGATATTGTAAATTTTATTATTCTGAAAAAAATCATTTAGAATCTTTTACCAAATTGATTTTAATAAATAAAATAGATAATTGATAAAGAATTTATTTTAGTTGTTTTTTAACTTAGTTTCAATCTAATGAGTATATATATTTAAAGAAATTGAATTCTTATATAACATTTCATCTCGTTATCAAATATCATCTATTATAATTTAAATTATAAAAAGTCTTCAAACTATAACATGCTCGCCTAGTGTCCTCCCAAATGAAAACCTCCCGCTGTGAGAACGGCAATGATAGTCACAAAATTGACATCGACTCCATGACTTGCACTTTCCAAAACACAATTCAACTTAAAAGAGTTGAGACATTTTCGAAATGATCATTTTTCAAGAACATATCAATCAGATGTTCATAAAACCTCATCCCCCTTAATAGCGACATAGCCTCCACTTATCTATGACACCAATTGCTCTCAACCAAGCTCAATCTGTGAATCTGCCTTTGAATGGAACGTACTAAGAGGAATGATTGGGAGGGTAAACCAGAGCATGCAGACAGAAGAATTACGAATATTGTGCCGTTGGGTTCAACACAGTCAAATCTCATGCGAGTAAGAGCTGAGGCGGCATCAGCCAGCAGGTCGTTTTGACAATAGCGAGCGACATAGGAGGTCCATGAGACACGTCTTTTTGGGAATTTATGTCAAACAGTTCGCACCTCAACAATCTGCCTTTGAACGAAGCTCTTTGAAGGATACAATTTCGCAAATTATCACGTTCAATTATGAGATTCCTGAGTCCGCGTGTCGTAGCTTCAAGACCTAAATCTGATACCAGTTGTTGAGACTGAGTCACCATCTATCAGACTAATCTTTTCTTTTGAGCTGGAAGTCAAGAGGTTGTTCTATTCAAAGATCCCCAATACGGATTAGGGATGGTAGGTGGGTAGAAAGGGTTGTTTGGTGGGTGAAGACCCATCCAAATTCCCCACTCAAAACATACTCACGACGTAACTTTGCAACCTACCAGAGCTACTTAAGAGAAAGATGACAAGCAGCCGACTGAGCAACTGAGGTCAAGATCAAAGAATTAGGATAAGGGAGAGGCCGGAGGAGGTTGGGTGGCTATTGAGGGGTGGCTATTGAGGTGAACGAAAACAGAAGAACATGAGTTGGCGGAATCTTGAAATTTTTGGATCTTAAGAGCCGCAAGAGCATGAAATGACAAACGTTGTTTACAAGGGATTAGAATGGCAACAACCTGATCCGACCTAATTATCTAAATGAGTAAAATTTGAATCAAACTTGACTTAATCCAAATTCAAAATAGATTTGGATTAATTGAATTCATTTGATGCAAATAAATTGTGATGTGAATTCAAATGTGTCTCATCAAAATACGAAGAAAATCATGTTAATATTCTTCATGTAAAATCCACTCTCGAAGACTAGTTATTTAGCGGAGGATGTTTCAAACATTATATAGAATAATTAATTTTTCAGTCCAAATGATATGAGACTTATTGACAACTTCTGTTACATTTTTTTACATAAATAAAATTCAACACGTATCAATTTTCTTAAAGTTCGGATGAGCACCCTGCTAAGAAAGCTGCAGAGGATGTTTATTCCTTGAACATGGCAAACAAAATTATACACAAACAAAACTGGCATATAGCCATAGGAGCAAACAGGGTGCAGATTTTCTTAGTAAGAATTGGATAAGACTGAGATCAATGTCCACACAAACTAAAATACCAAGTTAAATTGCCAACAACCAGGGGTTTAAATCTCAGCTTGGCTAATATCCATATGTAAATATTGGCCAATAAATTTCTCTCTCCAATCGATATTTGAAAAAAAACATATTGGAAAAAATTCTTAAAAAATTATCATAAATTCAGAAAATTGCGGGCTTCTTGAAAATATAATTTTTTTATTATTAAATATCGATCCTTTACGTATTCAAAATATTTATTCAAGTTTTAAAAAAGATTTTTTATAAAATTAACAATAAAATGAAGAAAAATGATAAAAATAATTTAAAAATTATGAATGATTATGTAGGAAAATTTTGATAAATTTAGTAATTAGTATTATGATTTTTTTAAATTTTATAAGCCGCCTAAATTTAAATGAGGTCATTAATAAAACTAATTTTAATGAAAAGTGTTAAAAAATACACCAACTACATGAAGACACATAAAAAATACACCAAATACATCAAAGTATCACCAAATTTTAAAAAAAAAAATATATAACATCACTATGGATCAAGCACTTCGTACAGATATCCGGTCACCTAAAAATAAAACCTGGCACATCTGTCCTCTGGAAGCCACACATCGGTCGGCCGATATATATATCAGTCTAAATGTTAAAAAAAAAAATACATCAAATACATAAAAAATACACCAAATACATCAAAGTATCACCAAATTTTCTAAACAAAATATGTCACTTGGATCAAGCACTTCATATGGATATCCGGTCACATGAAAATAAAACCTGGCATATCTATCCTCCGGAAACCACACATCGGTTGGCCGATTTATATCAGTTTAGATGTTCAAGGTCTATAGGCATGTAGAAATCCTCGGTAGTAGCATGTGTAATCTTTGGATTCCTTCTTAAGTTCCTCGTCCTAAGGTGTTGATTGTGATGGAGTTAGACTAATTCATTAAGTTTTTTCGAGGACAACTTATTACGTGGTTGACTATGCACGTATTTGGATGTTGACCAATTTCGCTCGCAATTACTTATGCTGGATGTCTGGGTAAGCAACTTCACTACGTACTTCCTCAAATTTGGTGTACTATGGCCAAACCAAATCCACCATTTCGTTGGTGTCATCTTAGCCGTCTCAGTCAAAGTAATATCAGTGGCGGGATCCGCAAAGGATTCTGTGCACCCTTCGAATATATGTACCTGTAACAAGGATAAGCACAACAATTTTGAGTACGACCCACATTATACAACAAAAAATAATATTTGATAATAAATTAAAGTAATACCTCATTCATACAAGCAACTCGCTCATTAGGATGCATAATGACCATTTTCACCCACTAAATAAAATAGCTCATTCATTTAGCTCTTTCCATATAATCTTTGTTCTTTTAGCACATGCATATATCTATATATACTAGTATTATCTCTGTACTTTTAGATAGAAAAGATCAATTCAAATTATTGATATCTTTATGTTTTATAATTAATCAAAGACAAGGTTTAATAAATTGTCCCATGCTTGATTTATCATCACCATCGTCAAAATTCCATTAATTTGGAATCAACTTTTTAATTTCTAATACCATCCAACATGTCTGTTTCTACAACTCCCTTCACAATTTCAGTGGCCAACCTCTACTCTATGTACCCAACAATTTGTAATCTTTAAACTACATGCACCAATCTTCCACTCAACACTACTTTATTCATATTAATCAGTCCAAGTTAAATACAAATCGACCAAAATGAAAAGATTCATATTATGCTATTGAGGTTTGTAATATAAATAATGTTCCATGACCAATACATCAAAAAATATAGTCAAATATAACAAATTCTTAATTGAAGCAAGGTCTTTTATCCAAAAATAAAAAATTAAATAAAACAAAACACTAGTTACGCACATCAAGTTCTATTATGCAAACAACCAAACTATATATATATATATATATATATATATATAAACCACAATACTTGTGAGTTCCAAACACATTACAATTGGAAAGTAAAAATAAATACAAAAAAACAACTAAAAATAAATAGAACCCATAGACATTTTAAGAATATGCAATTATCAAAGGAGATGTTACTTACAATTTTGTAAAAAGCTAAGACAAAAACAAAAACAAAATAAATCTTCACAGTTCACACATCTTACTATGATCTTAAATGGTGGTGTTTTGGTCCCTGGGTGAATAATCTTCTGATAAATGTCTGATTAACTATAAAAAGCAAACATGTCTATCATGCTGGCACATGTAGTTAAATGCATGGATGACACTCATATCGGCCGATACGCCTTCTCTCTTGTTTTAGTTTTTTATTTCTGTCAAAAAATTCTAGAAAATTTACAAAAAAATGAAAAAAATTATGAACTTCATAGAAATGTAAATGGGATTAAGTACAACCAATTGATAGCTATAGTTGTAACAAGTTGGTGCAGCCACCCACTTCATACTTTATGAATGTCTACTGTCAAGTGATTGCATATGCACTTAAATTTATTACCATATAATAAAGTTTTTGAATTACAGCTTACTTTCAAAAGCTAGAGAATGGTGTCTTCAAGTGTTATATAAAGTCATTAGTTTTACAAATTAACCGATATGAGACTTTTTGTTAATATAAGTACTATTAGACATAGACACATGAATATAATGTGTTTGCAAAATTTTAAAAAATATTTCACAAAATTATTTGTAGCTCTAGGCATTTTTTATAATGTCAACAAATATAAGGCAGGGGTGCAAAAAACATCTCGGCCAATAATTCGGCCGATATGATTCTCTCTCCTCCGATATTTTCATAAATTTGCATTTTGGTCTAAAAATTTTATGGTAATTTCAAAAAATTTATGACTTCTTGTAAAAATAATTTTTTCATTAAATATCGGTCATATACATATTCAAATTATTTATTTAAGTTTCAAATACGATTAGTATTAAAATTAACAATAAAATAAAGAGAAATGATAAAAAAAATAAAAATTATGAAAAATTATGTAAAATTTTTATGATAAATTTAGTGATTAGTATTATGATTTTTTAATTTTATTCCTAATTTTATAAGCCACCTACATTTAAATGTGGTCATTAACAAAACTAATTTTTCCTATGAAGTTAAAAAAATAAAAATGAGAAAGAAAAATAAAAGGTTGTAATCTATTCATTACCTAGGATTCCTTCTTCTCCCATTTCCCACACATTTTGAAAATTTAAACATGATTCGAGTAAATGGATGTTAAGATAATGTTTGTTGTATTTTAATCTATCTAAGTTTTTAAATTCTTAATCTTAGAGACAGAAATTTTAATGGATTTAAAAATAATATATTAAATCTAATAGTAATGGTTAGTGCTAATACTTAAAAATTGAAAACTTGAAATCACTTGAGATTCACCAAATACATCAAAGCTTAACCAAATTTTTCTAAAAAAAAAATGTAATATCACTATGGATCAAGCTTTTCATATGGATAACTGGGCACGTGGAAATAAAATCTTGCATATGTCTCTTCCGGAAGCCGCTCATCAGTAGACGTGTACTTGGATGTTGACGATGGATAGTGATACTGCCAACTACCAGAGGAGGGTTACGACTGGTGATGTGAAATGGACATGGACTGCATATTACTTGACAATGAGTCTGTGTCCAAGTGTCCATGTCTCGATTGACCAAAATATCATGTGGGCATATATCCAAACGATACATATCATTCACTCTGACCGGGCATGTTCGTTCCGCCATGAGGAGGTGTATGCTGTCTATCCTCCTGTCGGTGATGGATTTCACTCATGTCGGGATAATACCCCGGTGGATTTTCAGGCTCAACATCCACAACAATATTTTGATTACCAAAATTGTACCCATCATCTGACCCATTACCATCATCTGTAGATGAATCAGATCTAACCGAATGAATCAGATCTAACCGACCCATAATCACGCCTGCTAGGTTTGCTGCTCGGAACAACATGTTATTTTCCCCTGATTGATCTCCTCATCTGTGAAGAGCTAGATTCTCCGGCTGTCCCAGTGGGCCGCTCACTAACAGAATGACGACGTGGTGTCATCCTTGTACTTGTTTGACGTTCCAGACCCGCATTTGGAAGGCGGGACACAATGATTGAATGGCGGCGATCATCATTTTCCACCTCTTCCTCGGAATCCTACAGTTCTCCCAACTCTACACTTTGGTCTAAAAATGATATATCTAGATCATGAAGTACAGGTTGTTCTTCCTCTTCGATCCATTCACTCAATGGATCATTATAGTGAATAGAGATTCGAGGTCGATAGGGATGAAAAAATCTTCTACATCTGTCCGTGTCAGCTCGGGGTACCTCCTTAAAGTCCTTGCCCTCAATCGCTGATTGTAGTGTAGGTACACTAAATCATTCAGTCTTTTAGACGATAATCTGTTTCGAGGCTTGCAGTAGTTGCCGGCAAATAAGTTGCGCTTGTGTTGGTGCGCATTTGCAAGTTGTTACATTTCCCGTCTTTCCGGCTATATGTTCTTTTAAACGGGTAATTCCTCCTGATATCATTTTCTCACAGAAGTTGCATTTCACTCTATTATTACTATGTCGTTCACCGACCATGTTGGAACTTCTTTGTTTGGCACCATTACTGTTTAAGAAATGCACAAAATTATAAAATATAGTCACATTTACATATTATTTGGCAATTTATCACATGAAAATGGGGGTTTAAATGATAAAATTAAAAAAATAGCCTCATCTGATATGAAATTGAAATTTTTTTAGTCCACAAACCCTATACACTGAGAGGGTTGGTTTAAAAAAAAATCATATTTTTTTTGATATATTTACATATTTTTTGGCAATTTATCACATGAAAATGGGGGATAAAATGATAAAATGAAAAAATAGCATCATCTGATGTGAAACTGAAATTTTTTTCAGTCCACAAACACTACACATTGAGAGGGTTGGTTTAAAAAAAATTCATATTTTTTGATACATCTACATATTTTTTGGCAATTTATCACATGGAAATGGGGGATAAAATGATAAAATGAAAAAATAGCATCATCTGATGTGAAACTGAAATTTTTTTCAGTCCACAAACACTACACACTGAGAGGGTTGGTTTAAAAAAAATTCATATTTTTTGATACATCTACATTTTTTTGGCAATTTATCACAAGAAAATGGGGGATTAAATGATAAAATGAAAGAATAGCCTGATCTGATGTGAAACTGAATTTTTTTTCAGTCTACAAACACTACACACTGAGAGGGTTGGTTTAAAAAAAATTATATTTTTTTGATACATTTACATATTTTTTGGCAATTTATCACATGAAAATAGGGGATTAAATGATAAAATGAAAAAAATAGCATCATCTGATGTGAAACTGAAATTTTTTTCAGTCCACAAACCCTATACACTGAGATGGTTGGTTTAAAAAAATTCATACTTTTTCGGTATATTTACATAATTTTTGGCAATTTATCACATAAAAATTGGGGATTAAATGAGAAAATGAAAGAATAGCATCATCTGATGTGAAACTGACATTTTCTTCAGTCCACAAACACTACACACTGAGAGGGTTGGTTTAAAAAAAATTCATATTTTTTTGATACATTTACATATTTTTTGGCAATTTATCACATGAAAATGGGGGATTAAATGATAAAATGAAAACATAGCATCATCTGATGTGAAACTAAAAAAATTTTCAGTACAAAAGCCCTATACACTGAGAGGGTTGGTTTAAAAAAAAAATCATACTTTTTTGGTACATTTACATATTTGTTGGCAATTTATCACATGAAAATTGGAGATTGAATGATAAAATGAAAGAACAGCATCATCTGATGTGAAATTGAAATTTTCTTCAGTCCACAAACACTACACACTGAGAGGGTTGGTTTGAAAAAAATTCATATTTTTTTGATACATTTACATATTTTTTGGCAATTTATCACATGAAAATGGGGGATTAATGATAAAATGAAAGAATAGCCTGATCTGATGTGAAACTGAAATTTTTTTCCAGTCCACAAACACTACATACTGAGAGGGTTGGTTTAAAAAAAATCATATTTTTTTAATACATTTACATATTTTTTGGTAATTTATCACATGAACATGGGGGATTAAATGATAAAATGAAAAAAATAGCATCATTTGATGTGAAACTACAATTTTTTTTGGTCCAAAATCCTATGCACTGAGAGGGTTGGTTTAAAAAAAATCATACTTTTTCGGTACATTTACATTTTTTTTGCAATTTATCACATGAAATCGAGGTTTTTGTTTAAATATTTAAAATAAATAATCACATTGCATGAAATTTATATTTTTTTCACGGAACCTTCTTTCTAAAATCAGAGGGGTGGTTTATAAAAAAAATCAGCAAATTTTCTCAATAATTACTATTTCTTATAATGTTTTGTACATATAGGGGCCATTTTACTTTTGAAAAAAAAATTCAAAAAAACATTAATATGCATGAAAAAAATAAATAATAACATACAGTCATAATAACTTCTATGCTAAATGTTTAAGCATAAATAAATCACTCGATCACTAACAGTAAATAATTATCCATATTTCTAAAATAACAAGATATTACAAGAAATGCATTATATGTTAATGTATACATTGAAACCATAAAACATTTAGATGAAAAGGCTTAAAAATAAAAATGGAATAAAAACTTATAGGAAATGAAGATCTATCTATCAAATATACTTTGAACGGATTGGATCTTCTAAAATCAGTAAATTATACACTCTTTTCTTATGAAACGGGATGAAGGAATGTGAAATGGCAATGGACTTAGAAAAAACTCACCTCTGGATGACTGGGTTTAGAAAAGATTCAGTGTGTGAATGAAGAAGTGTTGGAACAGACTCAGCCTGCCAAACTCAGGCGATATTTTGATCGATATATCACGCAATATATCGTTCGATATTCCTTCATAATATCACCTATATTTTGTGGGCCCCACGACCGATATTATTATTTTTTAAAACACCGATTCAATACCGATAAATTGAAATATCAGCTGATATTGTGTACCTATAAACAAGTGCTATATTGGCTGATATTACAACATAAAGTAACAAGCGTCACAGCAAGAGCTACTGAATTCATTTTTCACTTTTTTGATTTTAACTTTAGTCATTTTTTATAATTTTAACGAGTATAAGGTATATGAAAAAATATTGTGAAATGCATAATTTTTAGGTCTACCCATCTCTACTCCTTCATTGTAGAGGTTCTCTTGGCCAGGGATTTAAATACCGGTGAAGCCGATATATCGGCCGGTAAGTTTCTCTCTCATCTTTTTTTTTTTTTGGCATTTTTGTCCCAATTTTTTTGGGTGATGTCAGAAAATTTGGGGCTTCTTGAAAATGTAATTTTTTCATTAAATATCGGTCGTATACATATTCAAATTATTTATTTAAGTTTCAAATACGATTAATATTAAAATTAACAATAGATGATATTAATTTATAAAAACAGGAAAATGTCCCATCAATCCTCTCAACTCTCAAGAAGAAGTAGATCCTATTATATAATTAATCAATCTTAGCATAATTTTTAATGAGATTAGTGTCACTTATTATAAAACAATTATCACATTTACAAATAGGATTGCCTTTCTTGATTTTTTTTTCATATGATTAATATGGGCCTAAATGTTTTGAGTTGGGCCTAAATGTTTTGAGTTTGGATTTTGCCGGATCGATGGAGAGGAACATGTACATGTAAATGAAAAAAAAAAAAATTCACATTCATTGAATAGTATTTTAAAATTCAAATCATGTTTTTAAAATTTTCAAGAAGTGGTAATAAAAGGTAAAATAGTATTTTATAAGTGAAGACTTCTGAATAATATGGTATTGTTTTTTTTAAAGGGATTTCGATTATCTTAGCTTAGACTAACAAAAATTGAGATCGAAGTATACTATTAGTTATCTATCAAAATTTAATTTCATTTTAAGTAGATCTCAATGAAATTGAATTTCATATAAAGAGTTCGCTCTATCTTAGAGGTAGAAATGTTAATGGGTTTAAAGATAATATATTAAATCTAATAATAATGATTATTGCTAATACTTCAAAGTTGAAAACTTGAAATCACTTGAATTTCACCAAATACATCAAAGCTTGACCAAATTTTCTCAAAACAAATGTAATATTACTATGGATCCAGGTCTTCATATGGATAACCCGGGACATGGAAATAAAATCTTGCATACGTCTCTTCCGGAAGTCGCTCATCATTAGACGTGTAGTCGGATGTTGACGATGGATTGTGATACTGCCAACTATAAGATAAGGGTTGCGACTGACGATCTGAAATCGACATGGACTGCATATTACTGGATAATGAGTTCGTGCCGAAGTGCCCATAGCTCGGTTGACCATAATATCCTGTGGGCGTATATCCGAAAAATACATATCCTTGACCGGACAAGTTTTTTCCGCCATGAGGAAGTGTATGTTGCCTATCATCCTATTGGTAATGGACTTCACTCATGTTGGGATAATACCCCGGTGGATTTGCAGGCTCAACATCCACAACAATATTTGTGAGTAAAATCCAACCCATCATCTGACCAATTACCATCATCAGTAGATCAATCAGAATCAGATCTAGCCGACCCATAATCACGTCTGCTAGGTTGGCTGCTAAGAACAACAGTTTTTTTCCTCTTATTGATCTCCTCCTCTGTGAAGAGCTAGATACCCCATCTGTCCCAGTGGGTCGTTCACTAACAGAATGACGACGTGGTGTCATCCTTGTACTTGTCTGACATTCTAGACCCACATTTGGAGGGCGGGACACACTGATTGAATGGCGGCGACCTTCATTTTCCGCCTCTTCCTCGGAATCTTGCAATTCTCCCAACTCTACACTTTGATCTAAAAATGATATATCTAGATCATGAAGTACAGGTTGTTCTTCCTCTTCGATCCATTCACTTAATGGATCATTATAGGTAAATAGAGACTCGAAGTCGATCATGACGAAAAAATCATCGGCATCTGCCCGTGTCAACTCAGGGTACCTCCTCAAATTCCTTACCCTTAGCCGCTGATTGTAGTGTAGGTACACTAAATCGTTCAGTCTTTGAGATGATAATCTGTTTCGAGGTTTGCTGTGGACATATTTAAATGTTGATCAGTTACGCTCGCAATTGGTTGCACTGCACGTCTGGCTCATCAACTTGATGGCATACTTCCTCAATATAGGTGAGTTGTTGCCAAAATATGTCCACCACTGTGTAACACTCATTGTCGCCGTCTCTCTCAACCTAACATCGGCAGCTTCATCCGCAAATGACTCCAAGTAGTTCTCATAATTGTGTAACTTCAAAACAAAAAGAAACACAATTAGTATTATCGGATAATGAACAACTTTTAAATCATCGAAAATATTTGGGTCATAATGAACAAAAGTAATACATCTCTAAAACATGCCGCCCGTTCACCAGGATGTATGACACCCATAATCTCCAACGTCCGTCTTACGCAGTTACGAATTGAGTTGGTTGACAGTTCTAAACCTAACTCATTAGGTTTCTTTGAAAAGGGATTCAAATAATATGCTGCCAAGTGAAATACAATGCGATTAGCCTAAATATAAGATATACACAATAATAAGATATAAACACACTACCGAATAAAAAACTAACCTGCAACGAACGGTGGGTTGAGATGAAAAATTGATTAATCCTGTCGTTGATGATTTTCATGAATTGAACCGGATGATTAACTTTTGCAACTTCAGTTTTAGCCTTTATGATGCATTCAAATACACAAGGGAGCGTTGACTTCTTATCTCCGTCTACAAATCAGAGTGCTGTGACTATGGGAGCAGAGATGTTGATGGCTGATACGATACTGTCCCAGAACACTTTAGATACAAACAAGTGTGTAATGTTCTGGTAATATCTTTGATGTTCAGCGTTCCTCATGTCGAACGCATTCACAAATGACCTATTTCTCGCCATCTTCATCAATTCTGTCTTGCTTCTTAAGAAGCTCTACATTGTAAGAAATACTGTGGCGAAACGTGTTACTGCAGGTCGTAGTAGTTCACGACGTTTCGTGTACTTCCTCATTACCTCTAAGATTCTAAAATGATTGTATATAAATGTGGTGACATCCTTACACCAGTCAATTAGGTTCCCAAATTCCCTCACATTAGCAAAATCTTTGAGGATCAAGTCTATGCAGTGGGCCGCACAGGGGTTCCATAAGATCCACGGGTATGTGTTCCCGACCTTTCTCCCTCCAGACTTATAGCCCGCTCCATTGTCCTTTACAATTTGGACAACATTCTCAGGTCCAATTTCTTCACAGACAGACACCATCAAACTACAAAGAAAGTCACCATCATTTACTCGGCCTGATGTGTTGTATGATTTATGATACATTGTGCCACATTGATTATAAATGAGGAAGTTAACGATACTACGGTTATCGTCACTCTTCCAGCCATCCGACATAAGGGTTATTCCCGTATCATCCCAAGAAGACTGAAAATTATTTACCCATTCTCGGATCCGCTGTATTTCACGGTGGATGAACGTGGTAGAAATCTCATACGACGATGGGAAGTTGATATTAGGCCCAGCAGTTGCGGATGCAAAGCACACAGACTTAAAATATGGATTTAAAATTTCCGTCGGTGGCCGATGGCTGTCGGCGAAAAACTTAGTGACTGTCGTCCAAACTAATTGTTTTGCCGTCTCTTTGTCTACTTGATTTATTTTTCCTTGTTTCAAGGAAGTTGGTTTGTCCCACATTGGATCATCAGCACCAACTGTATCCGGATTTACACCGTAGCGTTCAGCCCTTGCTCGTTCTCCTCCTCTGAATGCATTTTTAATGGAATTCCATCGGCGCATAAGTCCAGATTTTTGTCTGGATGATCCACGCGCAGTCCCTGATCCACTCGCACCACCTGTGTAGAGTATTAAAATTCAGTTTTTGGCATTTTAATGTAATTTAGAAATAAATTGCTTTTGTTACATTAAACAATTAATTTAAAGAAATTAACCTGCACCACTCTGCCCTTTCATCTCATGTTCGCGGCGACTAATTTGCATTGTACGCCGTAGGTCTCTGTCCTCCTCAATCTCGTCTGGATCCTCTTTTGAAGACGACGGGACATTTTCTACGTATTGGCCCTCCCTTTCACTTTCTAAACAGTCGGCCATTATGTGACCGATAGCATGCTCTTCTGCTTCAGTCCTAATTTTCTTTTTTTTGGCATTCACTTCCAGTAGTTGCCTGCAAAGAATTTGCGCTTGTGTTGATGTGCGTTTGCAAGCTGCTACATCTCCCGTCTTTCCGCTATATGTGCCTTTAAACGGGTTATTCCTCCTAATACCATTTTTTCACAGAAGTTGCATTTGACTTTGTTATTACTATGTCGTTCACCGAACGACCATGCTAGATCTTCATTGTTCTTAGCCATTGCTATTTAAGAAATGCAAAAAAAAAAAAAAAGGTACATTTACACATTTTTTGGTCAATTTATCACATGAAAATGGGAGTATTAAATGATAAAATGAAAAGAAAGCATCATCTGCTGTGAACCTGAAACTTTTTACAGTAATAACACACTACAAACTGAGAGGGTTCATTTAAAAAAAAATCTGATTTTTTTGATACATTTACACATTTTTGGGCAATTTATCACATGAAAATGGGGGTAGTAAATGATAAAATGAAATGAAAGCATCATCTACTGTGAACCTGAAACTTTTTACAGTAATAACATACTACAAACTGAGAGGGTTCATTTAAAAAAAGAATCTGATTGTTTTGATACATTTACACATTTTTGGGCAATTTATCACATGAAAATGGGGGTATTAAATGATAAAATGAAAAGAAAGCATCATCTGCTGTGAACCTGAAAATTTTACAGTAATAACACACGACAAACTGAGAGGGTTCATTTAAAAAAAGAATCTGATTTTTTTGATACATTTACACATTTTTGGGCAATTTATCACATGAAAATGGGGGATTAAATGATAAAATTTAAAAAAAAACCATCAACTACTGTCAAACTGAATTTTTTTACAGTAAAAAAATACTAATCACTGAGAGGGTTGGGTTAAAAAATATTCATACGTTTTCGGTACATTTACATATTTTTTCATAATTTATCACATGAAAATGGGGGATTAAATGATAAAATTAAAAATAAAAACCTCATCTACTGTCAAACTAAATTTTTTTATAGTACACAAACACTACTCACTGAGAGGGTTGGTTTAAAAAATATTCATACATTTTCGGTACATTTACATATTTTTTCGTAATTTATCACATGAAAATGGGAGATTAAATGATAAAATTAAGAAAAAACCTCATCTACTGTCAAACTGAATTTTTTTATAGTAATAACACACTACAAACTAAGAGGGTTCATTTAAAAAAAGAATCTGATTTTTTTGATACATTTACACATTTTTGGGCAATTTATCACATGAAAATGGGGGATTAAATGATAAAATTAAAAAAAAAAACCTCATCTGCTGTCACACTGAATTTTTTTACAGTACACAAATACTACTCACTGAGAGGGTTGTTTTAAAAAATATTCATACGTTTTCGGTACATTTACATATTTTTTCATAATTTATCACATGAAAATGGGGGATTAAATGATAAAAATTAAAAAAAAAACTCATCTACTTTCAAAGAATTTTTTTATATTATACAAATACTACTCACTGAGAGGGTTGGTTTAAAAAATATTCATACGTTTTCGGTACATTTACATATTTTTTCGTAATTTATCACAAGAAAATGGGGGATTAAATGATAAAATTAAGAAAAAACCTCATCTACTGTCAAACTGAATTTTTTTACAGTAATAACACACTATAAACTAAGAGGGTTCATTTAAAAAAAGAATCTGATTTTTTTGATACATTTACACATTTTTGGGCAATTTATCACATGAAAATGGGGGATTAAATGATAAAATTTAAAAAAAAACCTCATCTACTGTCACACTGAATTTTTTTATACTACAAAAATACTACTCACTAAGAGGGTTGGTTTGAAAAATATTCATACGTTGTCGGTACATTGACATATTTTTTCGTAATTTATGACATGAAAATGGGGGATTAAATGATAAAATTTTAAAAAAAACCTCATGTACTGTCAAACTAAATTTTTTTATAGTACACAAACACTACTCACTGAGAGGGTTGGTTTAAAAAATATTCATACGTTTTCGGCACATTTACATATTTTTTCGTAATTTATCACATGAAAATGGGGGATTAAATGATAAAATAAAAAAAAAAAGCCTCATCTACTTTGAACCTGAAATTTTTTACAGTAATAACATCCTAAAAAATAAGAGGGTTCATTTAAAAAAAGAATCTGATTTTTTTGATACATTTACACATTTTTTGACAATTTATCACATGAAACTGGGGGATTAAATGATAAAATTAAAAAAAAAACCTCATCTACTGTTAAACTGAATTTTTTTTACATTACACAAATACTACTCACTGAGAGGGTTGGTTTAAAAAATATTCATACGTTTTCGGTACATTTACATATTTTTTCGTAATTTATCACATGAAAATGGGGGATTAAATGATAAAATTTAAAAAAAAAAGCCTCATCTATTTTCAAACTGAATTTTTTTACAGTATAAAAATACTACATACTGAGAGGGTTGGTTTAAAAAACATTCATACTTTTTCGGTACATTTACATATTTTTTTGCAATTTATCACATGAAATCGAGGTTTTTGTTTAAACATTTTAAATTAATAATTACGTTGCATGAAATTTATATTTTTTCACAGAACCTTATTTCTAAAATCAGAGGGGTGTTTTATAAAAAAAGAATCAGCAATTTTTCCGAATAATTACTATTTCTTAATTCTTATAATGTTTTGTAGTACATTATAGGGGCCATTTCACTTTAGAAAATAAAAGAAAATGAAAAAAGACACTAATCTGCATGAAAAAAATAGCATACATTCATAATAACTTCTATGCTAAATGTTTAAACATAAATAAATCACTAACAATAACTAATATTCCATATTTCTAAAACAACAACATATTAGAAAAAATACATTAAATATTAAACTATACATTAAAACCATAAAATATTTAGATCAGAAGGCTAAAAAAAAAAATGGAATAAAAACTTACATGAAAATGAAGATCAATCTATGAAATATACTTTGAACGGAATGATCTTCTAAGATAAGCCAATAATACACAAGGATTTCCAATCAAGCCGGATGAACGTTTGTAAGATGGGGATAGGAGTTAGAAAATACCACTGCTGGATGAGTGAGTTTCTAAATGATTTAGTGGCTAAATGAAGAGATGTATAGGGTATTCATATAATAGAGGAGTTCGGCAGGTTCAGATCACGGGTTTCAGAAATATTAATAAAAAATCCAAGCATGTGAAACAGCAAGAATCCCACAGCCTGTTGGACTTGATGTTTACAGGATTCCTGGGCGATATTTTGAATGATATATCATGAGATATATTAGCCGTGATATATTGCCCGATAATCCATCAAAATATCGCCGATATTAATATTTTATTCATATTAACTGTAACCGATACAGGGTGATATTCAAGGTTATCGGCCGATATTCTGAACCGATAAACGGTCCAAATATCGGCCGATATTAGTACATAATATCTCCTATATCTAGTGGGTCCCACTACCGATACAATTTTTTTTTAAAACTGCTCTTTTTAGACCGATAAATAGTATATCGGGTGATATTTGATCCGATATACGGACCGATATATCGTCCGTATTGGCCGATATCGTTCTTTTTTTAAAAAAAAAAATAATCTCAAATATATTTAATAAACCGATATTTACCAATATCGGCCGATATTGGGGCCGATATTTACGACCGTTTGTCGATCATATCGGCCGATAATACTTCTGTACGGCCGATACATATCGTATTGACCGATATCGTTCGGTTTGAAAAAACCGATATATATCGGCCGATACGATATGTATCGGCCAATATTTGAACCCTTGCTCTTGGCATGATATTTTTAAATCCTCTCCCGTACAAGGAAATTCAACGATTTCAAACAGCATTACTTTTTTCATTTCTAGGAAATCAGGGACAACATATGCCATAGAAAATCATCAATAATGAAACAAATCAGAACTCAAATCAAATGTGTGCATGTTGAGAGAGTGTGTCATAATAAAAATCTCCTTTCAAGCATCTATTCTACATTAAAGATCTCCACGAAAAACTAACATCATCAAAAGAAAAAAAAAAAAAAAGCATGAACAGTCTTACCAACTTAAAATTTCCGAGACAGCTCAAGCCATATTTTCAGATTTCTTTAACTTCTTTATAAGTCACATAGATAGATTTCATTTTTGAAGTCCATGCCTTTAATGAAACAACCATGATCTCTGCAAGTAAAAGAATTACAAATATTTTACAATCAATAACATATATCCCTTAAAAAATAAGCCAAAAGTAAAGAGTAAAAATCAAAATACAAAATCCCAAAGAGTAGAATTCAAATTTTAAAACTCGAACCATAAGCAACGGCAAGACTTACATGTGTCTCCTCTCAGAGAAGTAAAGAGTAGGAGGAGGCGTCGTGGCACAGAGACAGAGAGACATGAAACTGATGGTAAAAAACGGGAGGGAGATGAGTGACCAGATGAAATTGGTTGTGGAAAGGATTAAATAGAAGAGATAGAAGGCCAAGACTAAAGAATGGAATGAGTACTCAACAGAGATACAGCATTCACCCACGGCGAGGGACACATTGACGGACGATTAAAGTGGAAAAGAATGAAAAAGACAAGATACTTTAGATTTTTTATTTTTATAATAATTCATCTGTCGTTCACATGTTTGATTTCATCTTCCCTTTTAACGTTTGCAAGGAGATTCTCCATCTTTCACCCCTTATCGAGATAATCACCTTATTTAGGTGTATCAAATTCATATTAGTAATTTGTTTCATCAATTTTGAAGAGCCTCAAGGTGGATATCAACATTGAGGCTTTTTATTTATATCTTTATGACATAAGATATATTATTTCTTATCTGATTATCGAGATTTAATTCATGTAATTTAGATCAATTTTATTCATATATTTTTTTATAAATTTTAAATTTATAACTCACAAGCGCACGAATCATTAAATAATATAGTGATTGACTGCGAGGTCAAACTCATCAGAACTTAAGAAAATATATCCGTAAAAAATATATCACTAAATTATATATTTTAAGAAATTTAAAAAATCATAGAAGTAAATCTTAAACATGGGATTAATTATCTAATTTTAATTTAGAAATATTCTAAACATAGAAAACAAAATGGAAAATTAAAATTTGTGAACTTGAAATAAGATGGTGGATTTAATCTAAAAATATAAACAATCTTAATATAACTTAGAAAACAAAATTGAGATGCAATTAATTAATTTACCAACCTAATTCACCAATTTCAAGAATTTTAAGTTTTTATTAAAAAAATAAAATTGAAAACCCTTAAAATTACCTCTGTACATATTTACAATGGAATTGGTTCAAGTAAATCAAGGAGATATTATTTTCCATATTTTCAAAATAAAACAAATGCCTAAAATATGGAGCTCACGTAAATTACCAATCATGCACTAAAATCTATTATTAAATCTATGAATTTCATTAAATTAAAAATTCAAATTAAACTTTAAAATGAATAGAATTTAAAATTTTCTCCAAATTTAAAATATTTCATCACACTCTTAAAATAAGAGTCTTAGATCAAATAAAGAAGTTCATTCAATCTAAATTTTCATCACATTTAATTTGAAACACTTAAAATAAATACACACATAGACTTAATTAAAGAATAAAAATCAAATCAAATAATCACCATACATCAATTGAATAATTGGAAAACTATAGACTAAATATTTTGTCACACCTTTCTCTTATTATTAAAATATGAAATTAAATTTAAAAAAAAAGGATTTTGGAATTAAGAGAACTCAATAATACAATGGAAAATTAAAAACCACCAATTTCAAACCCTTGTGGAAATCAAAATTGTCAAAGTTTCTTTTTCTCTTCTCTTCTTTCCCTCATCTCCTATGCATAGCCCTTCAATTTCTTCAGCCAAGGTCAATTTTCTCAATGTGAGAGGGAGTATTTATAGATGAAAGGACGTGGAATTAATGGCTTTAATTTAAAAATTTAAATAAAGTAAGGGACACTTGGAGGACTGATATTGTTTGTGCTAAACTTAGAATGGCTTAAAGGAGACAAGAAGGTGAAAATAATAATAAAATTATTGTAAAAAAAGTGGGTACAAAATCTCATTTTTTACACATGTACCACTTTGCACCTCAGTTTTGACATAGTTAACATCCGAATCAAGAAAAGTCGTAAACTACAAAGTTGTAGCCCTTGAAGACTTCTTTCCAATCCAAAAATAATCGGACATTTGAGTGAAACTTATGGCTAAAATACTGTGTCAAATCTTCCTTCTTTTTCTCCCCTTCTAATTTTGTTTCTTTTTCCTTAATCACTTGCCAAATTCGCAAATCCTCTTATATTGACTTGTAAGTTTTGAATTTCCTCATATGTAGTTTGAGATGATGAAAATAGTCTTCACTCATGTGGATTTCTTAATGGGCTTTTTCTTAATGGGCTTAATAATTTGACTTCTAAAAGTATAGAAAATCTAATAAATAATTTTACCACTTACATTCAATTCTCAAAATGTACTAAATTAATCCAAACACTTATAAATAGATTGAATTAATTAGTTTACAATAAAACCCTAAAATTATGGTAAAATAATTATTAAAAATTTCAACTTTCAAAAAATATCAATTTATGTCAATAAATTGTAAAATTCACCATTTGAATTCTCATATCTTATATTTCCCTGTAAATCTTGCAAAACATTAAAAATGTTCTAAAACACACAAAATAAGGGCTAACTAATCCAAATATAAAGATAAAATAGTCATTTTCATATGCTCATCAATAGAATATCTTTTTTTTTTTTTACCAAAATGTCCAATCTCTTAGAGTACCCGACTAATTTTTAAACTATGTGCAAGTCTCGCTACTCACACACCGTTAACTTAATAGAGAGTAGTCTTTTGAGGTAAAGTAAAAATCAAATGAGACGGAATCCTGATCAAACATAGAACACCTTTAATAACCTTTTTAATTAGAAATTGTAATGCTTGTTCAATTGAATAAGTATTCAAAGAAATTTTGAATTCAATTGATGCCTTTTATTGGCCTATACTCTTTTATCAAATCAATATATATATATATATATATATATATATATATATGGGTTTAATTCATACTTTTATCACCATGCATTTGACCTTAATTTCACTTTGTTTAAATTAAGTTTTGGTGCCTAATATTTTTATTTGCTAATCTTAAAAGATTATGTAGAATAAAGGGTGGCATGGCATGGTATTAAAAGAGAGAGGGGAAGACTCGAGAATGGAAAGGAGAGGAGGAATTGATGGAATCAGCAGCTGCACAGTATTTACAGAGATATGCACGGACTGATTGGGTGGAAAAAGATTGAGATTTGACCGTTCACTGGGAAAAACCCTCACAAGAGGACGATTTTTTATTCTTTTGCTGTTCGTACGTTTGTTTTCATCTTACCTTTACAGGCATTCAAGGAGATTCGCCATCTCTCACTGCTCATCGATGTCTATCACCTCTACAGTTACGTTGAACAACGGGAGACACGTTTGTAAGTATAAACTCTTTCCATTTCATTTTATTTATCTTATCTGAAACATTTGTATTTTTAAAAAAATTATTTATATAAAGCTAATATTATATATAATCTCATATACTTTCAATACAGTTTATATTATACCAATATAAATAAGATAATTATTTTGAAATAATTTCAAAATTCATATAAGACAACTATTTGAAACAGAAGAAGTAGTATTTATTTTTTTAATTTATATGTGGAAACCGCTTGTAAAATCTCAATAGTTGAGTTCACTATATGTAGGACACGTCAATGTTAAGCTATGGAGGCTTGAACCCACAATCTCCTTTTTTCTAAACGGGAGACAATTGAACTACATCTATATAGGTAAAATTTTGAACTACAAATATAATAGTAATTTATGCATTGGAAAACTTATTTTTTATTCCTTTTTATCAAAGATTATTTTAATTAAATTAATTAAACTACATTTCTAAACTCTTTAAGATTTTATCAATTTTTTTTAATATTTAAAATTTTATAACCTTTAAAAATATTTATAATAATTTGATAAAAATATATTTATAAACTACATGTAAAAAATGATATTTCTAACCCACCACTTTAATTAGTAGGTCTTATATCTAAATACTCGATGTAAGACACCACGCACCACCATGTAGGTGATGTCGACACAATTGAATGTCTTGTAAGTGATGTCGACTTGGGCAATATTAAGGACGTTGCACTAGCTTTCATAGACTAAATTGATTGTGACAATCCAAATTGGAAATTGTCTAATAGGACCTCCCATTTTATAGGCCCAACCTAATTAGACCCAATTCAAGTCAGACTTCAGTCCAAACCCAAGCCCAAATCTAAAACCAAATTTAAACAATGCAAGCCAAATCCACCCAAACCTAAAACCCAAACCCCTGTGCGCCCAACCTCCTAATCCTCCTCCACTTGGTGCCATATCCTATCCATTTTAGCACATTTGATCCTTGCTAGATGAGATAAGGAGATAGAGTAGGATTTTGAATTTCTAGATTTTGAATTTCTAGATTTTAGAATTTTATCTAGAAATTTTAGAATTACGACTCTGAGTGTTTGTTTTTTATTAGCTATAGAAGAAAAGGTTTTAGATTATCTGCATACTAGTTCAAGGTTCTCTTAGTTTGTGATTTTCCTACTTAAGGATATGCACTTTGGCCAATTTTTGAACCTAATTTTAGAAATAAAATTTATCTTTTGTTGCAATTTGCACGATTTCCTTTGAAGTTGACTTCAGTTCATATTAAGAGGCTACCGTCGTTTATCCCAAGTCTTCGGACTACCCTTCAGGCTTTAGTTCAAAATAAGTAAGTACCATGTTATTTTAATCCTTTTATTTTTATATTTGAATTTTGATTATGGATTTAATTTCTTGAGTTTCTCCTTTTTATTATTTTATAATTAAATTAAAGAATACAAAAAATATTGGCTCATTTATAAAAATACTGGATTTATAGGAAACTTGTCGTCGTTGACCAATCATTAATTGAACTTCGGCAAGTAGCCCGTCCATAGATACTTGAACGGCTAAGGGCTCTAACAAATCGTAAGATTTTTGAGCCCAAATCTATTGTGAGCATTAGCTTGTTCGGTGAAATGACCAATGCTTACATCTACTGATCACCGGAACCTAGAAGTTCCTTAGAATTCTGTGGTTCAGCACACTTGATTTTCGCAAATTAAACATACTTAATATTTATGGTTGTTTGAATCAACATGCTTTTTTTAATTTAGTTTTTTTTTATTTAATTTTTAAGATTAAATGAGCAGCGGCACTGCATTTGCATAGATACAGGTCATACAGCATTGAGCCATGGCGAGAGAGACAGACGACATTCACGGACCCATTTGAGTGGAAAGACTCAAGAATACCTTTGACAGCTGAGAAGAAAAACAACACAAAAAGACAGGATACTTTTGATTTTTTTTCCTTATAGTAATTCTTTTGTCGTTCGCATGTTTGTTTTCATCTAACCTCTTCACGCATGCAAAGAGATTCTCGATCTCTCACTCCTCATCGAGATAATCACCTCTACAGTTATGTCGAACAACTGCACGTATGGCTTATAAGAATATTTTATAATCTTTAAAAATAATTATAATAATTTGATAAAAATATATTTTTGTAAACAACATTTACAAAAAATATCTTATATCTAAATACTCAATCTAATACACCGCACAGAATGGTATAGGGCATAATTACTTATTATTAACCATAAATGATCTCATAGCTACTATTATTTACCTTCACTTATTTATTTTAAATAAGATGATATAAAAATGATCTTATTACTATAAATAATTAATAACTTTGTTCTTGTAGAAACATTTTATATTGTCTACTTCTTTTAAAATAGGGTTTAGTTGAATCAATCCATTTAATAAAATAAGATTATTTAAAATTGAATCAACCAATTTAATAAATTATTTGAAAGCTAGACCAACTCATTTAAGTTTTATTGAGTGCTCAAGTAAAGTAAATCTATTTATGTAATACCCCGCTTCAGAGGAGAGAAAAAAAAAGTCCCACGTTGCTAGTTACATTGGAAATTCCCTGGTATATAAGTGGTAGCCTTCATCCTTCTCGTACAAGACCTTTTGGGAGCAATAGTGGGTTAACTCGCCAAAGCAAAACTGTGAGGGCCCGTGTGTAGGCCCAAAGCGAACAATATTATGATAGCGGGATATGTCGTTACATTTGGTATCAAAGAATGGTTCAACTCTCTACCTGAGAGTATATGCTTGGTTCTTGTGTGTGCAGAACCGGGGATGCATCTGGCATTAAGATGGGTCTCACATTATTAGTTGCATTGAAAATTCTCTGGTGGGTCCATGTATTGGCCCAAAGCGGACAATATTGTGCTAACGGGACGGGTTGTTACAATTTAATAAGTGATTTAGATAATGTTATTTAAATTTGTCAATAAGTAGATCAAGCTTTATATGAATTAGGTTAGACTAGATTTTTAATAAATTGTTTCAATTAAATTGACTCATTTAATCTCGATTTGGAGTTTAAATCGAAATATTTCAATTAATAAATAGGTGACTCATTGGGTCAACCCATTTTATAAATAATCTAAATTAGGTGTTAGCATTTTAATTCAAGTTGAGTCAAGTGAGTCCATTTGATAAATCTATTAGGACATGCTAATTTATTTAAACTTAGTTAATTGTGCCAATTTTTTAATAAATATAAATTATTTGATCTAGGTCAACCCATTTAATCTATGTTGAGTTAAATTATTCCATTTGATAAATTTGTTAAAATAGGTCAACTAAAAGCTTATTTTAGTTGTGCCAACTCATTTAATACATAAGTCAAGTATGTTGCAAAATCTAGGTATTTAAATGTTATAATATTTATTGGCAAGTCATACAGACACTCGGATTTTCTTTCTCTACACATCCGATTTTAAAAAATCAGGTGAAATTATCATTCTGCACTTCATTTTTAAAGGAAAAAATGATTATACGTATCATTCGAACAAACGTCTGGTTCGTTCGAATGGGTTCCTTCAAATGATGGCTGTGGAGTGAGATTTTCATGTGAGTCCATTTTTCAACTGATTTTTACAAACAATGTATCAAAATTCATCTACTCTGAATTTTATGAACTCCGGTACTGATTTTAAGTGAAAAATGTATAATTTCGGGCTTCAAAAATTGTACCCAAAGAATTAAAGAAAAATGGCCTTCCCTCTTAATTCTTTCGGTACGATATTTGAAGCCCAAAACTACCACTTAAAATCAGTCTCAGAGTTCATAAAATTCAGAATAGATGAATTTTGATACCTTATTTGTAAAAATAGGTTGAGAAACCGCCTCTGTGCCAACTGCAATCTTTGCGCGTGTGGCTCGGGTTTCTCAAACTATATTTACAAACAAGGTATCAAAATTCATTTATTTTGAATTTTATGAACTCTGCGAATGACTTTAAGTGAAAATGGTATAGTTTTGAGCTTCAAATATCGTACCTAAAGAATTAAGAGGGAAGGTTATTTTTCTTTTATTCTTTGAGTACGATTTTTTAAGCCCACAATTATATCTTTTTCCCTTAAAATCATTCCCGGAGTTCATAAAATTCAGAGTAGATGAATTTTGATACTTGTTTGTAAAAATCGGTAGAGAAACGGGCTTGCTTGAAAATTCCATTGAATCCCACTCCATAGACCAAATGATGCGTTTTTTCCTTTAAATTGAAGGGCAAAATGATAATTTTATCTAATTTTTTGAAATCAGGTGTATAAAGAAAGAAAATCGGATGTCTGTATGAGTGACCTATTTATTGATAGATCGTCCATAAAAAGCCACTCAAATTAGTATGTGATAGATTGTTTTTCTCAAATTAGTATGTGATGGATTGTTTTTCAAAAAGAGTACACTCATTGGGTATTTACAAATTTGGTATTTACAAAGTAGCAGAATGCAGCACACCTAACCTTTCATTTTATATAACAATGGCATTTCACCAATCAAATACATACGATGAATTTCACCAACCTGGTAATCGGAGTTGAAGTGATGGACCATCAATTTAATTTTTTTTAAAAATTAATATTTATCAATTTAAAAGTTACTTTTTTTAAAAAAACTGACATATAGAAAACGGCAAAAAAAAAAAAAACATCACGAATGATATCAATTCCTCTGACGGACGAGCTAAGCCCACTCTGAAAAGTAGTGAAATACTGGCACGTCCAGTATGCACATGTCCCATACAGTATTACTTTTGTATCTGTAGACGCACCGGTATGGTTTTTGTATGATATAATAAATAACATATGAAAAGTTTTTAAAAGTAATATTACCATCGGAGGAGAGGACTATTCTTAAATTGTTAAAAGTTAATTAAATTCCAAAATTTATAATATGTAAGGTATTTAGCCTCCCGATTTGATACTATTAAATATAGGATGAATGAATAAATAATAGTGACCGTTCATTCAATGCTTATAGATCCAATGTTGCGGTCGAACCGGATCCAGCTGAAAAACATATTTTTCAGTTGACCTGCATAAAACCGTGGGGATAAAATCACAGGCCGCTAACCACAGTTCACCGAATTTGAAAAATTTTAAAAAAATTTCTTTCCCCTTTTAAAATATTAAAATTTAATATTAAAAAATAGCTATACTTGAAATATAAATTTATCTTACCATTTCTATCACACATCCTTCACCATCTTAGTATATTACTTAGAGTTTAAATATTATTTGTAATATTTATATTAATGTTATTTGTAAAAAGTGTTTTACTTGTAGCTCAGCTGGTTACCTTCCGCCTCCTAAGGTGGGAGGTCACGTGTTCGAGTCCCCATGACCAAACCTTAGTGTGCCTTAGGGGTAGGGGTCCACTCGTGGGGGGGTTACACGTATCCTGCGATTTCCTACATGTAAATTCAAAAAAAAAATGTTTTACTTAATGTTATTTATAATATTTATATTATATTATTATTTGACCGATTTTGACTGATTTTGACTGCGATTGAACTCAAAATACTTTTAAAATGGTTCGTCAGGTGGTCCGATTCTGATAACATTATATAGATCTACTGGCTAAATGCCATCCGTATCTAAAAATATCAGTTTAACACTTACCTAGAAATAATTACTAATATGTAGACCATATCTCATTATTAAGATGTTAAATTTCTATAATTATATACTTAAAACTTTCAGAATGAATTTAATTGCATCTAACCTGTAGATGCACTCAGCATTCACCACAAGCGCCGACTGCCTGATAAGGCTATAGCTTTTAAGAGAGATTACAAAATCAATTTGCTGACACATGGGATTCGGCGAAACGAACTGTTCTCTCTATTTTGTATTTTTTGTCATAAGATTTTTAAAATATATAAAATATTATGAGGCTTCATTTTTATATATTTATATTATTATTTAATGTAAATTTAGATATTCAAATGATATTTTTTTTAATTAGGATATCAATATTTTGAAAAATTCTGAAAAAAGTGAAAGAATTCTCAAACATTTCATAAGAGTGAAAATAAATCTACTCATTTTTCTGCTAAATTGTTGATTTAGTTAATTATTACGAAATGACCATATTCTAAGAAATTCAGTCGAATCTGTTAGAATTTATTAAATAAAAATAACTAAATATATTTAATAATAAAGACAAGGAATTGTTTATAAATTTACATATAATATAATATTTATATTATATAACAGTGATCGCACTATTAGACTCGCTTGTAGCATAATAATTAAATGACAATGTCCAATTATACAATTCTTGTAAAGTATATATAGTATGTGACTATAAAATTAATAACCAACCAAAAACTATCTTTTCTACAAAATTTTAAAAATTAAAATAATTTAAAATTCATAAATTTGAGGAGCTTAAAAATATGACTTCAAGTCTTCAATGATATGTAAAATGATTTTTTAAATTACATATTCATGTTTAAATCTCTCAATGGAATTATAACCAAAGTGAATTTACGGTTTGGCCTTAGTGACAGGGGTCCAAATCTCGGTATTGGCTGAGAATTTTCTCTCACCAACCTGAGATGTCAGCAATATATATCAGATATCGATCGATATATAAATGTTTAAAAAACTGATATTTAAATCACTGCTTAGGGAATATGGCTCAAAAAATATAGACTGCTTTTTTTCATACTCATATTCTTGAATAGGTTGTTTCAATGGACCAATCACATTTGATAAAAGTAGGTCTTAAATAGAAAATAATTTTTTTTTTTTTGGATATGATGCATATATTTAAGGATAAAAATAATGTTAAGCTCTCAAAATGTAGACAATAAATGGTTTTTTTTCTAAATACAATCAACCTTTTCCTTCTCTTGTGGTTGCTAAATACATTCAATCAATCATCTTATGCCACTGGTATTTATTGTATTATTAAATAAAATAATATCTCTAAGGAGTTAGCTACTTTGCTTGCTGATTTGGGGAGAGAAATGGCAGTCGAAGGTTGCTAATCCAAGGTACTTGCTCAAATTGAAGAATCTTTGAGAGAGATGGAGAGAGTTTATCCTGCAACAACTCTTTGTGCTCCAATTATGAACTTCTTTCTTAGGCCAAATCAAGTTCAAAATGTTTAATTTAAGACCTCATCCAATATCTTAATTCATAAACCAATTATTCTAAAGTTTCGGAAACAAAATGAGCCTTTAGTGCTCCTTTTAATACCCTCAAAATTTTCATGTGCTACAAGTGCATTTCCCCAATTTCTTAATTCAATTGACCCATGTCTTTGAATAATTTCTCTTCCTATAGATTCATAATATTTAAGACATAGGCTTAATTGATACAATTGAAGTGATTTTTAATAGTCTTATTCAAGTATAAACATTTAAAGTTGAAAAAAAATTCCTTATCTTATTTTATTTAGGTTATCAATTGAGTAAGTAATATATAAATAGTAATGGATCAAATTAGATTTGAGCCACAATGGTCAATCTATTAGCCCAAATGAGCATATTTATCAAAGGAAGTCATTTTCAAATAGTCTTAGGGGTAGTGAGCTCACTCGTGAGGATTTTGCCCTGGATATTCTACGATTTCCCACATTTAAATTTGTAAAATGAACAAAAGATTTGTTTCTCTCGTGAGTTGAGAGACTAAAAAAATCACTCTGTATTAATATAAAATTATAAGAGTGGTTTCTATCGATAAGATAATGGAAATAGTTTAACCTCTAATATAAGATAAAAGATACCCATAATATTTCAAAAAATGAAATCATTGAAACTAATGAAAATTCTAAAATTTGGAAAAAGATAGAGATTTATTCGTTCAAGTCTAGATCTCATATACAAGCATACATTTTATAATTAAGATGTGCATGTAATCTAACACTATATCTTGATAAGATCTAAAATTTTGAAATTAAAATTGAATAAAAAATTTAGAAGTACGAACAATCTCTATACGAAATTATTTATTTAGGATTGCATATTTAATTAATAATTATGTTTTATTTAATATTGATAGAAGAAAAATATATTTAATATAAAGATACGTAGAAATTGTTAAAATTCTATAATTAATTTACTCTCAAATTGATACATACGGCATGGCCAAATCGGTAATGCTGTGGAGTGTGCACTAAACTGTGTTTCTTCCACTTTGCCTACGTATCTACAAGAGTGGTTAGACAAGACACGTGTCCCACTCAAATCTCATTGAGGCACAATTATATATAATTTTTTTAGAAAATCTAATATGATATTATTGAATTATAATATTTTGTTATTCGATTTAATTTAATAATATTAATTTATAATAGAGAATAACCTTGGAAGATATACTTTTTCCTAGTCTCAGAACTTTGGGTGAATGACAATCAGGCCTCGGTTATGAGTAAGGATGTTTTTTAGTCCAAATTTTATCTAAATTCGTTATAAATAAATAGGTTTGAATACAGATGTCAACCTCTTAATTGAATTTCGATTAAGCTCATTTACATAAATGGTTAGAATCAGACTTTTACAGGAAGCCTGTTGGATTTTTCAATCCATTTAGTTATTATATGTATATATGTGTGCATCTAAATATCTTTTTATTTTTTTAAATTAATTAAAATATTGATTGTTTAAATTGAAAAAAAAAAAGACATGGTGACTATAAGTAGACCAAATTTGAGTTTAAATTCAATTTTTAAACATTGGTTTTTGTTGTCAAGATCATTAGATGTCTTTAAGAATCACCAAGGTAATGACACTGATGAATTTAACTATTAAGATCAAGTGATTAGAATTAGATTTTGAGTTCAAATTTCATTAATGTGTAGCTCATCATGTCTAATTTTAATATAAATAGTCGGATTTTCAACAGTCTCGAATGGGTGATTTCAGGCTGAATGTTTTTACAAACGATCAAGTTCGGGCTTTAATTTATAAAGCCGGGTGGGCTTTGAGTGGCTCAAGTTTCTGTATATTAAACAGCCCTGGGTTGCCATAGAGCATAGCCTGTCTGAACCCAGCCGTAACCAGCCCTAGTTATCGAGGGTGGTTTCCAAGTGAGAATTTTTTAAGACTGGTCCCTAACTTGCAAACTGAGCATGGCCTCCTTCCACGATCAATATCATCTGAAATTCAAACTTGTATATGGTCAATAGTATGATCGATACTAATTCTATCATCCCTTTTTTGGAATTCTACTCTTCTGCATCAGAGTCAAGGAAATGGAGATCTGGACCTTCAAGTCAGTGTACTGTGAAAGAGTTTATAGAATTCTATCGATAATTTTGTTGAATCCCAGTTACCTTGGAGAAAATTGTGGCACCTTAAAACTCCTAAATATGTGTTCTCTGTAACCAAGCTTATGGAACTCTAAGAACTCTCTTTTTCACTTGTCCGATGATCATTCATATATGGATATTGGGTTTTTCCAAAATATATATTTTGATTTTGCAGTGAACCCTAACCATTACATTTTCACCCTCAATGATTTTGTCTTATATGACCAAGGTTTCCTTCTTAGAGCACCCGATTAATCCTCGAAACATGTAAAAGCTTCCCTACCTACACACATGGTAATTCTACGGAGAATAGCTCGAACTCAAGACTCCCACTTCCTGAGACAAATTTTTGACTATCAGTGTAACCTCTTTGGTTTCTTTTCTTCCTCAATGATGGAATCACAGTGAGTACCATGTTCTTACTTAGAGAAATTTGGATCGCTTGTAACAAGATAAAATTTCAACATACTTCCAATGGTTCTATTATTTACTTGGTGGGGTATAGAGAATTAGAATATATGTTTTCACATTTCATTGTTTGATTTCTATTAACGGACAGTGTTGGCCTTCCCTCTATGTATATCTTTATTTAGCAATGTCCCTAAATCAAGGGATTGTAATTGATATATATATTTTTTTTTTTAATCCACTTTGATACCCTTGTACAAGGCCGGCCCTGAGATTTCAGGGGCCCTAGGCGAGTTTTTAAGATGGGGCCTTTATATACTCATAAAAAATAAAATCATATAATTTTTTTTACAATGCGCGAAACTAAATAAAATATCATAATTAAATTTATAATAAAGTATTATTTAAAATTTATTCTTATTTTGAGATGCAAAATTACTAATTAAATTACTATATTTAAGTTTTTTTAACATTTATTTTTCAATAGATAAGATAGCTAATTTATTGAATATTTCTTGTGACATTTTAGATCGAAGATACGATTTTATCAATTTTAACTTTGAAAAACTTATTTCTGCACAGGTAACTGTAATTGGTATAATTAATATTATTTTATAAGTAATTCATGCATTTTGAAAACAACAATTCATTCTTTTTATATAATTTGGCAATTCATTCTTTTGGTAATACATCTTTTATCATATGGAGTGTGATACTAATGCAAATTCTCATTTGAAACGAATATATTATTATTATTTTCATTTTTCATTTTTTTTGTATTTTTTAAAAAATTAAAAATTAAAAATTATCTTAATTATAATGATTTATACTTGTATATTAGTTCTAATAAAATCTACATTGATCAAATGAATAAAGTTATGTTTTTTTATCTCTTCAAATTTTAAAAGCTTTAAAATATTTTTAATTCAAAATTATCAACTCAATATAGATTTCTCTTTCTCTTTATTTAGATGATAGATATATTTTAAAAGAGTCTTTATTAATTAAAATTATTTTATTATTATTATTATTATTAAACTCAATAAAATGAGAATTATAATTATTATTATTATGATTGTTAGTATCATTATTTTAATTTTTTAAGAAACCTACGCTTTAAATTGAGTAGAAAAATTATCAATATATAAATTTTCAATTTTAAGTGTTTTAAATTTGAAATAGTTAAAAATAGGCAAATGATTTCAAGTAGTATTAATTTAAATTATTGTTATTTTTTATTATTATTATTAAATAACTTGATAAAAAAGAAATTACAAAATTACTATTATTAAACACAGCCGGGATTTGATCCCGGGCCGGTATCTATAAAGGGTAAATTTTTAACCAGCCGGACAAGAATGTGAATGTGCTGTAAATATACATTAATAACTATTTAACAAATAGTGAAGGAGCTTATGGACTTGGGGGCCCTTTTTATTTGGGGGCCCTAGGCGACCGCCTACTTCGCCTATAGCCAGGGCCGGCCCTGCCCTTGTACCTCTCTCTCTCTCTCGATCTCGATATATATATATATCAATGATAGTGAGAAAGGCAAAATTGCCAGTTTCATATTTTGTACATGGTATCAGAGCCCTTCCAACACCAATTCTGCAATGGTCCTCACCTTTCCAGAAGTTCTTTGGCACCACACCAGACTATCTCACTTCACATTTTTTGTTTTGCGTGCTATCTTTACCTTGGTGAATATGTTACTAATAAACTTCAACCTAGATCGGTTGAGTGTATTTTTCTTGGTTACCGTTCTCAGCACAATGGTTACCGATGCCTTCATCATACCCCTAGCAGAGTCTACATCTTACGGCATGTATTGTTCAATGAAGTTGTCTTCTATATTCCTCGTGCACCGTGGGACCCGTACCATCGTCTTCCTCCGACGTGGTCTTCATTTCAGTCATCAACATGCCCCCTTCTCCAGCAGCTGCTCCTCCGGCCATGCTAGTCTCTCCAGTATATCATTCAAAAGTTTCTTCACCATCTCCACCAGCATCAATAGCGTCACTACATGCGACCCCATCATCTCCCGTAGTAGTACATGAGTCATCTCTTCCCTCAACACAGTAGTTGCCGCCTGTGACATCGTCCACCATCGCAGCCTACCCACTTCCTTCTGTCAATGTGCATCCTATGGTGACCCACGCAAAAGACGACATCTTTAAGCCCAAAAAGAGAGCTGCCTTTGCCAGTCGCCATCCCTTGCCACAGGCCTTTACATCCTTGGTCTCCTCGTCACACTCCGAGCCCACCTGCTACACTTAAGTTGTTCAGTTTGCCGAATGGCGGCATACTATGAATGACGAGTTTAATGCCCTCCTCCGACAACAAACGTGGTCTCTTGTTCCACCTCCTTCTCATGCTAACACTGTTGGTTGTAAATAGGTCTTTAAAATAAAACATCGCTCTGATGGCAGCATCGAACATCACAAAGCCCTCCTTGTTGCAAAAGCCTTTCATCAGCAATCTGGCATTGATTATGATGAAACATTTAGTTCTGTTGTCAAGCCCACAACTATTCGCACTGTCCTTGTTCTTGTTGTCACCTTTGTCTGGTCCGTTCACCAACTCGATGTCAAAAATGCCTTCTTACATGGCACCCTTACTAAAGAGGTATATATGGCTCAACCACCTTGCTTTGTTGATTTGCATCGTCCTCATCATGTTTGCAAGCTTCACAAAGCTATTTATGGGTTAAAACAAGCTCCCAGGGCATGGTATCAACGGTTCAGTTCCTTGATCGGTAATACACCATCTCTTCTTCGACCTTTCACTCGCCGATTGAGTACAGAATTTGAGATACTTTACATTAATTTTTGGGCCTTGAGGTGACTGCCCTCTCCAACAGGTTACATTTGTCTCAAACCAAATATACCCTTGATATTCTACTCAGAAGTAAGATGCTTGATTGGAAACCTTGTTCCACACCAATTGTTACTAAAAGGTTTCCAATCAAGTGCTATCTCAAAGGCTCACTTGGTCGTGGTTTACCTATTGTACCTGTCCCAAAACATCTCCAACTGGTCGCTTACTCTGAAGCTGATTGGGCCGATTGTCCTGATAGTCGTCGTTCCACTACTGGGTATTGCATCTTCTTGGGTCCTAATCTCATTTCGTGGTGTGTGAAGAAACAACTAAAGGCCTCTCGCTCTAGTGTTGAAGTTGAATATAGGGACCTTGCCTACATCTGTGCAGATACAATCTGGATTCATAATCTTCTGCGTGAAATTGGTTTCCCTCTCACTTCTCCAGCACTTCTCCTATGTGAGAATCTCAGTGCAACGTATATGGCTGCCAACCTTGTGTTTCATGCTCGGACCAAAAACATTGAGTTGGATTATCATTTTACCCGCGAACGTGTCGCTGCAGGCTCTCATCACGTTCAATTCGTCTATTCTCAAGATCAACTTGCTGATATTTTTATGAAGGGACTACCGAAGCACCGCTTCTCTCTACTTAGTTCCAAACTCATCACTTTACCACCGTCGAGTTTGCAGGGGAGTATTAACGGACAATGTTGACCTTCCCTCTATGTATATCTGTATTTAGCAATGTCCCTAAATCAAAGGATTGTAATTGATATTTTTGTATCCACTTTGATACCCTTGTACCTCTATATATATTAATGATAGTGAGAAAGACAAAATTGTCAATTTCATATTTTCTACAATTTTCACTCACAAAATCCTATACATGCAATTACTAGACATTTTAATCTTTATTTTGATGGTTCTTCTGATTATCTACCTTGTCGAGGAGGTTCTGAAAGATTTCTTTGCAATGATCATAATGAAATTAGTGTTGTTTTCTCTCATAATTTTTTTGATGCATCCCCCTTCATTCTGAATTATCTGCACTAGTAACTAGTTTAATTTTGGCAAACCTTTCTAATGTGCAGAACTTTAGATGCGTCGGAGATTGCCTCTTGATATTGATGATCTTACCGTTGACCTTATCGACTCCTTGGGATATTCAGCACATTTTGTCTTTGATCCATCTGGGCTTTGCTGTTCCAGGCATCCTCAAGTGTTATGGATGATGGAGAGCAATTTCCGCGCTCATCGGTTGGCACCACTTCGTCTGCTCCGTTGACACCAATTTACACTTGTGGTGTCTCTCCAGTGTTGGATACTTGGATGTTATCAACGCCAACGAAATCCATTAGTTTCCTAACTTAGTTTTTTTTTTTGTGTGGCTTCTATACTAGGAAGTCATTTGATGTGGATTTTAGTGTTAAACACTTGAGTAGAACTCATCCTTAAAAACCAGCTTGAAAGAAGAGGGTGCCCATGTGCTTATATAACTCCAAGATCTAAAGGTCTACTGGTGATGTAGGACTTTGCAAACACTCTCTCTTAGCGCCATGGCTGGAGACACCGTCTCTCTCCCTCCACATAGGCTAGAGTTATGAAACTAACCCATCCAAGTGGTACCCCCGCTCTGATACCATGTTAAACACATGAGTAGAACTCATCCTTAAAAGCCGGTTTGAAATGAGAGGTTGCCCATGTGCTTATAAACTCGAAGACCCAAAGGTCCACTAGCAATGTGGGACTTTGCTAACAGTAAAAACTTGTGGTGTTGGGGTTTTGTCGTTTTGCAGTTGTTTTTGTAGATGTTCCTTCTCACTCCTTGATGTTGGAAAATTGGCTTGATTCCGGCATATGAGATTTTCGGATTTGTATTTGGAAATTTCCCATTTTCTCAATTTGCATTTTTTTTCTCCCTTTCTCTTTCTTCATTTGGTGATATTTTATAAAAGTTGAAAAATAGATGGTCTCTCTTGGTGGCTTCTGTGGACTTGGCAGGTCGTGTGGCCTCCCTCGTGGAGGCAGTGCTGTGTTTGAGAGTGCTAGTGGAAAATTTGACAAAGAGAGGATTAAGTGGACTTTTGTTTTGTACGCAGTGGGAGGAAAAAATTCGTGGGTCTATTTTGTATTTGTGAGAGGGTATTGATTGAGATGAAACTGTCAGTTTGAGTTTATAATTAGAGAGAGAAATTTGTACCTTTTGATATTAGTGAAACTTATCCGATTATTGCCTGTGAATGTCGAACCACATAAAAATTGTATTATCTTCCTGCAGATGTTTGATCACTTCCGATGCGTTGTTTGAATTCAATTTTAGCACAACACTTGACTCGTGCATATTATCATTTTGATATAAATATATGTGATTTAAACGAGAAAAATAGATATTGTAAATTTTATTATCCTGAAAAAATTCATTTCGAATCTTTTATCAAATTGATTTGAGTAAATAAAATAGATAATTGATAAAGAATTTATTTTAGCTGTTTATTTTACTTAGCTTCAATCTAATGAGTATATATATTTAATGAAATTGAATTCTTATATAACATTTCATCTCATTATCAAATATCATCTATTATAATTTAAATTATAAAACAGTCTATAACTCTATTATGTCCACACAATGTCCTCCCAAATGAAAACCTCCCGCTGTGAGAACGGCAATGATAGTCACAAAATAGAAATTGACTTGCACTTTCCAAAACACAATTCAATTTGAAAGAGTTGAGACATCTTTGAAATGATCATTCTTCAAGAACATCTCAATCAGCTGTTCACAAAACCTCATCCCCTTTGACAATGACACAGCCTCAACTTATCTATGACACCAATTGCTCTCAACCAAGCTCACTTTGTGAATCTGCCTTTGAATGCAACGTACTAAGAGGAATGATTTGGAGGGTAAACCAGAGCACACAGAAGAATTACGAATATTGTGTCGTTGGGTTCAACACAGTCAAATCTCATGTGAGTAAGAACTGAGGCGACATCAGCCAGCAGGTCTTTTTTACAGTAGCAACCGATGTAGGAGGTCCATGAGACACGTCTTTTTAGTTTCTCCGTCACAATTGATGTGGGACTCTAGTTCGCACCCAAACAATCCTCTCTTAAATGAAGCTCTCTGAGTTCATATGTTGTTGCTTGAGGACCTAACTCTCATACTAGTTGTTGGGACTAAGTTACCATCTATCAAACTAATATTTTCTTTTGGCCTAGTCCCAACAAGGGGTTGTTCTATTCAATGATCCCCAGTTCGGATTAGGGATGGTGGGTGGGTAGAAAGGGTTGTTCGGTGGGTGAAGAAGACCCATCCAAATTTCCCACTCAAATCATACTCAAAACGTAACTTTGCAACCTTCTAGAGCTACTTAAGAGAAAGTTGAAAAGCAACCGACTGAGAAACTTAGGTCAAGATCTAGGAATTAGGATAAGGGGATTGGCTGGCTCTTGAGGTGAACGAAAACAAAAGAACGTGAGTTGGTGGAATCTTGAAATTTTCTGATCTTAAGAGTCGCAAGAGCATGAAATGACAAACGTTGTTTACAAGGGATTAGAATGGCGACAACTTGATCCGACCTAATTATCCAAATCGATTCTAATTGACCGATTTTGGTAAATGACTCGTCAGAGTGAGTAAATTCAACTTGAATTTAAAATTATTTAGTAGACTTCACTTACACTAGACATTTTCCTTTTTTTTGAATGAACGTTTAAAAAAATATCACTCGAGAGAAAGACCTCAAAATATTACAAGAAACCCCAGCCCGAGCCAGGCAGAAGCCCAATAAGGCAGGCAAAGGACGAAGCCCAAAGCCTAAGCATGGTAAAAGAAATACCTTAAAAGGAATATTAGGGTAAGCCATGCGAAACAAGCATAGACCGCAACAAAGGAAAAAGGGGAAAGCTCGGTCACGGCGGTTCCCAGTTTGTGAATATCCCGGAGCCATGACACAAGAAAAATTTTCGTAGTTAATTAAATGAGTAAATTTGAATCCAACTTGACTTAATCCAAATTCAAAATAGATATGGATCAATTTAACTCATTTTATAAGATTCAAAATAAATTCGAATCTAAATAAATTTGAAGCAAATAAAATGTGTCTCATCAAAATATGAAAAAAAATCAAGTTAACATTTTTGAAATAGAACTCACTCTCGAAAACTAGCCATTGAGAAGAAGATGTCTCAAGTGTTATATAGAATTTTGATTTTTAGGTTGGAACGACGTGGGACTTTTCTTCAACTTCACATAATATTATATTTTTTTTTATATGAATAAAATTCAACATGTATCAATTTTATTGAACTTCGGATAAGCACCCTGCGAAGAAAGCTGAGGATGTTTATTCCTTGAACATGGCAAACAAAATCATACGCAAACAAAGCTGGCATACAGCCATAGGAACCAACACGGTGCCGATTTTCTTAGTAAGAATTGGATAAGACCGAGATCAATGTCGACACAAACTAAAATACCAAGCTAAATGCCAACAACCATGGATAAACTAAAATACAAAGCTAAATAGCAACAAAACAAATCATAGAACAAAGTAACCTATATGAGCCAAAAAGGCCCCCTTTGGATTCATCGACTCCATTTGGTATATAACCATGAATAATGTCTCCCTTTGAAGTCTCCCTTTGATTTTTTTCTCATTCTTCTTAGATACATGACAGCAAAAATATCATCGTCGTCATCATCATTATTAACTTATCATCAAGTCGACGAGAACAATAGTAGTTGAACTACAAATGGGAGTAAGGAAAAGGGAAGAAGATGTGCTGAAATTGGTACACCCTAGAGGGTATGTGGAGAGCTATGGCAGCCCAATTACAGCAGCTGAAGTCATGAAAAAGTACCCTCGGCACTGGGTCACCCGCCCGGATGTGTTCAAGTATCCATGGATCGTCGTAAAGCCTGAGTCCATCCTCAAGCTCGGAAATGTTTTCTACATAGTTCCTAACCACACCATCTATCGTTTGCTGCAAGCGTACAAGTATGCTAACCTTCAGCCCCCTATACCACCACCATTTGAGTCTCAACAACCCCATCCCACACCCAAAAGATCACTTACACCTAAAAGATCAGGTAACAAATATAGGTGTAAGGTAAAAATTCCTCATGTGAAATACTGTCTCTTCTCTAGTGATGACGATGACGATGGTGATGACGGTGACGGCGAACTTACATCCATTGAGAAATCATGCTCACAGAGAAATAGACAGAGACAATTCACCCCTGTGAAGAAAGGTGCTACCACTGGTTTGGAGTTTAAAAAACATCAAGAAAAGGTCATGTTGAAACCGTGTCTAAAAGATGGTAAACAGAAGCTCTCAGAACCCAACAATCATAAAAAGGTGACATTTCTCCTTCCGGATGCATAAAGGATTTTGCAAAGGTGCAAGCTGTGGTTCTTCATCATCTGATCTACAAATTTTGCATTTTTTTTTTCTTGTTCATGGCCTCAGAGGTACCAAGAGTTACAATGACTTTGATTCCATTTGGATAGTTTCTCAACCATCATGAGAGAATTTATCTTTGTCGGCACTATCCTCTTCTTCTTCTTCGACTTGTTAGTCTTCTATTTTGAATTGGAGGAAATCTAACGAGAAGCAAAATAATTGAACATGATTATTATTTTTCTCCCCTTTTCAAATGGAGAGGTTATTGTGTGTATACAAGAACTTTGACATATGTTGCAACTCGAATAAATAGGTAGTGGTTTGTTGAAAATAGATCATAGTTTTTTTTTAATGAAAGGTTAGAAATAGATTCACTCAAAAAAAAGCCCAAAGGAATACAAATAGAAACTCATGGCCGGGCCAGGCAAAAAGCTAAAATTATAGAACATTTTAGCACAAAATAAAACAGAATAAAACCCTAAACGCAAGAAGAGAAACATAAATTGGGTATTTTGTCATTAAAAAATTAGCATGGGCTTAAAATGACCTAAACACTCTTGATTTTGCTTATTTTGACCACAAATTATGTTGCGCTTTGACACCATAATCACAAATATTTCTAATATTTTCAAATTTATCACATTTTTATCGGCAAAATACCAACTGCCGTTTATATTCTGAGATTTATTGATACTACGGTCAATTCTTGATAAATTCACGATAATATCCCGATAAAATTTTGATAAATTCCATATTGATATTTTTATTATTTTTTAAATATTATGTTTTCCACGAGATTTTGCTGTAAATTTTTCAATAAAAATTCAAGAATTTGAAAATATTCCGATATTATTAATAGTCGAACGGTATTTATGACTTTGTTTGACACTAGAGGATCTGACAAAAAAATATATATATAGTAATTAATATTCCAATTTCATATATACTAACATAAATTGCACTCGTCAAATGAGACGTGGAAAGTTTGTCACAAAACTATACATGGTTCATGAGTGTCTAGCCTTCGATAGGGCTAATTAGTTTCTTGGACATAATCTTAAAATTAAAAATATTGCTCTTCATTTAGTATTTTTAAGTGTTGAAAATAATAATAGAATACTTCATAAAATCCATAAAAAAGAGAATTAAGCCAATATCTTGTTTTGGAAACCTATCAAGCAAACAAGAAAATGCTATAAAAAAGTTTCTATTTCCTTACTAGTATCCTATTTTTTGCCACATAATTCATGAATGTTATTTTAAGATAGGGAATAGTGGGTTGGGCAGGCAAACTCTGCTTAGAGCACGGTCCAAACATTATGACCACTCTGCTAGTGCAATGCACACTTTTCTTTATTGGCGTGCTTTCAAATTTAATTTTGCCAGCACAATGCACATCAGTTTGCACATATAGTTCACTAAATGGTTGTCTTCATTAATAGGTGCACCACTATAAATGATCTCCATTTATAGATGATTTAGATGTTTAACTTATTACTATCTAAAGACAAAATTCATCACATAAATGTGATGGGAAGAATAAACTAAACCATTAATTTCATGAATGATTTGCTGGGGTTGAAAGTTAGGTAAATATGTAGTCACATTTAGAAGAAACAAAGCTTTCATGTTTATCAACTACTAGGTTGAAATTTAGGCGGGTTGGGCTAGATTTTGAAAAACTCAATCTAACCCGTATAAAAAATAGTTGAGCCCGGCCCGACTAGATCCGAATTGAATCCATATTGCACAATCTAAACCGAATAAAACTAAATTGAAAACAAAATATCTAAGCTGAAGTTTTGAAAGAAAGGGAAGGGATCGAGCTCTGATGACAAGCATTGGTGGAGAAAAAGAGCGAAATAAGATTGGGAGTCTAAAGGAACCAGAGCAAAAGAGTTTTCAAGTAAAAAGAAGTGATAAAATGAAGGCAGAAAGATGTCAAGCAAAGATTTTGATTTCTTGTGTACACTATGTTAGAAGTTCTGACATTTCATATCAAAATAAAGGACTAACAATTTGATATTTATCAAATTAGATAAAATCAATTCAAAATCTTGAGATCTATTTGCAACTAAATGTTGTACATCATATGATTATTATAACCAGGGGTTGAAAAAATGCTCATCGGCCGAATTATCAGCCGATATTTTTCTCACTCCGATATTTACAAAAAAATGTAAAAAGGTCCAAAAAATTTATGGTAATTTCAAAAAAATTGGGGCTTCTTGAATATGTAATTTTTTTCATTAAATATCAGTACTTTACATATTCAAATTATTTATTTAAGTTTCAAAAACGACTAGTATTAAACTTAACAATAAAATGAAGAGAAATGAAAACAAAAATTATTGATGAGCACAGGAAAATGACTATTTTACCTTTGTATTTGGACTAGTTAGCCCCTTGTTTTGTGTATTTTAAGATATGTTTAATAGGATTTTGGAAGTTTTGCAGGATTTAAAGGGAAATACAATATATGAGAATCAAATAGTGAATTTTGCAATTTATGGGCATAAATTGATATTTTTGGAAAGTTTGGAATTTTTAATAATTATTTTACCACAATTTTAGGGGTTTTATTTTGTAAAATAATTAATTCAAATTTATTTATAAGAGTTTGGACTAATTTATTTATTTATAGAATTGAATGTAAGTGGTAAAATTATTTATTAGATTTTTCATACTTCCAAAAGCCCAATTATTAAGTCCATTAAGAAAAGCCCACGAATAAATCCACATATGTGAAGTCTATTTTCATTATCTCGAGATACATATAAGGAATTTCGAAATTTACAAGTCATGATGAGAGGATTTTCGAATCTGCCAAGTGGATTAAGGAAAGAGAAACAAAATAAGAAGTGAAGAAAAAGAAGGAAAGTTTGATACAGCTTCAGTATTTTGGCCATAACATTTCACTCTAATGTTCAATTGCTTTGATTCTTTTTGGATTGGAAAGAAGATTTCAAGGGATACAATTTTTTAGTTTACGACTTTTCGTGATTCAGACGTTAACTATGTCAAAACTGAGCTCCAAGATGGTACATGTGTAAAAAATGAGATTTTGCATCAACTTTCCAGACACGAATTTTACTAATTTTTTCTACCTCCTTACCTCTTTTAAGCCATTCCATATTTAGCACAAGTCATATCAGCCCTCCAAGTGTCTCTTTCTTTATTTAAATCTTTAAATCTAAACCATTCACTCTACCTCCTTTCATCTGTAAATATTATCCATCTCCCATTGAGAAAATTAAACTTGGGCAAAAAATTTCAAAGTTGGCTAGGCTTTGGAGAGGGATTGAAAAGAAGAAGAGAAGAGTTTGGCAATTTTGATCTTCACATTGGGTTCTTGACGTCGGTGATTTTAATTTCCCATTATATTTTCTTGTCTTCTTAAATTCCAATTGTATTATAAATTTTATTTCAATGCTTTAGTAAATAAGAGAAGCTGAGAATTAGAATTATGATTTTCCAATTGTTCTTTCATGTGTAATGAAAATTTCAATTTTATTTTCATTCTTTTCATAATTTTAAGTTGTTTATTTTTCTAAGAAATCTAAGGAAAGTAAGATTATTTTAGGATTGGTAAAATTTGATTTTCCCTATTAAAGTTCTTTTTATGAGTAAGATTATTTTAGATCTGGAATTACAAGTAGAAATTTTACCTAACTCTAAGGCCGGAATTGAATTTTCATAGTTAAATTGATTTCATAGATTTCATATTTAGAATTTTAATGAATTTGAAATTTGAATGCGTGTTAAATAATTTACATGAGCTAAATGGTCTAGGTTGTTATATTATTGTTAAAATATGGATACTAATGCCTTTTTGAATCTCTGATCCAATTCCATTATAAATATGTACTGAGGTAATTTTAGTTGTTTTTAATTTTATTTTTGTTTATGAATTCAAAATTCATGAAAATTGTGGAACTAGGTTAGTAAATTAATTAATTGCATCTTAATTATGTGCTCTAAGTTAGATTGAGATTACTTATAATTTTTAAATTAATTCCACCATCTTAATTGAAATTAGATGAATTTTGTGTTTTCCATAAAAGTTAGATCTCTTTAATGGTTAATTTCTAATTTTAGATGTTGTTCCTATTTTTTAACTTATTTTCTATTTTTAGAATATTTCTAAATTAAAATTAAATTTCTTAGATTAGAGAATTAATTCCATATTTAAGATTTATTTCTATGATTTTCTAAATTTCTTAAAATATATAATTTCGTAGATTTTTCACGAATATATTTTCCTAAGTTCTGATGGGTTCGACGTCACACTCTAACTGTTATATTATAAATGGTTCGTGCACTTGCGAGTTATAAATTTAAAATTTGCATAACAATTATGAAAATTTAAAATTTGCATAACATTTATGAAAATTTATGTAAGAAAATTTTGATAAATTTAATGATTAGTATTATGATTTTTAAAATTTTATTCCTAATTTTATAAGCCACCTAAATTTAAATGAGGTCATTAACAAAACAAATTTAAATGAAAAGTGTTGAAAATACACCAACTACATCAATATGCATAAAAAAAATATCAAATACATAAAAAATACACCAAATACATCAAAGTATCACCAAATTTTCTAAATATATATACATATATATATGTATATATATGTATATGTATATGTATATGTATGTGTATGTGTATGTGTATGTGTATGTATATATATATATATAATATCACTAAGGATCAAGCTCTTCATGTGGATAACCGGGACCGTGAAAATAAAATCCGACATATTTCTCCTCCAGATGCTGCTCATCAGTAGACATGTTCTTTAATGTTAACGATGGATAGTGATACTGCCAACTATCAGAGGAGGGTTGGATTTGAAATGGACATAGACTGTATATTACTTGACAATGAGTCCGTGTTCATGTGCCCATATCCATATTGACCCCAATATCCTGTGAGCATATATCCAAATGAAACATATCCTGCAATCTGCCCGGACATGTTTGGTCTGCCATGAGGAGGTTGATATGCATAGTAAAATACCTATTTTACCCTTGATATTTAGATTAGTTAGTTCTTGAATTTTGTATATATTATATAATTAATGAGATTTTGGAATTTTATAGGAAAAATGGAGATTTTAAAGAAAAGAAATTAAAATGGAAGAGAATTGATAGAAAATGTGCTTAATGCAAAACATGGACCGAGTCGACAAAAGAGCCCTTCAAACCTATCATTGGAGTCCAATCCCAATAGTTGTGGGCCTTCAAAGCTCATATCTCCAAGCCCATTTGGTGCCCAAGCACACAGCAAAGACGGACACAAGAAGTGGCCGATGAAAAAAGAGTACAGCAGGTTGCCAAAGTCAAAATCAACCAACACTCCAGCTGTACTAAGCCATTGAAACAAGCTGCAGAGCAAAGAGGCAACTGAAGGAAAAAAGGTCGAAAGGACTGTTCTAAGAATGCAGAGAAGGAAGCAAGAAAAGAAAATTGAAAAGAAAAGAGCAACTTTGCTCCAAAGAAACAGAGGATTTGATCTTCTGAAGGACGCCCAAGAGCTTGAACAAACTAGAACTCCAAAGCATGCTGAATATGAGAGTTGTTGCTGTCCTACAAACAAGATTCAGCAGAGATGTGAGGAAATAAGAGTGCTTAGATTTATTCTTAATTGCTGAAATTAAATCAGCCAACAAAGAAACATCACCATTGCTGCACAACACAACCCAAAAGCAGCGATGGAAGATAAGCAATGGAAGATAGTTGTACAACAGCAATTCAGCCAACCTTCTAAGAACCCATCGTGTACATCAGCACATGTTTATAAAACCAGTCAGCAGCCAGTCAGTTGTTGCTGAATCAGAGAACAAGAAGTCAGGCAGTGAAGGTAATAGAAGCAAGCAATGGCAGCCAGTAAGCAAAGGAAATTCACTTTGCAGTCATCGTGTATTACAGCAGGTTGTATCAGCTAAAGAGAAGAAGGAAACACCAGCTGTATCGTGTACAGCAAAACAGCAAGATGAAGGAAAATTAGAAGAGAATCTGCAGTAAAGATAATGCAGACAAAAGGGGTTGAGTCGAGTGGTGCTGCTGTTCTGCCGTCCCATTAATTGAAGAAACTAGAGAAAGAATAAAGAAAGAAAGGAAAGGCCGATTGAACTGAAAATAGAAAGAAGAAGAAAATAAGTTACCGTGTTTTGAACATAGACAGAGAACTCCATGCAGTAATGTGAAAGAAAAAGAAGAAAAGGCAAGTTGCCCTGTATACAAGGGACGGCTGAGTTGGGGAATGGGACGTACCACTTGTTTAATTTTACATCTTCAAACTCTATACATTGAGACCCAATTCACAGCAATATTCGAACCTGGACGGTGAATATAGGGAGCTTGGAGTTTTGGAGTTTTGAATTTTAAGGTTAGTTTTTTTTATTTTAGTTTTTTTGTAATTATTTTCTTTTATTTTAATTCATGTCTTGTAATTTAGTTCAATTAATAAAAGTAGAACTTCTTTGTCTCTTTCATCTTTATTTTCTTAAATTTAGTGTTAAATTGATTAATTTCAATAATGAATTAAAAATTTCCATGAATCTTCTTGTTTTAATTTTTTAATTTCAAAATTCCAATGTTTTGTAATTCTTAATTCATTTTTTATTAATAAAAAAAGTTGGATTTATTTAGAATTATGGTCGTCCAATTATTTAATTTATGTATGATGAGAATTTGATTTTGTTTTTATTCTTTTTATAATTTTATGATTGAAATTATTTTAAGAAATTCGATGAGAGTGGATGAAATATTTAGGATAGGTAAAACTTGATTTTTCCTATTCAGGGCTCTTTTTTAAAGAGTGGATTAAATATTTGGATTTGGAATTATAAGTTGAAATTTTATCTAGACTAAGACTTGAATTGAATTTTCTTAATATAATGGATTTTATAATTATTATAATAAGAGTTTTAATGAATGAAAAATTGGAATGCATGATTAATAATTTAAGTGAACTCCATATTCTAGGCCTTGATTTTATTTTTAAAATATGAAAAATAAAGCCTACATAATTCTTTGATCCAGTTCCACTCTAAATATGTACAGAGGTAGTTTAGGTGTTTTAAATTTTATTTTTGTTTATAAATTCAAAAACTTTTGAAATTGATGAACTAGGTTGGAAATAATTTAATTACATCTTATTTTGTTTTTTAAGTTAGATTAAGATTATTTATATTTTTAGATTAAATCCGCCATTTTAATTAAAATTAGTTAAATTGTTAGATTCTATATTTAAGTCTATATTATTTCTAAATTAAAACTAAAATTCATAGATTAAAGAAATGACTCCATATTTATGATTTATCTCCATTTTTCTAAATTTCTTAAAATACGTATTTCAATGGTGTATTTTTCACGGATATATTTTCCTAAGTTCCGATGAGTTCAACCTCGCACTCAATCGCTATACTATTTAATGGTTCGTGCGCTTACGATTTATAAATTTAAAATTTGTACAACAGAGGTGTATGTTGTCTATCCTCCTCTCGGTGATGGACTTAATTCATGTCGGGATAATAACCTGGTGGAATTTCTGGCTCAACATCCACAACAACATTTTGCGGACCAAAATTATACCCATCACCTGACCCATTACCATCATCCGTGGATGAATAAGATTTGACCGACCCATAATCACACATATTAGGTGGTTGGCTGCTTAGAACAACATGTTCTTTTCCTCTGTTTGTTCTCCTCCTCTATGAGGAGCTAGATTCTTCCGCTGTCCCAGTAGACCGCTCACTAATAGAATAATGACATGGTGTCATCCTTGTACTTGTTTCCTGTTGCATACCCGCATTTGGAGGGCGGGATCCATTGACTAAATGGCGGTGACCGTCATTTTCCGCCTCTTCCTCTGATTCCTCCAGTTCTCCCAACTGTTCACTTTGGTCTAAAAGTGATTCATCGATATCGTGGATAACCGACAGTTCGTTCTCTTCAATCCATTCACACAATGGATCCTTATAATTGAATAGATATTCGAGGTCAATAGGGACGAAAAAATCTTCTGCTTCTATTCACGCTAACTCTTGGTACCTCCTTAAATTCCTTACTTGTAGTCGCTGATTGTAGTGTAGGTACACCAAATCATTCAGTCTTTTAGATGACAACCTATTTCGAAACTTACTGTGGACATATTTAAATGTTGATCAGTTACGCCTTGCAGTTGGTTGCACTGCATGTCTGACTCATCAACTTAATGGCGTACTTCCTCAACACAGGTGAGTTGTTTCCAAAATATGTCCACCACTGGGTCGTGTTCATCGTCTTCGTCTCTTTTAGCCTAACCTCAGCGGCTTCATTAGCAAATGACTCCAAACTGTTGTCGTATATGTGTAACTACAAAATAAAGAAACATAATTAGTAATATCGGATAATGAAAAACTTTCAAATGATCGAGAATGGCATATCATAATAAATGAAAGTAATAAATCTCTGAAACATGCCGCCCGTTCACTAGGATGCATGACACCCATAATCTCCATCGTTCGTCTTACGCAATTACGAATTGAGTCGTTCAATAGCTCTAAACCCAATTCATTAGGTTTTTTCGAAAATGGGTTCAAATAATATGTTGCCAAGTGGAATACAGTGCGATTAGCAAAAAACATAAGATTTGCACAATAATGAGATATAAACACAAATAGCAAATGAAAACTAACCTGCAACGAACTGTGGGTTCAAGATGAAGAACTGTTCAATTCGTCTGTCGATGATTTCCAAGAGTTTCTCCGGAGGTTTAACTTTCTTGACGTCGGTTTTGGCCTTTATGATGCATTCAAAGACATAAGGTAGCGTCGACTTCTTGTCTCTGTCTACAAATCGGAGTGTTGTTGCTATGTGATCAAAGATGTTGATAGAAGCTATGATACTGTCCCAGAATGGTTTAGATATAAATAGGTGTCTAATGTTCTGATAATATCTTACGTGTTCTTCGTTCCTCATATCGAACGCATTTGCAAAGGACATTCTTGCTTAATTCTTAAAAAACTCTGCATAGTAAGGAATATTGTGGCGAAACGTGTCACCGAGGTCGCAATAGTTCACGATGCTTCGTGTACTTCCTCATAACCTCTAGGATTTTAACATGGTTGTATATAAAGGTGGTGGCGTCCCTACACAAGTCAATTAAGTTCCCAAATTCCCTCACATCGGCAAAGTCTTTGAGGATCAAGTTTATGCAGTGGCCAACACAGGGGGTCCATAAGATCCACGGGTACGTGTTCCTGACCTTCTTCCCTCCCGACTTATAGCCCGGTCCATTATCTATTACAATTTGGACAGCATTCTTGGGTCCAACTTCTTCACAGACAAACAACATCAATCTACAAATAAAATCTCCATCATTAGTTTTTTCCGATGTGTAAAACGATTTATGAAATACTATACCACATTGATTATAAATTAGGAAGTTAACAATACTCCGATTACCGTCACTCTTCCAGCCATCCGACATAATGGTAACTCTCGTATCCTGCCAAGAAGACATAAAATTATCTACCCAGTCCTGGATCCGCTGTATTTCGCGCGGGATGAATGATGAAGATATCTCATATGGCGATGGGAATGTGATAGAAGGTCCAAAAATTGCGGATGCATAGCACACAACCTTAAAATATGAATTCTCGATGTCCCTCGGTGGCCGGTGGATATTGGAGAAATACTTAGTCGCTGCAGTCCCAATTGAATGCTTCGTCGACTTTGTGTCTTATTGATTTATTTTTCCTTGTTGCAAAGAAGTTGGCCTATTCCATATTGGATCAGCAGCACCAATATTTTCGGATTCACACCGTGGCGTTCAACTGTATCTCGTTATCCTCCTTTGAATGCATTTTTAATCGAACTCTATCTGGACCAGCTTCCATATTTTTTTAGATGATCCACTTGCAGTCCCTGTATAGAGAAGAATTATTCATTTATTGAAATTTTAATATAATTTTGAAATAAATTGCAATTGTTAGAGTGAAAAAGAAATTTTAAAAAAATAACATGCACCACTATGCCCTCCCATCTCATGTTCGCTGCGACTCATTCGCATTGCACACTGCAAGTCCCTATCCTCCTCAATCTCGCCTGGGTCCTCTTCTGAAAAAGACGAGACATTTTGCACGTATTGGCCCTCCATTTCTTTTTCTAAGCAGTCCACCATTATTTGACCCACAGCATGGTCTTATGATTCAGTCCTTAATTTTTTTTTTTTTTGCATTGACATCTAGTAATTGTCGACAAATAATTTGCACTTGTGTGGGTGTGCTTTTGCAACTTGCTACATTGCCCGTCTTCCCACCTATATGTTCCTTCAAACGGGTAATTCTGCCATAATAGATTTTCTCACAGAAGTTGCATTTAACTCGGCTTTTACTATGTTGTTCACCAAACTGTCATTCTAGATCTTCTTTGTTTGGTGCCATTACTGTTTAAGAAAAGCACGAAATTATAAAAATTAGTCATATTTATATATTTTTTGGCCATTTTTCACATGAAAATAGGGGTTTAAATGATAAATTAAAGAAAATAGCCTCATCTGATGTGAAATTGAATTTTTTTTCAGTCCACCTGCCCTATACATTGAGAGGGTGGATACCAAAAAAAATCAATTTTTTTTGGTACATTTACATATATTTTGGCCATTTTTCACATGAAAATAGGGGTTTAAATGATAAATTAAAGAAAATAGCCTCATCTGATGTGAAATTGAATTTTTTTTCAGTCCACCTGCCCTATACATTGAGAGGGTGGATACCAAAAAAAATCAATTTTTTTTGGTACATTTCCATATATTTTGGCCATTTTTCACATGAAAGTGGGGGTTTAAATGATAAATTAAAGAACATAACCTCATCTAATGTGAAACAGAATTTTTTTCAATAGACCTACCCTATACACTAAGGGTTGGTTTAAAAAAAATTCAATTTTTTTTGGTACATTTACATATTTTTTGGCCATTTTTCACATGAAAATGGGGTTTTAAATGATAAATTAAAGAACATACCCTCATCTGATTTGAAAATGAATTTTTTTTTCAGTACACCTACCCTATAAGCTGAGAGGGTCGGTTTAAAACAAATTCAATTTTTTCGATACATTTACATATTTTTTGGCCATTTTTCACATGAAAATGGAGATTTAAATGATAAATTAAAAAAAATAGCCTCATCTTATGTGAAAATGAATTTTTTTAATCTCACCTACCCTATACACTGAGAGGGTTGGTTTAAAAAAATTCATTTTTTTTTGGTATATTTATTTTTTTTGGCTATTTTTCACATGAAAATGGGAATTTAAATGATAAATTAAATAAAATAGCCTCGTCTGATGTGAAACTAAACTTTTTTTTTCAGTACACCTACTCTATACACTGAGAGGGTTGGTTTAAAAAAAAATCAAATTTTTTTGGTACATTTACATATTTTTTTGGCCATTTTCCACATGAAAATGGGGGTTTAAATGATAAATTAAAGAAAATAGTCTCATCTGATGTGAAACTGAAATCTTTTTCAGTCCACCTACCCTCTACACTGAGAGGGTTGGTTTCAAAAAAAAAATCAATTTTTTTTGGTACATTTACCTATTTTTTGGCCATTTATCACATAAAAATCGGGGTTTTTGTTTAAAAAATAAAATAAATAATCACATTGCATGAATTTCATATTTTTTTCACAGAACATACTTTATAAAATCAGAGGGGTGGTTTTATGAAAAAAATAAGAAATTTTTCCCTCTTATTACTATTTCTTATAATTTTTTGTACATATAGGGGCCATTTTACTTTAGAAAATAAAAAAATGCAAAAAAAACATTAATATGCATGAAAAAATAACAATAAGTCATAATAACTTCTAGGCTAAATGTTTAAGCATAAATGAATCAGTAACAGTAAATAATAATCCACATTTCTAATAAAAAAAGATATTACAAGAAATGCATTATATTAGCACATATGGAAGACATTTATCCCTTGATTGGGAGTTATATAATTTCATTATACATTTTCCTTTTATGTAGACCATCATTTATTGTATTTCTTCTATATATACAATTATTTATACACCATCTTCTCTCAGTTGAGAAAGATACTGAAATCCTATCTCTAATTTTCACATGGTATCAGTCCAAAGTTGAATTTTTTTTTTCCCGTCTCATTGGACGGACAACTCCTCTTGTTGTTTTGCATCTCAGATCTCTTGGGTTCGTCTACACCCGCCCAGGCCTCTGCTTCGTTCAAGAAGCCTTTCGAGAAAACCTTGTCGTTGTTTGCCTTTAGTTGCCGCACAACTTCAAATCCTCACATTTTCGCCCGATCCAATTGGTCTCCTTCCCTCAATCGAAGGAAACCATGTTCATGCACCGCACGCCCCTACTCTTTGAGGTTGTCGTCCCCAATTTTTTTTTAGATCGGGTTACAGTGCTTGACTGCTATTCTATTTGGACGTTTTCAAATTGGCGTCACTTTATTCTCAGATTCAGATCTGAGGCACCACTCCTTGCTCGGACTTTCCTCTGCTTTTCAGTAAAGAAAGCAGCCACAGGCTGAGAAAGAACTGTGTTTTTTTTATTTGCTGTCGAGCCCTCTCTTGGCTGCCCAGATCTTCAATGTTCTGCTGCCACCGTGTTGCTTAAACAACGGTGGAAGTCCACCGTGCAAACCAAGCCCAGGCTAACCAGATCTGAACCACTCAGATCTGCGAAATTTTGTAACTGTTGGGCGGACGTTGTTTTCCCGTGCCCTGAGAAGTTCCCGCGACGCATCATTCTTCTGATCGTTGCCTCAATACTCTATTTGATCCTGCTGCGTCTCAGACAGACCACATGGACAAGGAGGAAACAGATCTGAATCAAATCTGAAGCCTACGCCATTGGAGGCTGCCCAAATCTGGTCGCCTTCTCTCCCGCTGCGCTGCAGAGCGGAGTTCTATCATCTTCCACAGCACCTCTATGCAGATCTATGTGCTTCCGCCCGGGCCATCTGAAGTGACAGATCTTCCCTACGTCCTAGTCTGATCGATCCTTCTCCAATTTGGATCTCCTTTTGCTGGCAAGAAACCCTTGGCCCTGTTCTGCTGCGTCTCTGTGCAGTCGTTGCTCCCATCTCAGGCACCAGTTCCAGTGCTGATTTTTTTGCTTGGACCGACCAACAGCACCTCTTTCTGAGTGAAGCACCTCTTTCTGAGTGAAGCACCTCTTTCTGAGTTCTTCCCATCACTCGGCATCAGGCCCTTCGTCTTCGAGTTGTCTTCACTGGCTGCACAACTTTTTTATTATTCTTATTCATCTCGCTGTTCTATGGCTACATTCTGTTCAAGTATCCTCCGCCCTCGTGTTGGACTCTCAGGTATTGCCCTTACTATTCCTTCTTCTCACGTCTGGATTATTGATACAGGTGCTACTCATCACATGTGTTTAACCTTATCTTTTTTTACTTCATACACACCATGTTCTACACCCTCTTATGTTCAGCTTCCAGATGGCTCGAATGCTCTTGTCACACACACTGGGACTGTGTCTCTTTCCTTCTCTCTTGTACTTGAAAATGTTTTCTTTATTCCTTCATTCAAGTTTAATCTTTTATCTGTAAGTCAACTTACCAATTCCAATACTTGTTCAGTGACATTTTCTTCTACCCATTGTCTCTTTCAAGACCCGTCAACGAAGAAGACGATCGAACATGGTAACGTTCATGAAGGGCTTTACTATTTTCATGCGGCTTCGGCAATGGCCGTTCTCCAACCCCCTTTTCCTTGATCTCTGGCATTTGCGGTTGGGCCATTTGAATCATCGCAGTCTCCACCATTTAGCTAAGGTTGTTCCCTTTATTTCTTGTCCAAAGCATATTATTTGTGACATTTGTCCATAAGCTAAACAAACACGTTTGCCCTTTCCTTCTAGCTCTATCACTAGTAGTCACCCATTTTCTTTGATTCACTGTGATATATGGGGTCCTTTTTCTCAACCATCTTTCAATGGTTCCCGTTATTTTCTAACCATTGTCGATGATTTCACTAGATGTACATGGCTTTATCTTATGAATGTCAAATCTCAAACAAAATCCATTCTAGCATCATTTTTTGCCATGGTCGAAACCCAGTTTCACTCTCGCATTCAATCTCTTCATTCGGGTACTGGTGATGCACTCTTTCCCCTTATCCAACAAGTTCGATCGGATAATGGTACTGAGTTTCTTTCCATTGCTATGTAACATTTCTTTTCATCCCATGGGATCATACATCAACGCAGTTGCGTTGCCATTCCACAACAGAATGGAATTGTGGAGTGCAAGCATCATCACCTCCTTGAGGTTGCTCGTGCTCTTCTTTTACAAGCCAACCTACCTTTACAGTTTTGGGGGGAGTGCGTACTCACTGCTACCTACCTAATCAACAAGATGCCCACTCCTCTTTTATCACGCAAATCCCCCCATGAAATCTTGTTTCATTCCAAATCGGACTTTCTCGCTTGCGTGTCTTTGGCAGTTTATGTTTTGGCCACAACCACGCCATCAAACATAAATTTGACAAACGAGATAAACTCGGTACTTTTGTTGGCTACCCATGTAATACTCTGACCCAGATTAGGCGTGTTTTAGCTTAATAATCTCGCTTAGACCGGTTAATCTTGAAGATTACGGTTAGGGCTTTGAGAAAAGCCCAGGTGTGGCCCAATCCGAGTTCGAAAGCTCAGTGATCCAGCTCGTCCAGCTGGAGGGGCAATTTGGTAATTTACCACTTCTTGCTATTATTTTTATAAATTATGTTGTTATGTGATTATTATTGGATGATATTATTCTCCTTAATCAAGGATTTGTAATTATGATTTTAGAATAATTTTATTTTCAGAAAATGGTATTTAAAAACCGCCCGTCAAAACCCCGAAAGGGAGAAATAATTATTTTAAATGGTTTTGGAAATGAAATAAATTTTAAAACAAGTGTTTTATGCTAGAACATTTTGAGTATGGTCTACTTATTCTTTAAAACCCCAAAATGAGGTTTCTAAGTTGTTTTATTTAACATTTGTTTAATTAAGTAAAAAGTGTTAAATTGTGATTTTTGTTTAAATCAATGGTTTTTAATGAGTTTTAAATCTCCAAATTTTTATGATTAAGGTTTTCAAAACCCAACTTATCTGCAAGGTTGGATTAAGTTTTTGAGTTTCAAGATCTTATATTTAGTTAAAAATCCAGTTTTTATCAAACTAGGGGCCTTTTTACAAAATGAAAACTGTTGGAGGGCTGATTTGCAATCAACGCCCGAACAGTGGTTACACTGTAGCGGAGGTCGGCTTCGGCTGCATGCAAATGCATGCAGTGGCCAATGGCCCCCTTCCTCCGGCCAAATTTCTAAAAAATGGCCTCAGCTTTGCTATTTTAACTCCCACAAAAATCTATTCTCTTCTCCCTATCTCAGACTCAGTTCCAGCTGATTGAAAATCAGTCGATCCTTAGCCGCTTTTTCTTCTCAGCTTTCAGTTACCGTAGCCTTAAAGAAAAGATTTTCAAAATCAGAATTTTCAACCAGGAACTCCAGTGAAGGTAACCACTATGTTCCTCTTTCAATTTCAGTCGAGATAGAATCAAGAAAAACCAGTTTTGGCCCTATTTTGAATGAGTAAAACCAGTTTGGAGTCTAAGAAAAACCATGGGTTCTCTTATACCCGTGAGCTTTCAGTGTTAAAATCCAGTGGCCTGCTGAGCTTCAAAGCTCCAAACCATTCCCTATAGAAAGAGTACTCCCAGAGGAGTCCATCGGACCGGCTAGGTGTGGAAACCGAATCCGGAAAACCCACTGTTTCCGGATTCGTATTTCACATTGTGTCTATCGTCACTGTCTATTGTTGAAGACAGTGGAGGAAGACGGCTCTTAGACGGTCCGAGCCCTTCGGACGGTCCAAGAGGACTCCTCGGACGTTTCGAGCTTCACCCGAAGCCCAGAAGCGCCTGATGCTAGCTTGACTCAGCCGGACGATCCGAGTAGAGCTCGGAAAGACCGAACCCCCACTCGGACGATTCGAGCCTCACTTTAGATGTTCCAAAGTGCACAGACCCACCGGGACCTTTTTTCTCTGTTTTTCGGTTCGGATGGACTTCGGAAGATTAGAGACCCGATCTTCGGACGATCCGAAGTCAGACCCAAGATCCGAGCTCAGTGACTAGTGTAGGCAGTGGTTCGGATGATCCGAGGCCACAGTATCTGGTTCTGAGACATGTTCCGAGGGACCCAGTTTTTAAGTGTTAAATGTTGATTATTGTTGATTGCATGTGATGTTAGTACTCCCTTGTTAATTTAAAAATATACTAACCCTCTTCTCTTATTACTATACTGTATATATTATTATTCACTTCCAGGCCGACTCTATTGGTCAGGCACTGAGTGATTTCACTTTCAGGTCGACGCTATATTTGTCGGGCACTGAGTGGCCTCGAGGCCTTAATCAAAATATCAGATCTGGTCCTATCCAGAAGACAACCGAGAAGTGACCTGAGAATCTAGACCTAACTCAATAAGTCAATATGGTCAATGCCCAGAAACAATATGAGTTTTGGACTGAGCACCCTTTTTATTTTATTATCTTGTGGATTATTGTCATTTAAAAAGGGTAGAAACCAAGTAGGAGACTCAATTCCATATACCTTGGATATTTTTGGGAAAACGTAGGATTTTCGAAATACTACTTGTGTGTATGTATTTGATGCTATGTATATTGATTGTGCACTTGTCTGTTTGTTTGAATAGAGACCGCGAAACCACACATATACGGTGAGGGAACTTGACTTTACAGTAGATGTAAATAGGTTTTGTTACTTGAGATGGATTTTGGAGCAATGAGTGGTTTCAAGTTGATGAACCCACTCATATGCCTAGACATGATGCACTATGGTAAGAGTGCTTATGATGATTGTGAAGATTATGATATTGATCATATGAGATGTGATACTGCTTCCACGTACCTTTTACTATTGAACCATCGCCTGCTGAGGTGTCGGTTACGTCTACTGGACCAGGTGGGTCGACAGTGACTGGCAAGGTGTGTCAGTACCGGTTTGAGGTGCATACCGGAGATGTACTTGCAAGGATGTATTTTGACCGTGTCGGGACTTAATATTATTGGTGTCAGTATAGTATCTAGGGGTTACGGTGGATGACAACAGTAATGGAAAGATGATGACGAGATGATGGAAATGATGATGAGACTTTACTTGATATTGTGAATATTGTTATCAAGCATGAGATATTATATTGCAACTGTTGATTATATGCTAACATGTTGTTTACTTAAACTGCACTGTTATATTTCCTACTTAGCTAACCCCACTCACCTTTCAGGAGATGAACCCGAGGAGGAGAACCCTCTATTTTAGGGTTAGGGTGGATAAGTTGTGGCAGTGTTTTGGGATTCCCACTGAGGGGAATACCCTTATCTTTGCTGTCTGGTTCTTGGAACCTCTTGTTTTTGTAAAGTACCAGGTGTGGTACTTAGTTTGTATCAATGTTATGTATTGAAAACTACTATGCTTCTATAGTCACTCTAATGGCGTTTAATAATAATTTAGTGTTGGAATTATGTGATCATGCAATGTGTTATTTTTATGTCTATTTGTTGGGTAGACTTATGGTATATGTTTGAGTCCACATGTTGAGATCATGTGTGACCTCTGGACCCAACTGTTGATCCGGCCCAATTAAAATGCTTGTGTTGGTTTAGTAAAAAAAATCAGTCGTGTTCTGGGCCCACCCTTCGGGTCAATGCGTGACAACCCCTATGCGCAAAAAGGTTACTGCATTTTTGACCTAGCCACTAAAACCATTTATACATCTCGTGATGTCTCGTTTTATGAAGGTATATTCCCTTATCGTGATTTACCTACCTCAACATCCTCTCATGTTACCCCATTGTCTATTTATGATGATCCTACTTTTGATTATATTCTCCTTCTCCTGCTTTTACTTCTCCATCACTAGTCCCTCCAGCTACTTCTATTGATTCCAGTCAGTCTAGTGATCCTCTGCCTTCCATCACCTCTCCTACTACTCCAACACCAGCTGCCCGCCCTAGTCGCATTCAACGTCCACCACCTCACCTGGTGGATTTTCATTGCTCCACAGCCACTCATGAGTGATCACTCTCTCCATCAGCTTCAAAGTTGACAGGTACACCTTACCCATTCTCTCATTATCTTCATACTTCTAACATATCTATTGCACATAGAGCTTTTCTTTCCAATATTTGTTCCATAGATGAGCCACGTATCTTCACCCAAGCTGTCAAGTCTCCAAATTAGAGAGACGCCATGGAAAAAGAAATTGAAGCACTTGAAAAGAATAACACTTGAAGCCTCACTTCTCTTCCCGCCGACAAGAAACCCATTAGTTGCAAATGGGTATACAAGATCAAGTACCGGTCAAATGGTTCTATTGAGCGTTATAAGGCTCGTTTGGTCGCCAAGGGCTTTACTCAGGTTGAAGGGCTGGATTATCATGACACATTTGCCCTCGTTGCTAAATTAGTTATTGTCCATGCTCTTCTCTCCATTGCATCTGTCAAGCAGTGGTGCCTTCATCAACTTGATGTTAACAATGCTTTCTTACAGGGTGAACTTGATGAAGAAGTCTATATGACTCTTCCACCTGGTTTTGCACGTCAGGGGGAGCAACGAGTTTGTAAGCTAAACAAATCTCTTTATGGGTTGAAGCAGGCTTTTCGACGGTGGTTTGCCAAGTTTTCATCAACTCTTATTCAAGCTGGATTTTCTCAGTCTAAGTCTGATTATTCATTGTTCACACATCACACCGGCAATTCTTCGACCTTTGTATTTGTCTATGTTGAAGATATCATAATCACTGGTGATGATGCTTTGGCCATTCAACGCCTCAAGCACTTCTTTGAAGAGAAATTTTATATTAAAGACTTGGGGCACCTAAAATATTTTCTTGGCATTGAAGTCGCACGTTCTAAGAAGGGTATTTTCCTCTCCCAAAGAAAATACTTTCTCGACATTCTCAAGGATACAGGATTTATTGGCGAACGTGTCTCAGATTTTCCAATGGAACAAAAGCTGCGATTATCACCTGATGATAGGACTTTAGTTCCTGATCCCACCATATATCGTCGTCTCTTGGGTTGTCTTATATACCTCACTATTACCAAGCCTGATATTAATTATGCAGTTCATATTCTCAGCCAGTTTATGCAGTCTCCTCGTAGAGCACATTTGGATGCCGCGTACCGTGTGATTCGTTATTTGAAGGGTTCCCTCAATAAAGGGATCCTTTTATCTTCATCTACCAGCCTTCATCTACAGGGATATTGTAATTCTGACTGGGCCGGTTGTCGAACTACTCGGCGGTCCACCACTGGTTATTGCACATTCCTCAGTTCCAACATCATTTCGTGGAAGACCAAGAAGCAGCATACAGTTTCTCGATCCTCCGCTGAGGCCAAGTATCGCGCCATGGCAACTTTGACATGTGAGCTTCAATGGTTGAAGTACTTACTCAGTGATCTTGGTATTCTCCATCCTTCACCCATCACCTTATTTTATGACAATCAAGCTGCTCTACATATTGCCAACAATCCCGTCTTCCATGAACGGACATAACACATCGAGCTCGATTGTCATTTTGTTAGGGAGAAGCTCCAGTCTGGGCTCCTTATCCCTCACCACATTCCTTCTTCCCATCAACTTGTTGATGTCTTCACCAAGCCGTTGGGCAAAGATGCCTTTCATGCCATAATTTGCAAGTTGGGTGTTATTCACATACACGCTCCACCTTAAAGGAGAATATTAGCACATATAGAAGACATTTATCCCTTGATTGGGAGTTATATAATTTCATTGTACAATTTCTTTTTATGTAGAACATCATTTATTGTATTTCTTCTATATATACAATAATCTATACACCATCTTCTCTCAATTGAGGAACATACTGAAATCCTCTCTCTAATTTTCACACATTACATATTAAAGTATACATTAAAAGCATAAAACATTTAGATGAAAATGCTTAAAAATAAAAAAATGGAATAAAAACTTACAGTAAATGAAGATTTATCTATCAAATATACTCTGAACGGATTGGATCTTACAAAATCAGCCAATTATAAATTCTTTTCTAAAGAAATGGAACGAAGGAATGTGAAATGGAGATGAATTGACAGGAAAAAAAACACCTCTAGATGAGATGAGTTGGTTTGAAAAAGATTGAGGCTGTGAATGTATGAGAGGTAGTGATAATAGAAGGGTTTGGTTGGGTTGGATTTTCGAGTTTTGAAAAAAAAATTAAAAAATCAACGTGGGAAACAAGAGGAATCACACCAGTTGTTACCTGTTGCAGTCTGCTTTTGCAGACGATTTTTGACCAGTATATCGTGCGATATATTGTTTGTGATATTGGCCGATATTTCACCATAATATCACCTATATTAGGTGGGGCCCACAACCAATATTAGTTTTTTTTTAAACAAACCTATGTTTCTAGACTGATAAAATTGAAATCAGCCGATATCTGGACCGATATATCGCCCGTATCGGCTGATATCATTTCCCCCTTTTTTAAAAAAAAGAAAAAGAAAAAGAATTAAAAAACCAAATTTAATACTTATCACCCGATATAATGACCGATTTTTAAGGCATTTTATTGGATATATATGAGTGCTGAAAAATCGATATATATCGGCCGATACATTCCTTATCAACCGATATCTTTTACCTTGATTATAACCCTTTGGCTTAGGGGCTCGTGATTTTGAAGCATATAGCAATTGTTTAAATTTAAATGTAAGAATCATATTAGTGGGTCCTATACTTGTCAAGTACCTCTATATCAAGATTCCAAATACATTTGGGTCCAACCATCAAAATTTATAATATAGTACTTTTTAAAGTACACAAGAACTCTTCAAATTACAAAGGACAACTTTGGAAAGATGAAACGTCATTTTCTTTCTATCTATACGCATTGTGCTCAATATGGGCGGATATATACTATATAAAGAATTACATTAATAGAAAACTACGAAAAAACCTCCCTTGATCAATTATCATAATTTTGTAATGTTAGCAATGAAAAATAATAACTTACATCAATAATTTATAATAATTAAAATTTTAAGGTAAAAAATCACGAAGCTAGCATATGTGAAGAGAGTGGTATAGTTGAAAATTATTTAATGATTAATAAAAAGACACCTTAATATTGGCTCTTTCAAAATAAAGTAATGTCACATAAAATAAGCTCCAATTTAAAAAAAAAAATAGTTAAAGTGCATAATTAGAATGCCCCAACGAGTAAATGTGGCCCAAAACTTTGAAATTTGCAAAGTTCTATGCAAAATTGCGAAGGCATTGGCTTGATTGATGCTTTGATGTCTGGTGCATGTGACAATTGACTTTGTTCTATGAATTAGGTCATATGTATAATTTAAAAACTAAAAAAATATGGGTGAATAAATCTAAGTTGAATTAAGCTGAGAGTATTTTTTGTTAAGTTAATTAATGATTTTTTTAGAATGAGTAAAAAATCATTTAAGTCATTTAACTCAGAATTTTAATTAAGTTCAAATTTTTAAACTTTAGCTTTTTAGCCACATGTCAACAACTAAGTGGAAGGTAATTCAAAGCAACCTCTATGCCAATTGAGCCACACTCCACACGTGAAAAAAAATTTAAAAAAAAATTCCATTTGATTATGAAATTTTCTAAGTCAATAATTTGGCTTTCATTAGCCAAAGAAATCCCAATGCTTAGAACTAATTAACCATTCAGAAATCTCTAAATGGGACTTACCCCAAAACCATTTTCACTCCCAATTTTCCATTTTTCACTTTTATTTCTAATTTTTGGATATTTCTATTGTACGGGATTCTGAAATGTTCTAAGCGGATTATTTGCCTTTCATTAACTGAGTTAGTGCTACTTTTAAGAGTAAATAACACATTTAGAAATATAGGACTTTACTTCAATAATATTTAATCTTTCAATTTCTTATTTTTCTACTTGAACTTCTATTTTTGTTTATTTCTGCTGTATTTTCTCTATCTTTATTCTCCTCTTTTGGTGTGCTTCATTTTCTTCTTCTCATTCTTAGATTTTAGGACCTGCATTATTGGGTCTGATGTAAAACGGATTATATAAATAATTCTTGTACAATCTCCATTTAATTATCCTATTATTTGATTTTAAACTTTTAAAATCAATGACTTATACTCATCAAAATTTAAAGACCGAGATTATATGACTTAGATCATCAATTGATAGCAAAATTTTACATACTCCATATCCATGTATCACTTATCAAATGAATCTAAATTTGTAAGACTTATGATCTATCTAATGACATGTCTTATTAATGTCTCTTGCTAGCTTAAATCTAAAAATATTATTCAAGTGCCTTAAAATCGAAATTGCAAGATAATAGAGTGTTTGTGCGTGTGGACACAGGGAGAGAGAAATTTAGGTGTTGTAAAGGGAGAGATATGGATAGAGACTAAGAGGAAGGAGAGAGACTGACTCCACCAATGTGTGAACGAATTTTGATTTTTTTTTCCTCCATATCTAAATATGCCATAAAAGTTTAAGTGCATACTCCAAAGTGTGTATAACATTTCTCATTAAAAAAAATACTTAAAATAACTATTTTAAATCATTATTGTGGAGTTATTTTATATGGTATATTTTAGAGTAATAACTTTGGCAACTTCTTAACTAAGATACTCTCTCTGTCTAATATTGCCTCTCGCTGTATTGTACTATGGTTTATGCTCGTTCTTAAAAAGGATGTCCCAACCTAAAATAATTGGGTCACAGTGTTTCTTATGACTCACTTTTAATTATATGAAATTAATAATAAGTTAGATTTAATTCTATAAAATCAAATAAATAGTTATTGATATAATAAGTTCAAAAAATATAATTCTTATTAAATATATATAATTACCTTATTTAAATTGAATAAAATAGATGATTCCATACTGCACTATAAAAAGTAGAGGATCTAACTATATCTTAAAACTGAAAAAGTCAAGTGAGCTAATGAGTTCTACTAAGTTTGTTCGAGTGAAGTGGAAAAACTCATTTGAGTTATTTGATTTGATAATGTTTTGAATCAAATCCAAATTTCAAGTTTTTAAACTCGAATATAAACATGTCTCTAAGTTTATAATCACTCCTATAACTAATGGCAATCGACAAAATCACCAAATCAGTTTCTAAAAATATGACTTTTCCATCCATGATCAAACTACTCTTGCAAAAACAAAATACATATAACTTCGTTAAAATGATGATTCATTCTTCAACTTCAATTTTAATTTTAATATTAATAATTTATATAGTATTTTATCGGACGAAATGAACTTACCAAACTATAAATTATTGTTATACTGATTATAAAAAGCATGTTTTATTTAACTTTTTAATCTATATGATTTAAGTAAATAAAATAGACAATTTGCTCGTCTTCTATCATCTATTTTATTAATTTAAAACATGCGGTGGTTATTCATATTTAATGATACTAGCTTGTTTAAATCGTTACTCAACAATGACTTCTTTGATTTCACAGAATTATTGGACTTAAATTTATTAATAATTCACTTAATTGAGTCATAGTAACCATAATATTGGTTATTTTAGCTTAGCAAATCTTTCATTAAACAATGAAAAAAAAAAATCTTTTTAATTGAATCAGAGAATTAGATTGTTAGATAAAAAGGAGATATTTTGATCAAATTAAAAGAAAATGCCTTTAATAATAAAAATATGAGGTGCTTCTGTCATTACCTTGCAGTTTAGTAAATATTTAACAGTAATTTTCTTTTTTAATTTTTAAGTTATAATAATTGAAACCATTACATGTCATGTGTTTGTTTATTTACATTTTTCATTATTAATTTATATAAAGTAATATAACTATTATTTTGGCAGTACACAGTACACAGGACACACTTTATTCATTCAACGTATTTTATATTTACCCCGACAGCCATTTGCCCTCTTTCCCTCCCATCTGCAACAGTAGTGGGAGAGAGAGAAGATGGACGGGAAGGAGGGAGGGCTGAGCTCCTTTTATCACCACCAGCAACATCTTCCCACCACCACCACTACCACCAACAACAACATCTCCACAAATGGCATTTTCTCTTCATCTTCTAACCCTCCCAACACCCATTACTCCTCCGAATTCCCTCCCCTCCTCTTCTCTCCTCGCCCTTCTTCTGCTCCCGATGCTCTCAAAAGGAAGAGAGGAAGGCCCAGAAAGTACGCACCCACTGGAACCGCCGAATCCACATCCAAGAAGTCCGCCACTGTCTCTCCTTCATTCCCTCTCCCCTCTACCTCCTCTGTCTCTCCTTCTCCTTCTCTTCCTTCTAAGAAGGATGCTCCCTCCCCCAAGAAATTGCAGCTGGATGCTCTCGGTGAGGTTCCACAAACGCCATCTCTTTTTAGGGATAGTTTTCCTGTAAAAGTTCTTCCCTTTTCCACCTATCCCTGGAGAAATGCTTTCATAGGAAAATGAGAGGATTGTCTTTTCGAGATATGAATATTAGTTTCGGGGTACGTTGGAAACTACTTTCTTCCCTCGCAAGTCTCTGTGAATGATGTTGCATTTTCTGAAATGGGTCGGCTTCTTGCCACCTCATGCCTTTTGCAACGCATGCAAAGCTTCTTTTCAATGGGGGAGAGCCAAATTATAAAATGACTTTTCGGGGGGAGGGGGGCGCGGAGGGATATACAAATTACTCTCATCCAAACTGTGCCAATGTGAACATTGGCTTTAAGTGCGATGGGGGTGGGGTAGTTGGTTTATCAGCCTCTTGGCTTCTCCCCTGTTCTTCTGCCTCTTTGCATGCCATTTGTTGCTGTCTTGATGGTTGTGAAATGCATTTGAGACTCAGGGCTTGTTTGTAAGAACAGTCCAGCGCAATCTGTAATTTCACAACTTTTGGATTTAACAAATTCTGTTAATTCTATGATTTGAAGAGTTGGCACAGCAGCCTTTGGGCTCAAGATTATTAGCTGAAATCCAAGAATTCTATAATTTAACTGATTCATGCTTTCGAATTCTAGAATAACACTTCCATATTGGAATTTTAAATTCATTGAAATTGGAATCTTGTGGGTTTCATCATTCTCATTCTAGATTTCCAATTCACTGAAATGAAATTCCTTGTAGAATTTTGAAAATTCCACAAAGTTGCACTTCCACTTAATAATTCTGGGCTACCAAACCAGCCCATGGGATCTGTTTGGACTGGGAGATAGTAGGAGACATGATTTCCCTCTAGTGATTGGTCCCTTTAGCAATTTTGGGCAGGAGAAACCATAAGCGACGTCATGTCACTGCACACTTTCTCTTGAGAGAAAGATGTTTCTGCCTGTCTCTTGCAAGAACAACTATCGCCTACTTTGTACTAAAAAGCTTACTGAACAAACTATAGAATTCCCCTCACCTTCTATTAGAAACTTCCTCTTAGTCCAAATGCAGCCTCGTTTTTGAAATTTCTCTACCTTGGTCATTGTTTACACTTTACAATATGTTCTTGCTTGACTCTGTTTTCTCTTCAATTCATGTTATTTGAACTTACTGCAATTGGTATTGTGTGGATAATTTTCTCTTAATTTTCCTTTTGCAAGAAGGGAGTTGTTGAGAAATCAAATGGACAACCAATTTATATCATATGAAGCTCTGTTGAAAAGGACAGAATGATTATAACTTGTTGGTTCGGGGCTTGCTTTTGTTTTAGATAATCACTTGATTGAGGTTTTTGCTAGAGCAAGATCTGAAAACTCAAGCGTCTTGAATTGATGGCTGGGCTAGCAACATGATCTGTTCTTGATATGCTTTTGATATGACAAATGTTCTACTTTGGTCAATTTGCTAAGAACTTCTATGTTACGGAGTTCTCCTCAAGAAAGAAGTCTTGACCCTTGAGGGATGTTTACACAGCAATGGTGAATACTTTTGTTTGTTGACAATATTAGTTAAGGTCATGATGAAGGGTAGATTTTAAGAAGGTTATAGTCGTGATGATGCTTTTGTAAGCATGATGTGTTATGGTAAGTGTGTAAAAAAGGAACACTAATATTTTCAATAAAAATGCAAGTTTGGCAAAAGAAGATTTTGAGATATCCACGATATGATTGACACTATGGTATTTATGATGCACAAACTTGTCTATTGGCCCCACAAAGACGTGCGGACACGGTACAGGGACAAGACATGCACATGGATGGGATGGACACAACAAACTTCCCATGGGTTCTACTTGTTCTTAAAAAAGAAAAAAAAAAACTCAGAGATCCCTACCATCCCCATTCCAGTCTCCTAATTTTTTTATTATGCTATGTGTCGTGCATGCTCTAATGTCTCATGCCCTTTCATGTGTCCATTCTCTAGCATCATAGCATGGTGTAATGTAGGGAGTGACTAAGGATTTTATTATGATGGGTATTATTGTTATTTGAGCATTATTGATGGAGTGGGAAGCATTTTGAAGTAGGATAGAGATGTTGATTACTCTTAAGATTGGTTATTTAAGTTTCACTTGGAGCAGTTGGGAAAGTTCTCCATGATGATAACACGATTGGAGTGTGATTTTCTAATCCAGTTGACTTCATAGAATAAAATGCAATTGAGGTTGCTATTAGTGATGGTTTAAAGCTTATAGGTATTTTGATGGAAATCTCATTATTGTAGGTGGTCCATTATTCACTTCATCATCAATTGCCATTATCCCATCTTTTTGAGGTTGGTCTTTTGATTTCTACTTGTCCATTTAACCCTATTATAAACCATTGCATCTGTCACTCTACATTCTATCATGTAGTTTTTATCTGTTCCCTCATATTTTCAATGGTCTTCATCTCTTCCTTGTATTTTCAATTTGTAAGCTCTAAAACTTTGTATATTGGGGACTGTCTTTAGTCTTTTACTAACATAATTCAACCACCTTAAATGAGTTCCTCTCATTTTGCCATCTATTAGGCATGTTTTAAATTCTCCATAGTTTATAAATTTCCTTTAAAGTCATTCCACTCATCCAGTGTAGAGTTTGCATATCCATTACCCTAATGTTGTCTATTTGTCGCTTCCTCATTACCTAACGCTCCATAGAGCATTGTATATTTAATAACCGTTTTAATAAATGCAATAGCTGATTGCTTAAAGGTGATCCATTATTCTCTCATGAAAAAGGTGATCCATTAAATGCAATAGGATGGTTGTTAGATGGTAGTATGGAACTATGGAGTGTATCGTATCTTTTCGGGTGAAATTAGGGAGATGTGCTCTTTGATGTTTGTCTTTTTTAAGCATTTGGGTTTGTTGTAATGTTTTTCACGTTTTTCACATGTCTTAATTTAAGGGTTGACTAAAATATGTCATCAGTAGTAATTGATTTGTAATTTATTCTTTCACTTTCGGTCGCCTTAATTGGCTCTTGGGATCTATATATACATGTGTATTCTTTTACTTTAAATTCAATACAATATATTCAAAGTGAGAAATTCCTCTCCTTCAATCCTTTCTTCTCTTTTAATTATTATTTTTCTTTTCTCCGATATTATTCTACATGGTATCAGAGAAAGATCTTTGGAGTTTTTAAACTGTTTTTTTCTTCTTCTTTGTTTTACTGCTCCTGCCGGCGCTCCTTTCCTCGCCGACTTAGACATCTTCTTCGGACCAAGTTTTCTTTTCCGACGGACTTCTGTAGCGGATCGTCCCTTCTTAGTTGTTTCTCCTACAGATTTTCACAGATCTGAATATTTTTTAGACTTTTTGTGCTTACCTGCGTCTCCTCTTTTGCCCCATGCATTTTTTAGCCTCTGTTCCTGTGATCGGAGAACTTTTTGGCGATAGTCTCCCCCTCTTCATTGTCGTTTTTTGGAGGACACTTGATCTGTCCGGTAGGACTTCATCTCTGCCTGCCTCTGGTAGGATCGCTTGCAGTTTTTTCACCTAAGTCAGTTCAACCCATGCAGCACCGTCAGTCTCTTTTCAAATATGTTAATAGAAATGTAAATGAAATGCTTGATTCCTAGGCAAAGTTTGGGGAATGCAGGATATAGTTTTATGAGTTTTGTTTAGAGAGAGTTTCGAGATTCATTTTGTAAATATCAAGCATCTCATATATATTAGCTCTTTTGTTTCAATTCTTTCTTCCTTTTGTGCTTAGTACCCTAATTTTCTTTGAATGATTTACTTTTTACTTTTAATGATAGTTTGATAATGTTTTTTATTGTCAGAAAAGGTTAGGACATGGCATCTATTAGAAGGAAAATAGGAAAAAGGAAGAAAATAATGGAAGAGAAGACACACACACACACACGCACACACACACACGCACGCACGGACACACACACGCACACATGCACACGCACACACCTGCGCACGCACTCACGCGCGCACCAGCCTCTATTTCTTGCTGAGACTAAATAAGATCCTAGAAAAACACAATAGTTTGTGGTCGAGCAACGACCATTAGGAGAATTAGCCCAATCAACATCTGAGCATAAGATAACAGAGGATCCGAAAAACAACTTGAAGATGGGTATCACGCGGGGCGCGCATAAATTAACTTACTACTCAAAAAACATAGGATAAATCGGGTTTAGTGATAAATAAGTTTTTCCACTTGCTTCTGATAAAATGTGGGGACATCTAGGGGGTTCCATCCGAAGCAGAAAGCTTATTATTAACATCAAGAGGAGTATCTGTTGACTTGCATCCTGAACATCCTGCATCTTATAAGAGATCCAGGGCATATTTCTTTGAGAGAAAAAAGTCCCTTAGAGGAATGAGCAGCCTCAATACCGAGGAGAACCTCGGAAAAAACCCCATTAAAATTGTAATTTGAAAGAAAATAAAAAAAAATAAAAAATGGAGTGCTACTCTTTTGAAGATAAATGAGGAATGGGACCGGGAATCAAATGATAAGGAATTAAAGATTTTTTTTTTTAATGGAATTGATTTTGCTATTTTGTCTATAAAAACACAATGTTTTTTATAATTATGAGAAAATGCATGGGGGTCTTTTAGCATGTTCCGTTAATTAAATTTGCATTATTTTGGGGGTTAGTTCTATTTTTTTCATATATTTTAAAAGAAAAAACCTAACTTGAAGAGCTGGATGTTTTTGGGTTAGTTCAATCCATGGCTGGTATATAAATTGCCCCCCTACTCACAAGCAAGGTTTTAAGGAAGCTGAGTCTGATTTGGCTCAGATTTCACCATGGTTTCATTCATTCCACATGGGACACATCTGTACAATGAGACTCAGTCGTTTTAATTGTGACTTGGGTGTCTCTAAAAGAGAAAACAAAGGAGAAAGCTCTAATAGTCAATTTCACATTTTTTTTTTTAACCACTGTTGACAACCTGGTTGTTAGATATTGGGGCATGCTAGAGCAATTTAAATCTTTATAAATTTAGATGTTTTTAATGTTTAAGTTAAAAGTTATAATTTTTAATATTATAGGGATCATCCCATACTAAATAAAAGAAGGCCTAAACGGTATCTTAAGTACCAAAATTAAAATCTGAATATTTCTCTCTTTAATATATCCCACAAAATAAATTGTCAAATTTTTAATGATTTTTAATAATTAGGTACTATTTTTTTTAACTTAGATCAGAAAGCTAGAAACTTCAAATGAGGTTTTATTTTGTTAGCTACTATATTATATGAGGTCATTTTATTTTTAATGGTTATTTAACATAAAAATGCTATGTGCCCTTTTAAACTTTCATTGTGAATTACACTATGGTAGATAAAAGGAGAACATTAAATGAATATATTTAAGAAAGATACTTCATCGTCATGGCAAGCTCACCTTTTAAGGTGTGAAAGCTTTATGGGGATGGAGGAGAGAGATCTCTTTGAACCTTGTGGTTGATGCTTCTTTAAGTTGTATTTTTGGATTTTCTAGATGACCTGTTTATGGATCTTTTTACTATACCAAATGAGATGTGCAATTTAGGTTTATTAAATTTCAAAAATCAAATTCTAAAGAAGGTTCTTATCTATTTGATATGTGAATATAAAAATGAATAGTTATAATTCAAACTCCTTCTAAATAAGAAATTTCATGCTTTCTAATTCAAATATTTCATTTGATTAGTATCTAATGGTTACAAATTTTCGTTGGGCTTAAAATTTAATAATAGGCAACTCTAGAGGCTCCTTTATTTGATGTGGTTACTAAATATATACCAATTTCCCCCTACCACATGTGAGTTGCACCTGTACCTAATTTAACACCAATCTAACTTTTATAGCCTATTGATCTAATCTAATGAATTCCTGCTATTGGATAAAGTTGAGCTTTTAAAGGCTGTAAAAACATAGCTGCGCTTATCAAATTAATATGAAATTTTGTAGGTACCATATACAAGTCAAAACCTTTCTAACCCACCCATCAATGTGGGCCCAGGTGGTGCCACTGGGTCGTCTGCACGTAAGTCCATGAGAATGATTCTTAAGAATCCGTACTAACCAAATATGCTAGTCATGCTATATATTAAAAAAATTACAAGGAAACCAAACTTTACATATTATAAAGTCCATCATAGATAAGGAGTTTTCTGAACTTGGTTTAATAGAGAGAGGGTGTTTGCTTGGAGATACACAAATTAAAAAGAAAAAGAATTTTATACATAATTTAACTCAAGTCCTTTAATTTTAAGTTCATATTCTTATGTTACATTATTTTTCAGATTTTTAATATTTTTATTGCAATTTTTGAAAATTGAATCATATCACAAAATGGTCTTTAATCTTTTGAATCTTAAACCATAAATTGTAGAATCATAAGGTTCTTAAATTGTAGTTATAATGATGTGAGGGAGTGCTGGGACATTTTATTAGATATGCAAATCGTTGTTGAGTATGATTGTGAACACAGGTTACATATCCAATACATTTTTGATATAGTATTTTCTTGAATGCTTGGGGTTGTTAGTTATTGTCATATCTGTCAGGTATGGATTTTAAGGGTTTGTGAAACTACTTCTCTATATTGTGTTGTATATGCTTTAAAAACTAGAAATGTATGATGTGCTGAAGTGACAAATGAAGAGGCTAATTATCTTTCAATGTGGCATGGCTGGGGAAACTTTTTTAAGATTTTTCACTTGTCTACCTTTCCGAGTTCTTGTAGACTTGACTATATTAATGGTAGTTGTCTTGTTCCCTTGTTTCACTTGGTTTTTTCTCCAAACACTTATATTGTGTATTTCAATTTGTAAATATATGTTTTGACCAATGAACATGGCTATTCCTTATTGTTTACAAGAGTTGTTTATGCTTATCTTGAATTTCAGCACTGTAAGTTATGAGCATGTTTGAGATATATATATGTAGCATGGAGGGCTTATTTTTATCTAATGATTGCAGGGAAAGCAGGGCATGGATTTACGCCACATGTCATTACAGTTGCTGCTGGAGAAGTGTGTACTCTTTACTGTCTTGCAAATCTTCATCTGATTTCTCTTTAGATCTTCTTATCCAATTCTCTTCAATGCTCTTCTATCTTCTGTCAATTTTTTTTTTGTTAGGTGAAATTTTAAATATAGGTTTATAAGATGTTGTGTTCTTTTAAGATAATTACCATTTTTAAGCATGGGGTTTGTCATGATAGTATCCACAGCGATGTCAATTAATTTTGGTTATTAATATATATTATGAAAAAGTGAGGCAGGGAGAAGATGAGTATAGTGCTGAAACTGATTGGATGAAAAGCACTACACGTTCATTCTCATCATTCCTCTTTGCAAATTTATCTTAAGAAACAACTATCGTGCCTACAGAAACTGCCTGCCATGTGGTTTTTCTTTTTCCTTTTTTTACTTCTACTTTCCCCCCATTTGGATGAAGTTTAGCATCCATTGGGGGAAATTTTGTACCTAAGTTGGTGAAGAAAGGTCCTGTGATAATTTTGGTAATAATTTGAATATGGAATATTGTATCCATGTTTGAGGTTTGATTAGCCGTTTCTTGATTTTGAACAGGAATCCCTTTATGATTATCTCAAGATGTTTGTAGTTTGTGGCAATTACTTTCCTATGTTCTCTGATTGCTCGTATTTTTGAGATTTGAAGTGAATTACCAAATTTTATATCTTGTTTTTACACTGATAATTTGGCATGTTGTTTTTTCACTTTCCACATGCTAGTTACTTGTGTATATTACCTGACCATACTGTCCTCACCTAAGATTTGTCATTCACTTGAAAGGATGTGTGCCAAAAGATTATGTCATTCATGCAACTACGGAAGCGTGCAGTTTGCATTCTGTCAGCTTCTGGTTCCATATCTAATGCATCACTAAGCCAACCAGCCATGGTGGGGGGCAGTGTGACGTATGAGGTACACAATCTTTGGAACCTTTTTTTTCCTGAAAGGTACAATCTTTGAAATCTTTCCTTCACTATTTGCATTTGTTTTCTTTTCAATCTAGGTTTGATGTGGAGTGGTCAAGAGAGAACAAAATCTTCAACTGCAGCTCTTATTTGTTTTTGTGTCTCGTGAGCTCTTTCTTATTTTCTATTGCTTATCAGATCATGTAATTTATTTTTGGATGCTTATTATAAAACTACTAATAAAACGAAAAAAACAACAATCTTGTTCTAGGGTGCATTTGGTATGGGAGGAAGTTAGAGGATTCTCCTAGGTTGGGGAATCCACCTTAATGGGGGTTTCTTCTAGGGCTAAAAAGTAGAATAGATATTTTATCAACGAATGTGATAGGATTGGAATTTTTAATTATTGATTATTTAGGTTATTTCTTTATTAATTAATTAGGAAAGATGATTGCTTGATAAAGGGATATGTTTCCCTAATTATTTTACGTATTTCCTTTTTTAGCATTGTACATTTTTTTTGAAATGGTTAATATATTAGGAAAGAAAAGGCACCAAAGGTGCAAATAAAAAAAAGTAGACAATACAGTGAAACAAAAAGCTCACAACCAAAAACACTTGCGAAGCCATAACAACTAAGGAGAAACAAAAGAAAAAGCCTAAACTAAATCAACACATTCTTTCTAAACACGCAAGATGTCGTTCATAGAGATATTCTTGAAGTCTGCAAGAGAGGAGGCCCATGATGCAGACTTGGCAAGGACTCTAGTAGAGATAGCTTCAGAAGATTCAACACGATCTTTAAAAATTCTACTATTTCGTCCCCCCCAAGAGATCCTCACAATGGCAAGAATGCCAAACGCCACAAAGAATGTCCTAGGCATAAGATAATTGAGCCACCGTAGGAGGCATAACCCACTTCACACCGAACTTTTGTAGCACAAAGTTTCACACTGCATAGGAGAAGGGGCAATGAAGAAGGAGATGATTTGTCTCTTTTGAGGCTTGAAGGCAAAAAGAACAAGCACTAACAATGATTTTTCCTCTTTTGCGCAAGTTGTCTTGTGTCAAAATTTTGGCCATACCTGCAGTCCTTAGAAAGCATATTGCATGGGGAGGAGTTTTGGAAGTCCAAACATCAGGGTTTACAGTAGTAGTAGCAGTTGTTCGATAATTCCACTTGAAGAAAGATTTGACAGAGAAGCAACCAGTGGGATCCGGTCACCACACAAGGCTATCATCAGTAGAGACACAGATCCAGTAGGAGGAAATGTTTTGCAGGAGTGCAGTGAAGTCATCAGTCTCAAAGTCAATAAGATTACGCTACATGGTAAGGTTCCACAAAACCTGATCGGTGCTAATGGAATAGAAATCATAAATGACCCCGATCGGTAACTGAGATAGACGATAAAGGGAAGCAAACTGGGATGCCAAAGTGGTACTGTCACACGAGGGCACAGTCCAAATGCTCACTCTATTAATAGATACTTATTTTTATCATTAATGACGGTATGAGAGAATTCCTTAATTCAGCCGAAGGCTAAGAAGTTTGGTTTATCCTCGAATGAAACCACATTAGAGGCTTGATTCCATGTCAAAGTGAAATTCCTATCCCTTGTTTTCGAGTTCTTATCATTTGGTATCAGAAGCCCGCCATTTCTTTCTTTTTTTCCATTGAAAAAGCTCCATTTCGTTGGTTCCTACCCTACTGCAGGAAGTCTCAACCATAAAAACCCTGAAAAAAGAAAGAAAATAAAAACATAGAAGAAAAAAAGAAAGAAGAGAGGAGTGGCACACCTGTGGCTGTCGTTGCTCATTTGTTGCATGCCACCATTCTGTTGTCATTGTCACGATCACACTGCCCCACCTTTGCTGCTTGCAGCTGCCTCACCATGCCCTTCTGCTCACCGCTGCTTTTACAACACCCCATAGCAGGAAGTTTATGTCCACTCTTTGCCCTTCTCCACCCTTTTCGACCCACCCCCTCTCTCCTTCCATTGTGTTCTTCTCTCGATCCTTTTTGTCCCTCTGCCTTGCTGCAACCCCCTCCCCTGATTTCTGTTACAAATCGTGACCCCCCCTCTCCCCTCCCCTCCTAACCATTCTGATAGCGCAATTGTGCAATCTACAGATGCTACCGTTGTGCCGCTTGTCAGTGCCTCCCATCATCACACTCACTGCCTCTATGCCCCTATTTAGCCCTTCTCCTTTGCCTTCCCTAATTGAGCCCTTCTCTTTGTCTCCTTTGTCTACCACATATCTACACCAAACCCTTGAAGAAAAACTTAAGAGAAAAAAAGGCAAACGAGAAACTCTAACATATTCTTAAGAGAAAAAAAGGCAAATGAGAAACTCTAATATATTCTTCTTCCCTTTCGTTTCGTTGTAGTGCCCTTTCATCTCCCTGTCAACTTCATGGCAACAATTAAGGATCAGATTGAAAAAAAAAAATTGAGGATAGTCACTAAATCAAGGATACGTTATGGATGTTAACGACAACAATTGTCACCATTTGCCTAGATCAATTTTTTCTTCTTCTAAAGATGATAATGAGGAGTCTGCAATTCATAGTGGCACTACATCTGATTGTGGCAACACCATTCAAGCCTGCTATGCTCAACTTGATTTTCCTCGTTGTGTATGCACAACCCCAACGAAATGGATTTATCTCACCAAACAATTTAAGTACCATTCTACTCCACTCGATCAACAAGTCTTAGGCTTCTTTTCATTTGGAAGGTGAAACCAATCAATGGTTTCAATGGTATGAGTGCATGCAACCTCACTTACATGGGACTCATTTCTTAAGGCCCTCTGCATTATTGATGCAGGCCTCGGACGAATTTGAGAAGAATTCAATCTAGAGGCATAGAAACAAAGTATGGTCTCTGAGGACCCGCTCAAACAATCACTGTTAATGAAAGGTTTCTGCCTGATTGCAAGTTTGACGAACAAAATTCAAGTCAATAAGGTTCCCAGGAATTCAATTATGCTTATGGAATTTAGTTTAAGGTCCTCTCTTAATTAAATTGATTGGACATTGCGGAAGTGAAATTAAAAGAGGGAGATGAAATTTGTACTCTTAATCTAAAATCCATAAAGGCGTTATCGAATTAAAAACTTTGTTACTTGCACAAAGTTGGACCACTGTCCAGTCTTGACTTGAGAAGCCTCGCAAAACCAACTCTACAGAGTCAAGAGAAGATTCTCCAAATAAATTCAATATTATTTTGTGTCAAATTCGACTGGAGTACAGGCCAATGTTGTGAAAATCGAATTGTATCGTAAATCGTTAATACATCTTGAATCGCAAATCGTGTATCGTAAATCGTAGAATCGTAAGATTCATAAGTGTTTTCCCTAAAAAATATTTAATATATGAAATAACGTAAAATATATCTAAAATGTAATAACATGAGCAATTCTCCAACTTTCTTTCAATATTAAGTGAATTCTATATAATTAGTTCATTGGAGTTCAAATTTCAATGCTCCAACTCCCAAAAGTATAAGACCAGTATATAATCCAACTATACTGTGAAAAGTCAATAATGAACTAAAAAACCCTCAAAAAATCGAAAGATCTTAAATGCTCATTAACTCAAGCCTTAAAAACCATTAAAACGAAATGTTTCATACTTTCACACTCCTAATAACCCCATACTTCTATTATTTATACGAATCGTAAGATTTGTTGATAGACGAATCGTTCCTCTTATCATATCGTATGAATCGTAAGATACGAATCGTGTATCGTAAGATTTTAACAACCATGGTACAGGCTATTTATAAAAAAAAAATGCGTGAAAAGACGGAAATACCCTTTCCTTGGTCGACTACACCAGGAAAAGATAATTCCTCTCTAAAATTCGAATTTCATGCATGGATCACCTGCCTCATGTGGGGGTGATCCATGTCTACAATTATTAACTAATAAAAATGCATTATCTCGCCACATGGAGGGTTGAGATTTATTCTAAAAAGCACAAACAAAATAAGAAAGTAAAAACATCTCCTAGAAGATAGCCTGCACCTATGTTGAGGATAACAACACCATGCACCTACACACTTGCTGTGGATAGGGTTTTGCGCCAATCCCTGCTGCTACCTTGGTCCCTGCACTAACTCTTCTGCCTTATCTCTTCATACGCCTTTCCTCTCTTGGTGTCACTGATTGTGGTTTGGAGTCTGGACACTTGGCACTGGGAGAGAAGAACAAGGAGTTTGGGCGAAATTGGGCTTATTGGAGACTGTGGGCTGAGGTCTGGTTTATGAGTGGGCTTTGGTTTAACAGGCTGAACTGGGACACTCGAGGTTATTGGACCTCGACTAATAAAATGAATGGGTTTATTAGATGGAGTCCAATTGTTGTTACCTCGGTCAAAATGGTCCATATAAACCAATGCAATCTCATCCACTTGATCTAGGTCAATAGGAGAGCCCGAGTGTGTGTCATTTTGCCTGATGCCCTTATCAATTATGATTTGGCCAAACTAAGTATGGAGATTTTGAAGAAGCATTGTCTAAAATGCGTCAAGTTGGACACGTGAAAGGCTATCAAATTTTTAAAAGCTTGGAAGAAGTGTATTGGTCTATCTTAATGTGATTGTATCTTCTTAGAGTTTTGTTGTGAGGCCCTTGCTTTGGGGTCCTCTTTCCTCTCTTTGTACTTTTTGGCGCCTCTTGTGCCTTTTAATGAAGTAAACATTTTAAAAAATAAAAAATTGAACTCATACCAACTGTGTTGGTGTTTGGTATAAAAGACATTCACCGGGTGTTAATGTTGATGGGTTGAATGAAGAAATTGTTGCTGAGATACATCTCTTTCACCCTCTAATGTTATTTGTGACTGTCGGTTTAGCTCATATGCAAAAAGAGAAGCTTCATCAATTATGTTAGATCACCAAGATGCCATCATCTTCATTACTGAAGCCATCTACCTCTCCTACACCAGTAGATGCTTCACCACCTCTTAAGTAGTTGTCATGGGCCAACATGCAAGCTTGAAGAGAAAAGGGTCTCTATTACAATTTTGATGAAAAATTTGCACCCAGCCATCGATGAAAAAAACCAGTGATTTTAATATTTTATGCTAGAAGTGGGTACTTTGAATTAGGAGGATATTTTGCACATGTTGTAGAAAGATCACACAATTACCTCCACTGAAATATCATGCCAAGCAATATTCAGGAAGTCCTTTATGCAAACAATGAGGATTACAGGGAGATTTCTGGATTGGAACATCTTTATTTTGGTTGATAGTGGAACCACAGAAAATTTTATTGATAGGCAATTAGCACGCCAATTACATCTTCCTGTTTTTCCAACATCCCCATTTATTGCATTTGTAGCTGGTGGGCAGATGTTACCATTCGCTGGCCTATGTCGGGATGTCAGCATTCAACTTCATGTTTACAACTTCAAGGTTGACTTCTATGTGCTGCTTCTCAAATGTTGGAATGTTGTGTTAGTCATCCAGTGCTTGGAGCAATTTGGTCTTGTCATATGTGATTGACACTGGCTTTCTATGGATTTCCTAGTTGGCAATGAACAATTTCATTTGGAATGTCACCTAGTTGGCTGCGTTTAGTGATCGGTTCGAACCTTGTCACAAGGTTTGTCTTGAAGATGGGGGAATGGTAGAATTAGGATTTTTAATTCATCACTGAATATTTAGGTTATTTTTTATTAATTAATTAGTGGAGATAATTGCTTAAATAAAGGGATGTGTTTACCTAATTATTTTACGTGTTATCTTTTTTAGTATTGTACCCCTTATATATACTTAATGATGGTATGAGAAATGCCCCTAATTTAGCTGTAAGGCCTAGGAGGTTTGGCTTCTCCTCAAACTAAAACCACATTGGAAGCTTGATTTCCCCTTGAAGTGAAATCCTTCTCCCCTTTTTTATCGAGTTCTTTTCAAGGTGGTAGAATTCAAGTGGTTTAAAAGTAGGAGAAACAAGAAATTTATTCAATGTCGTGATGCCATCCGACACCATTTTTCCTAAATAGAAAATTTCCAAACATTATTTTTGAGATGCCATCTTTTCTCAAGTTGATTGCAAAACTCTTGGCTAATAGATTGAGGACACTATTACCTTTCAAAAAAAAAGATTTGAGGACACTGTTACATTGTTACCCAACATCATTGGGAAAACACAAAGGGCTTTTGTGGAAGACACATATGCTAGATGGGGTCTTGATACCATTGAGTTGATCCATGTTGAAAAAGTACTAAAAGGGACGTTATGTCCAAGATTGACATGGAAAAAGCTTATGACCACGTGGAATGGGAATTCGTGGTCTTTTTCTCCCCTCGCCCCCCCCACACACCCACCACCCAAAGAATGGAGAGAGATGGATCAAATGGATGAGAGCTTGTATTTTTTGTATATTCTTCAATAATTCTCCATGTCTTTCATTTTGTGCAATGAGAATTTTAAGGCAAGGTGATCTTCTATTAAGGTGGGTAATGTAGGATAGACCATCTTGCATTTGCAATTTGCGAATGGCACATTACTATTTTATGGGAGAATAGAGAGGGACATGGTTAGGTAAAATTTCTATTGTGGAGTTTTGAAATGGTTTTGGGTTGAAATTGGTCTTGGAAAGAGTGTGAATGGACTTGATGTTGCTAATAATTATTCATTTGCCAAGCGCGAAAACTTCCAATGATCTGTCTATCTGGGTCTCCCAATTAGGGAAAGCCCTAGAGCGAAGTCATTATGAGATTCAACAGTGAACTTTGAATGAAAGCTAGCAACATGGAAGAGGAATTGCTACCCTTTTTTAGATGGTGTTTGACTCGAACCCACAAATTTTGGTTTGTGATGATGAGCACCTGCCACTTGTGCTTTAGGCTCTTGGTGGAATGATAAACATTGATCAAATCATCTTTATCAATTGTTCTTATCTAATACAAGTATTTTTTTATATGTTCTAAATTGGAGAAGATAGAGGGATTTTCTATGGGAAGGCAATAGTAATAAGAAGGTGCATCTCATGAAATAGGAAGATGTCACAATACCTTAAGGAATGGAGGTCTAGCATTGGGTAAAATGAAGGTGAAAATGAAACTGTCATGTAAGTGACCATAGGAAAAGGAAACCAAGGCTTTGTGGAGAAAAGTTCTAGTGGGGTGGGAATAGGGGATTGGGAATTGAGTTGGTCAAAAATAAAAAAGAGGCTTGAGGTTGAGTGGCTTTAGTGAGGTCCATTCCGGTCTATATAAATCTCTACCTTGGGCAGGTGTTCTCTAGAAAGTCTTTGAAATGCAGGTCCACTCCAAGTATATATATTAAGATCTTAATATTTTGTTTGAAATGGTATTAAGATCTTAATAATGACTTACTAAGAAGGTTCCCCTCCCCCACCCCCTTGCTCGTTCGCAAAGGAAAGGAAGATGGGCTCATGCACATGTTGTTAGCTATGATGCCCAGAAATGGATACGAACACGGGGTGTGGGGACACAACACGACATTTTCTAAAACCTAGGACTCGGGAAGGGGTACGTGATGTAGAGACAAAGTAGTCAATTTGAATATTACATAATAATATCTGAACTCTAAAAACTAGTTAAAGACTCTCCATGGGTTATTATTTGAGGGCAAAGTTGTCCTAATATTATAAAGTAGGGTTAACCCCTTAGGGGTTTGCCTGACGGCCAAGAACCTGCCTCAGGAAGCGGGAGTCTTGTGTTCGATTCACGCTCAACTCCAAGGGGCCACTCCCCATGGCTTTACTCGGTTTATGTGGATTGGGAGGTTTTTACATGCCCTGAAGGATTAGTCGGGTGAGACGCCTCTTCTTGGACACCTTCGGTCATCAATTTTTTTTTTATAAACTAGGGTTTGTGGTAAGAGAAGTATATATAAAAAACTAAGACAAACCAACACCTTCATGTTTCACAAGAGGAGACTCTCACGAGTCGCCACTTCCTTTTCCGCCGCCACTAGCTTGGGTATACGCTCTCTCTCAATGAATCTCCTTTACCATCGCCGAAAGCTATGGTATACTCTCTCCATTACCATTACTGGAAGCTACAATATGCTCTCTCTCTCTCTCTCTCTCTCTCTCTCTCTCTCTCTCTCTCTCGACTTTTTCCCCTTTTTAAACAAAAACCCTCCTTCTATTATCTTTTTTACCTCTCTCTCTCTCTCTCTCTCTCTCTATTTTTTTCCTTTTTAAACAAAAGCCCTCCTTCGATTTTCTTTTTCCTTTTTAAATAGAAACCATGGAAAGGGATGTGTCCTTTGCGTTCCCATGCACATTCTGCCCCCATACCATGTCTGCACACATACGTGAGCTCTACAGATGTGTCCGTGCATCATAGATTATTAGCTAAAAGGAACAATAAATAATTGAAACGTTCATTACAATGTTATATTATAGAGGCATACGCATTCTCTTTCATTTGATTCTACCATATAACTAACAATATTTGAAGAAAAAAGGAAGACAAACCTAAAATATCAAACCAAAGTGTCGAGTAAAGGGAAAGACCTAAATATGTAGGACTTCAAACTAAGTACCATTTAGCTTTAATCCAAGCCAACTCAATTACTTAAAATATTGGTAACTCTAAGATCCAACCTAGTGGTTGATCTTGATAGTTCCTAGCATGGGTCTATAAATATGCTCAGAGACGTGCATTTTATTGATCATGTTGCACAAAAAAGGCTTGATTGTGTGGCTGATCTTGGGATTTGACTTTTCCTGTTGTTGTGTCTTGTCCCAGAATTTTCTTCCTTTTGTCTAAATTCTTTAATTTGTTTACATATTCTTTGTATGGAGTATTTTCATATGCTTTCAAATGTTTTGCCAAGTAGTGAATCTTTTTTTCCTTGAAATTCTGAGGTTGAAAAGGCAAAGACAATTTTCAGTTGCGTTTTTTGTTCAATTATGTTGTTTGTTCATCTAATTAGATGACTGTGAGCCATTGCTGATCTGTAGCAACTGCATCAAAGGAGAAAATTCAACTGCTGAAGTGCTTATGCTTGCATTTTTGCACATTCACTTTTAAAATGTTTCATTCATTTTGGATATTTCATTTTATCATTTATCCTTTTTGTTTTAAAAAAAAAAGGTTCTATTTCTCTTTTCAGGGACGATTTGAGATCCTCTCTCTGTCTGGATCTTTCTTGTATACTGAAACAGAAGGAGCATCCTCAAGGACTGGAGGCCTCAGTGTATGTCTATCTGGTGCTGGTGGTCATATTGTTGGGGGTGGTGTAGGGGGGCCTTAAAGGCTGGAGGCCCAGTACAGGTAGTGTTTACTATTCAAAGGATAAATTTCAACTCACTACTGTCCTCTCTTTGTGCCTGAAGCCTGATATTGATTCTTCTAGGTAATTGTTGGCTCCTTTGTGATTGATGCAAAGAAGGATTATGGTGTCAAGCCTGAGGCCTCCGCATCAGGAATTGGGCCAACAGTTTCACCAATTAGCTTCAGGTCCACCCAAAACTCTTCAGCGAGAGGAAATGATGGCTATCACAATACAGGGAGCAGTGGTTATATTCTACAATCTCATGCAATGAATTTACTGCATAGAAGCAATGCTGATGTGGAATTGACAGGTATATTTCATTCTATTCTTCGAGTTTGTTTCCTCCCAATGAGATGCATAGTTTTTTTTTCATCCCCTTGGCGGTGGAACAGTCTAGGATGTAGAAGCTTCTTTGATGCATGCCATTTCTTGTACAGGCTACAAATGTGTTTTGACTGTTTTCGTTGTCTGTTTTTTGTTTCATTTTGGTCTGAAATAATATTTGCTAGTTACCAACTGAACTTCATGCATAAACTCCATTTTCACACATCAATTACATTTTGGATTGTTGAAATGTTCAGTCCAGATTACATTTACAACCTGAATCTAGCACTGTCAGATTTCACCTTTTGAATTCTTGTTAGGGATTTTAATGGTGCGCCAATTACATGATTACCTAAAGTGCCTGACCCAGTAAATGGGTATGAGCCCCGATTTCTAGCCTGATTCCTAATTTTGCACAAAGTCCAATGGGTTCATGCTTGATTATATCATGCATAATATGTAACAAACATGCACACAGACAGATCTCCAAGGTGAAGCAGGCCTCGGCTTGTGTCCTGTACATGGGCCTACATCAGGTAGCGACAAGCTCAATATAGACCTGGCTAAACCCAGTCCTTTGGCATTCCTAATTCTTGTTATGCTTTAACAACATACATGCTAATGCTGTCATGATGCAAGAACTATTAGTTTTAATTTTAAATTTATAATAGTTTAGGCCTATTTTCGTGATTTTTAATAATGGTCATATTTTGGATTCAATATAATGTTCAAATTAAATGTAATTGGATCAATTGGATGGGTTATTGGATTACCTTGTCAACAAGGCTCAATTTATGTTATTTTGTTACTAATTGGAGAAGTTATGGTCAATTTTCTAATAGAGTTTATTTTGGTTGAGAATTTATCTCTGTTTGTGTCTAATTTGCTATTGTTTATTATTTTTGAAGGATTAGCTTTAGTAAGTTATTTCATTAGAAAGTCAAGATGTACAGGGATTTTAGGGTCTTTGTAATTTGTAAGTTTGGTGTATAGTGATTATGGAATCTTTGTAATTAATATATTTGGCTAGAAAATATTTTAGTTTCTATTTGTAATTAAAGCAATTATTTATAAATGAAAAAGAGAGAAAAAGAGAGGAAGAGATTTATTCGTGAGCAAAATTTGTGTTAACCCAAAGCGGTTGGTGTGATGGCCAAGAACCTGCCTCAAGAAGTGAAAGTCTTGAGTTCAATTCCCACTCCACCACAAAGGGCTACCCCCCGTAGACTTATCCAGTGTGTGTGGATAGGGAGGCTTGCACATGCCCTGAGGATCAGTCGGGTGTTCTAAGAGGCCTGGACACCTTGGTCATAAAAAAAATAGTGTGAACCTGGGTTTTTGGGAGCCATACCATCACCATCATGTTTTTGGGCTTAGAACTAAGTGTTTTTGTGTCTATATGCTTGGGCATCTTAATTTCATACTAGTGACTGAATTTAATGTTTTGTCCATTCTTGTGCTTGCTTTCCTTTTATTTGGTACTTTTGAGAGTAGTTTTGCATAAGAAATCTTTGATCTTTGAGTTGTAGTGATGTAGGACAAGGGATAGGGTAATCATAAATGTCTAAATGTGGTTCCCTAAAGATTAAGAGGGGTGAAAATGATGCACTCTAAATCTAAAATAGGCTGAAATTAAATTCCAATTAATAAATGCAACTAATGAATATAAAATTTACCACAAATAAATATGCAAATACCAAAAACATAATGTGTTTAAAGGGTGAATGGTGATGAAATGGCAATTTGGTAATAAAGAAAGGAAAGGTTAATGTATTGGGACTTAGGCACGTGATAACTAAATAGGTTACCAAAGGGGTACGAATGGAAATAAAACAAAAGGGTCAAGTTAGCAAAAGGACGGAAGAAAATAGAGGATGAAGCGAGAAGGGTAGTTTGGCGGAAGCTGTATGGGATGTGGCAGAGCTGTGGGAGAGTGGCGATAAGGGAAAAGGGGTTAGGGGTGACAACGGCAGCAGATCTGGGACTTGAGAAGGGAGCAGAAAGGCTGAGATGGGGCTGGAAACCAGAAAAAGGGGACAGACAGGGATGGCGGAAACTGGGAATAGGGCTAGGACAGCAGGATAGTGGAGGTAGAAGGCCCACGGGTCGTGAACTTCTTTTCTCGGAGAAGTAGCAATAACGGTATCTGAGGAATAAGCATCGGCTAACTATGTGCCAGCAGCCGCGGTAAGACAGAGGATGCAAGCGTTATCCAGAATGATTAGGCGTAAAGCGTCTGTAGGTGGCTTTTCAAGTCCGCCGTCAAATCCCAGGGCACAACCCTGGACAGGCGGTGGAAACTACCAAGCTGGAGTACGGTAGGGGCAGAGGGAATTTCCGGTGGAGCGGTGAAATGTGTAGAGATCGGAAAGAACACCAACGGCGAAAGCACTCTGCTGGGCCGACACTGACACTGAGAGATGAAAGCTAGGGGAGCAAATGGGATTAGATACCCCAGTAGTCCTAGCTGTAAACGATGGATACTAGGCGTTGTGCGTAGCAACACGTGCAGTGTTGTAGCTAACGCGTTAAGTATCCCACTTGGAGAGTACGTTCGCTAGAATGAAACTCAAAGGAATTGACGGGGGCCCACACAAGCGGTGGAGCATGTGGTTTAATTCTTTGCAAAGCAAAGAACCTTACCAGGACTTGACATGCCGTGAATCCTCTTGAAAGAGAGGGGTGTCTTTGGGAACGTGGACACAGGTGGTGCATGGCTGTCGTCAGCTTGTGCCATAAGGTGTTGGGTTAAGTCCCGCAACGAGCGCTTAACACATGCAAGTCGGACGGGAAACGGTGTTTCCAGTGGCGCAGCAGTAGAGGAGAGTTTAGGAAGGGGCGACAGCAGGGGAAGCAAAGGAGTAGAAGGTCAGGGAAAGGGCTTTGGCCGGTTGTTGCAGCAAGGTGAAGGGAAAAAAAAATAAACAAAGAAGAAGAGGATGGATAGCACCTGGAAATAGAAGGATGGCCTCATGCCAGGCTTTACGCCAAAAGGAATCACTCCAAAATCAATCGCGTTATTCACTAGTATTTGTGAAAAACTTTCAATTCTTATTCATCAATCGTATATTCTTTGCCTCAAAAGGCTACAATTTATAAACTTCCATCTTACTAAGAAAAACATAAGCAAATTCCTAAACTACGCTTACTAAGATTACTACCCTGTGCTAAAAATAAACTGCATGCTAAACATGGAAATAATAAAATAAGAAACACACGAAAACGGAAGGTGCTGGAGATGCACCACATCATGTAGTCTTAAGAGGGACTGAGACTTCAGTACTGTGCAGAAAGTTGTCTTTGTTGTGGAAATATGGTAATCGCTTTACACAATTAATCGTCTGCGGAAATATGGCAATCACTTGTTAGTGTGCATTTGTTAATTTTGAACGCTATTCTGCATGCTTGTCCATTGTGGATCAACGTTCGATGTATGATATACCTCATGCACAATGCCTCTAAAAGTTGGTCTGTCCAGACTTTTTGTTTGTTACTCTTGAGTTCTAATGGATGTTCTTAGAGTTCCTGTCAAAGCATTAATTAGGGATTTTTTTAGCAAGCATTCTAATGTATTGTCTTGCTTGAATGTTGTGTTTCTCAGAGGGTTATTTACTGTTAAATATCAACTTTTCTTTCATCATCATTCATGTCAAGCTGATTTTCCATTTTTAGGCTAAGCTTCTCAAACATAAGCAATTTTCTGCGTTTGGTTTTGCAGATAGATCAGAGGGACATCGTGGTGCATGCCAGTCTCCTGAAGATGGGGATGACTACGACTAACAGTTTCAAGATCTTGCTTGGGGTTGAGAATGCTGTTTTGGTATGTCTATATACTTCTCCGGGGAACAATGTACATTCATGTCAGTTTCACAAACCTCTGTACAGGCTTCTGCTACTTGTTACTTTGCTTACTCAGTACATGGGTTGACAGTGCCTCTAGATGTTTAATATGTGAATTGGGTGTACATGTAATATTCTTTCCATCCCAAATGTCAGTTTCTGCATCCCCACTCTTGAAAGCTGGACTCAGTAGTCATCGAATAACTCACCCAAGCTTTGATGAGTTATCAGACCCAGTTGTCTCTATGGCCTGTTCAAGTCAATTAAGTTAGAACAGTCTCTCTCTCTCTCTAATTTCTTTCCTTGTCATTGATAGGAAAGCCAGTATCTAGTTATGTATGCTTTTGTACAAATGTTTAACTATCTCTAGGGTATGCATGCTCATACGATCCTCTAAGAAATCGAGAGATTTGATCCTCTCCCTCCCTTTACCTATCTTGTCTATAAACAAGATAAGAGTGCACTTCCGCGAAGAAGGAAAAACTGAGTGGAAAAGTAATAGACCATTTCAAGGTGACCAGTCTCCTAATGTGAACACAAGTTGGTTTCTTTTTAGGTTGAAATATGGTATTACTTCGTTGCAATGTTTTAAAACCCTACCCTTGTTAAAATCTGTATTTACTTTATTGCAATATTTTAAAACCCCTCCCTTCTAAGTAGTTGAGCCCACTTTAACTGTGGTTTCCACTAAATGATGTTTGGTTATCTGAATTTTTTTTCAAAGTTCAAACTCCCAAACCCTTTAATGACTCGCGATTCAAAATGGTTGGCATGGTGGTTGACATTCAATATTCATAGAACGGTACGTTTGGAACTTATTATGTTGGATTGTTAGACTAGTCTGTTATTTATAATTATAATTAGTGTAAACAAGATATTTTTATAAAAATGTTATTGCTAATTTTATTTTATATGTTTTTGTATTTGATATTTAGTAGCATATTATTATATTTTTAACTAATTTATCCTTAATTAATTAATATTATTATAGAACATCATGATGATATTGTGGTTTTGATCGAGTTTAAACAAGGTTAAACTCTAATTAAACTTTATCGAACCCAACTTTCTTCTAAAATGATTTGATCCACGAGTCAATTTTTAAATATTTTTACTTATGTTTTTCCTTATTAGCCAATTGCAACCCAGCACATACTACCATGACTTCGACGTTATATAAATCACTTGTAATTTGCTAATATAATTGCATGCCAATCCTAGAGGACCCAACCAGTTGAATCTATTTCCATTGTTGAGCCATCAAAGATTTAGTTTGATCCATTATAAAGGGTGTCAAACCTACATGCATGTCTTTACTCGTAAATTGTGGTTGTGGATTTTAACACTACTTCATTCCCAATAGTGAGCTTTGATGCACTAGTTGATGTTCTCTGTGTGACTAACTAGTGATTTGATGAAGGGCTAGTCCACAATATACTTAAGTGCACTTTGGACTCAACTCATAGTCCATAGCGTGGGCCATATTTGTGATCAATTTAAAACCTTTACATTATCATTTCATGATTTTAAATTAAATCTTTTGTGATACCCATCCCACTAATCTTCACTACAAATCTTAATAGCGAAAAATGAGTACTTTATAAATTTGGTGGTTTGAAAATCGATGATTGGTATGATTTAATGGGCCAAGATAAATATATTCTTATTCGTTCCATTTGTAAGGTAGATGGAGACCAGGGATAAAAAAATCTGCAAAAGGAGATCTCGGCTGAGATGTCTCTCTTCTTTTTTTTTTGAAAAATATTGGGATATTTTTTGTATTTTAATTTTTATGAATTAAAAAAAAAAACAAAAAAAGAAAGGACCCTTGGTTTTGAAAAAAATTTGAAATCATTAATATCGGCTTGGGCCCACCACGGAAATGATTTTTTTTTAAAAAAGCAGCAGATGATATTTAATAAAATTGGCTGATATCATCCAATATATATCGTTGATATATTGGCCGAGATTTTCATCAGCGATGGAGACAATCCTCTTATTAGAAAATAAGAGTACTTTAGAATTTAGGCAACACATACTAATGGTAAACCGTCACTCTTATCAAAGCTAGATGAAAACGGACGGTCAGAAACAAAACAATATCATTCATACTTCCATTCCATTAAAGTAAATTGAATGACCATATCTAAAATGATCATATCTGACTCGACTTTGTCTAAACCTGTTGTAGTGAATGACCTTAAACATGTATATAAGTATTAAATATATAATAATTACATATTTTACATATAATTTCTACAAAGGCCTACAGAAAGTGGTTTAGGCTTTTCTTCTATCCAAATGATAGGGCTTGAGATTTAGCCTAAAAATTTTAAGCGAATGCAAAAGACTTGGATTTTGGAAATATAAATGGGAACATGTAAGTTCGGGTTAAAACTATGCTGGTTCCTAAAAGGGGTAGTTGAATAGGACCACTACCAATTTTTAATTATCCTTTTATTAATTAACACAAATAATTATTCAACTATATAAACCCAACAATCAAACAATGTGCAGCGAAATTAAACAATCGTGTCTGCAGACAATAAATGAATCAAACCACCAAAACAAACACACATACACAATGATTTATAGTGGTTCGGTTCACCTGAACCTACATCTACTCTTAGACTTATTCAACTTTGGACTATTTGGAACTCACTATGATAGGGTAAACCACACTGACAATACACACCTAGTTTTTAAAATGTTCAACCACCCTGGTCAAATCCTTGATACTTATTTTTTTTATAGTGATTCGATCACAAAGGTCTAACCCACTTTACAATGATAAATGAAATAAATAAAGAACACCTAATCACATCCATGAAGAAGATTAACATAGTTTATAGAATCCTATAGAAATTTGGAGATCTGATTAGAGTGATTTGGAAAGGTTCGAAGGTAATTTGCAAGGGTTGAAACCTCTTTGGAGAGTCTTGGATGGATTAGGCTTAATCACTAATTAAATTCCTCTTTCTCCATTAAAAAATGAGCTTCTATTTATAATATTACTATTCAAAATGGCTAGTTTTCAAGTACTTTAAGACTACAGCGGCTAGTACACATCAGCAAACGGCTACCCTTCAAGTACTCAAGGAGCGTTCTTCAAGTACTTGAGGTACTCTCAAGGGCTCAAGACAGAGAGCTGAGAATTTTTTTGAAAATTTTATTTGCTCTCTGATAAACATGCCTTTGAGTACTCGAGACAGAAGTTGATGTAATCTTTTTTTAAGCAAACTTAGGTCTCTCATATAATTGTTCCTGCTTCTAGTCCTCGAACCTGACAAATATCCAATATTTTACTTTTGAGTTTTTTTTGGCTTCTTAACATATTCTACACTATAGTCCTTTTGGCTTACCTCTGATCTTCAATCGACTTCGTCACGAAATTGACAATAAAGTGGCTCAATTAAATCGGGGCACTAACATAATGTAATACTCCACTCCAAAGGAGGTCTATAGTGTGTAGGAGAAAAAGTCCCACATTATTAGTTGTTTTAAAAATTCTCTGGTATATAAGTAAGAGCCTTTCTCCTTCTAGCGTAAGGCTTTTTGGGAGCAACAGTAGATTAACTCGCCAATTGAAAGCCGTGCAAACCGTGTGTGAGATCCAGAGCGGATAATATCATGTTAGAATGATTTAACTCTGTGCCTGAGGGTATGGGCTTGGTTGTTGTGTGTACAGAGCCGAAGACGGCTTTGGCTTTAAGGGTAGATTATAATACCCCACCCCAGAGGGAGTCTATAGTGTGGAGGAGAAAAAGACTCACATTGCTAGTTGTTTTGGAAATTTTTTGGTATATAAGTGGTAACCTTTTTCCTTCTAACATGAGGTCTTTCAGAAGCAACAGTGGGTTAACTCGCCAATTGAAAGTTGTGTGAGCTGTGTGTGAGACTCAAAGCAGACAATATAATGCTAACGGGACGGATCGTTACACAAAATCTACACACTACGGGTATAGAAGAATGATGATCGACCCTTTTTGTGTTGAGGGAGAATTGATTCCAAGACTTCTCACAAAAAATGTGGGTTTTGACCACCAAACTAATCCCTTTAGATTTTAAAGTAGCCTTTGAATAATTCTATATCATTTAAATATTAATAAGGTTAAATGGACGAATACCTAATATCTTTTTGCTCAAAGTTTAGATAAAACCAAAAAAAAAAAATATATATTTGATGATGTTAACCGTGTGTATCTCCTTTCATGGAGTCTACAAAATGTCCAAACGTGTTGTTTGTCTTCAGAAATGAGCCTCATGTGAGCCCATTTTGCTAATGAATTTAAATTGTCTACATTATTATGTTTTCTTTTGAATTTAGATCTAATTTTATTTGATGTCATTTTCTTCCATTTTCACTATCAAATTGAACATTATTTATTTTAATTTTATTTTTAGATTTAAAATAATTCAATAAATTTGTTTAAATATTAATATTGTATATAATTTACAATCTAACTATCCATATAGGAGGCTCTGTCTTCCTTCGGATGAATGCTGTAGTAGTGTGCCAGTACTGTGCCCGTCCCAACATATTATATGACCATAAGAACCATTTCTCCATTTCATCGTGCATTACGTATATAATTTTATTTCTTTCAACCATCTTGTTTCCCCCAACTTCTCAAATCTAAAATCTAAACTTGCCAAATCTAGTTCTCTCTCTCTGTCTCTTCCTCTCTCTCGTTCTTGTGTCGGTCTCTGTCTCCTCTCCTCGACTCCTTCCTCTCTACCACTTGCGACGGATCGGCGGACTGATTAACGGCGTTATCTCCGGCACGTGTGGCGAAGGTCAGCTTTCTCTCTCTTTTTCTCTCTCTCTGCCTTTGAGACCTTCCATTTGCAGACCTAAGATCGGACAGTTAGCGTTTTCAGATTAATGTGTCTTTCGAGCCATGGAATTCTCCTTAGTAAAACCCAACTCATATAAACCTGTTCAGATCTGGGGCCTACCATTGGCAAAATGCCCGGATCTTCTTTTCAAATGGGTCAGGTAATGCCACCTTCTTGTTCATGGGTATCTGGCCGCCTTCTTGAAAATTGTTTTTTGATCAGAATATGGTGATTGAAGACTGCCAATATTGTGGGTCGTATTATAAGGTAGCAGCTATCGGAGGATTGTACCCATTAGATCTGCGTTGTTTCTGCAGTTTATGCTTTGCTTTCCTATGTGGGAACCCAAAATTTTTGTGATAAGATTTCAAGAATAGTGTTACCCATCGTTTTGAAGTTGTCTTTTCAGATGAATTTCAGCTGCATTGTGTACTGAAAGTATTTGAATTTTCGCTTAGTGACTGATGCTCTCATGTGTCTTTGCCCCATGCTGGTTGTTACTTGTAGCCGTTTTCTTAGTGGGCTGAGATGAGGGTGATAAACATAGAGACATGGGGGTCTTTTTGTTTTCCTTTTCCTCCCCCCTTGGGGTGGAGGTTTTGAGGTTGGGGAGGTTGGGGTTGGGGGGGGGGGGGGGGTGCTGTGGCGGGGGTTGAGGGAGGAGTGGGAGTTGTTTGTCGAGATGCAGCTGGTGCAGATTAGAAGTCCATGCTGGTGGTTGGATCTGTTTTAGTTTTCTTTTGTTTTCCATTTCCTTTGGTTTCTTGTGTTTTTTTTTGAGAGAGAGATTGCAGTGGTGGTTGAATATCTTGAAATCATCTACATGGTGTACCTTGGGCTAAAGAGGATCAATTCAACCAATTGGTTAATTTCTTGCGAAATGGAGTAGTATTTGAGCCATTTGTGATTCACAAAGTGTGTTTTTTAACTATTGTTTTGAGTGTTCTACCATAATAAGCTATAGTGAGGATCTGCCAGCCTGTGTCACAGCTAGGGTTGGTGTCTACTGTAATTAGTCCTTTTAGACGTTGTCTACTTACTTGTAAATGGAGCTGAATGCTGCACAAATGCAAAGTGAAGAAAGAACAAGTAGATGAAGTAATGAGATGGAAACACGTATATTGAGGTCAATGTGTGGTGTTTTGATAGAAGCTAGGATTAAGCATTATAGGAAGCCTAAACATTGACTGAAGCTCAACAGGAGAAAACATGAACTTATGTCATTTAATACAGTTTGGGGCTGGGCACATACATGAAAAGGCTATAAACAACTCTAGTACAAAGAGTTGAAGGCCGACAAGCAGATAGTGCTAGGAGAGTGGGGAGAACAATGAAGTCAATTGATGTGGTAAGAAAAGGACATAATAGGTCGTGGAGTGACAATAAATAATTTCTTCTAGGGTTGAGGTGAGTAGAAGTTAGAAAGCCGACTCCAGATAACTAGGATGAATGACCTTAATGACGATGAAAGATGAAGTTGATGATCACTTGTATTTGGCGATTTCTTCATATACATTTCTATACCTGAAGTTTGTGAAGACTTCTATAGAAATGATTGTTAGGTTCCTATGTACTTTACCATATAAAATTTACATGGATCCTCTATTGAGCATGTGGAGAGCATTTTGCACATAAAAGTGAAGTCCCTATTCTGGAATGTCCTGATACTTTAGCCTTATTATTGTGGTTATGTGATTCATCCACTGGTTTAAATGACTTAGTTTTGTTAGTATTTTAGTTTCCTTTTTACTTTGAGTATCTTTTTGACATTTGTGAGGAAGTCTTATTCCTGAGCTGTATAAATATTTTGTTACTAAAACTCATTGAGCTAAGCTTACTTAGCACTGCCTGCTTTGAATGCAACAGTCACTTTAGTACTTGATTTGAAAGTGATTCTGGAAATGAAAATGATTAAGTTAATGCAGCAATTGTATTTATAGCATCAAGCTTCTATTTTATTTCTCTAATTTTTTTTCCTATTTTTGCAGCTTTATGGACATCTGGAGTACAATGCATCATGTTTTCTTGATCTTTTGAATACTACTACAGTGCAGATAATTCAAGCTTGCACCATGCCTGGGATTGCAAGCATTCAATATAAAATGAAAGCACTCGCCTTTTTGAACAATTGATTAACTGGGAATTGCCAGAAAAGGGCTACCTAGGAATTGATTCGTGGACAAGATGATCAACAAGGCACTTTTGCTTACATATCTATACCTATTAATCTACATATTGCTCTCATCAGGAGTTATTTTGTACAACAAGGTGAGTTTGGTTTTTCTTTCTATTTACGACCTTTTTTACTGTTTCACTTATTGATTGAGATTTCATTTTCTTATGGGAACTGTTGTGAATCTTTCTTGAATGAAATATTGTAGCTTCAAAAATGCCAATGAATGAAGCGGTTTGATGAAAGGAAAAAACTACTTATAAAGTATTTACGATGCATGTCTAGGTTTATTTTTTATTTTTTAACTGCAACCTAACATTCATTATTTAAAACTTGTATTTTTTTCATCATAAATATATCCTTTTCATGTTTCATACACTCTGAATTCTGAAAATGATTTTGTGTAAGCATGTAATATATTCACTCAACCTTTGAATGTAATGGCAAATGATATTCTTAACGTCATTATTTCATTAGTTACGAGAGGGATGTGCATCTATAAGTTGGTTTAGTTCTTGCAAACTTCAGAGGTTGTTTGCCATTTTCTAGTGGAATGGAAAATAGGTTGGTTGAGAAATTGGGCCCTTCCCATTTACCATGGAGTATTGGAGACCATTTCAATGAGGGAGGTTGGAAAAGAAGAGATTAAGATTCTCCTGATTTTTATCTTGATTTGACCATAGCTGAGCATCATGTAAAAAAGATAGTGGTCAACTGAGAGTCTTTTGCAAACAGTGGGAAATTCGGGGGAAATGGATATAACATGGCGCATTTTTTAATCTATCTATGTTTAAAAAGATAGTTTTTGGTGATTGTTAAATGAATTTTGACCTTTTGTTTATTAAATGGTTGTAATTTGCTTGAATGTTGGAAAACAAAAACATAGAAAAAAATCGTTCAGCAAATAGCTAAAAATAGAAAAAGGAACTTTAATATTTGATTTAGTGAATTTAAAAGGTTTGACCTACGGTTCTCATATTAGTATTAAAGAATAGGGAAATTTGGTAACAAAAGACTGTAATATAAGAGAAGAGATTTGAGATTCGCTTTGATGAGTTGGAAGGATTTTGTCCAACCTTATTATATTATTATCTAAAAATAGAGAAAATTCGTCCAAAGAATGATTAGAACTGAAAATGGATTTTTTTTAATACCGTTGGTATCCCCACCCACGTGGAGGTGAGACTAATTCTTATACATGAAGCTGCCTACAAGCCTTGTGTATCGGGTTATATTTGGGAAGAACTGAACTTGAGATGTCTAGTCTTTTCCTAGAGGCTCAAGCCAAATAATCTACTTGTTCGGGCTGACTAAAACAGAAAATAATTTTTATGTTCAAGTTTGGTGAGTTGAAAGGATTTGGCTCATGTTAGCATCCAAAAATAGAAAAAAGTTTGCAGAATTTTATGAAGTTGAGAAAAAAATCGTCCGCTCTCAATTTTTTAACCAATATCACTCATGCAAAGTGTGTACTTTCAGCTAGTTGGCATTCATTCTGAAGAACATGTGTTCAGTTGTTGCAGGAATGACTAATGTGGGAATGGTTTTTTGAGTCTCTCTCTCTCTCTCTCCCCCCCCAACCGCCCCCAAGGTTTAAAAAGAGCATTCTTTTCCAGCTCTAGACAACTGTTGTTCGAATGTATTCTTGATACCAAAGGGGTCTGTTGCTTTGTACAAAATCAACAAGTTGCATATTAGAAGAAACATAAGTGCACCAACCCTTCATATTGTTTTTCCGATGAAATGAAAACAAACTTTAATAGTCTCAATTTGCGTAGCACTTGTATTGTAGGCATAAAAAGGAGTTTCCATCAACTAATATGCTTACTTGCTAACTTTAAGAGGCTTTTTCGTCTTATGACCTCCAAGCAAGCAAAAGACTTGTCATAGAAGACTTGGAAACTCAGTCATGCTATTTCTTTTTTTCTTTTTTTTTAATTTCCTTTTTGATGTCAAGGAATCCTCAAAAACACAAACCATCTTGTTCTATAGTGGCGTATGGGGATAAACTATCCATCAACAGAAAAAGCGTCCATAAAGGTAAAAATTGGTCCATGGATCCGTCAGGGTCCTTGGTAAAATCAATCCTCAAAACAATGGATGCTGCAAGCCCAAGTCCACCTCCTGTATGCAATCTAGTTTGGAACAATAAGATACCCCCTAGGATCCAGATCTTTATGTGGGCAACTTTGAAAAAAAGATTTCATTAAGACATAATCTCAGGAGAAGGGGTGTTCTCTCGAAAGGAGCCACGAAAGTGTGTCCACTAGGTGGGGAAGAAAATGAGATAGTGGATCATTTGTTGTGTAATTACAGCTTCACGTGGGCTGTATGGTGTTGCTTCTTGAATCTATTCAGATGCTTTGGAGAGTGGCGTGGAGGGTTTCGTTTCAGGGTGATTAGGGGGTCCCTTTAGAGGTAGATGTAGGGTGGCATGGAGGTTGGTGCCATCCACAGTCTCATGGGCAATTTGGAAGGAGCGGAATTGGAGGATCTTTGAAGGTAAGATGTGGACTATTTTCGAAAAGGCGAAGTGGCAATTGATAGGATGGCTATCAATTTGCAAGGAGTTTGCAGGACTTACACCGAAGGACTTCTACCTATCATGGGAAGGGTGTATGAGGGGGGTTGGGAAAGATAGAAAACCCAACACTGAGTGGGTAGTGCCCCTCAGGACTCGTGTAAATTCAACGTGGATGGGGCTGTAAGGGGTAAACCGGGACCGACTGGAATAGGAAGGGTGTTTCATGTGATTGGGGTAGGATGTTATTAGCATTTTTCGGGCCTTTGGGAATTATGGAGTCAAATGAGGCAGAATTGAGAGTAATCAGGATAACCCTTCAGGTTTGGACTAGGTTTGGGAATGATAATTTTATTGTTGAAAGAGATTTGGCTAATGCCATCTCCTAGGCTAGTAATAGGAAGTGCTCTCTGTGAAAGTTGGTAAACATTGCTAGGGACATTAGGAGGTTGATTAGGATGGCCTTTACACACATACATCGATCGGTGAACAGTGTTGCAGATTTTCTAGCAAAGGTGAGAGTACAGAAGCAAAGACATGCAATGGAGAGTTGTTTTGATTGTGATATTACTTTGGGTGTATAGGAAGATGGGGGTTTCTTATTATATCTTACGTTGGCTGTGGAGTATTGTACATATAGAGTTTTTTCTGATTCCTTTTGTTTTTTTCCTAAGAGCCTTGTATAACTCTACTACACTTGGCTCCATCTCATTTGTATCATTGATGAAATTATTTATCACTGTTTCAAAAAAAAAAAAAAAAGATTTCATAAGAAAGAGGCAAAATTCCCTATATGTATTGAACTAGAAACTAGCTGTTTTCTAGGCAGATAAAATTGGTTATGTGATTTCATAAGAAAGAAGTAAAACTATCTATATGTATTGAACCAGAAACTTACTTTTTTCTAGGTAGATTTGTGCCTCTAATTATGTAGCCTTATACTCAAACCCTTGAAATACGCAATGGTATGTTTTGTTCTCATAGATTCTAAGTTTTTCTGATTCAAATCTAACATATTCGGATGCTTGTTTCTAGTTTTCTGTTTGTTTATGTTAGAAACTCTCTTTGCTTCTTGTTGCCTAGGTCTTAACTACTTGGTGTGAGGTAGGGGTGCTCGTTTGTTCGAACTCGGCCCAAGCCTGACTTAAATAATTGGGCTTGGACAAATGTTTTGTCCAACGGGCTGTGCTTGGGCTTTTATTTGAAGCCCATTGGACTTTTTGGCCCGTTTATTTTTTTGTTATATTAAATATATAAATATACATATTTTAACCCACTACCTACCGACTTCCACTCGTTTGAGGGTTTCTTAAGAAACTCGAAATTTGAAACTCCAAACCCTAGTCTCTCCTCTTCTCTCCTTTTCCAAGTTTCATTCCCAGCTCTCATTCCCAGTTCCTAGTTTCCTCGCAAATTACAAACCCTAGGAAAAAATTGATGCTTCCATCTTCCCCTTTTGGCGGCTGTTCTCCCATTTTTCTGATCAGCGACCCCTCTTCCATCATCTCGATTTGGTGTTGGTGACCCATCTTCCATCTCAATTTGGCGCAGGAGACCCCTCTTCTATCTCGCTTCAACGTGCAACAGAACTACAAAGAAGGTTGATAGGCGAGTTGATCAGTCAAGGTGTGCTCCTCTCTCTCTCTCAGCCACATGCTCTCTCTCTCTCTCTCTCTCTCTCTCTCTCTCTCTCTCTGCGCTGAGCAGGATACAGTTGTACAAACATACATCGCTGCCCTGGCCTTTATCATCTAATTAAAATAAGCTTTAAAAGTGATTTGTTAAAATAACCTAATTATTGATTTTATTTTTAAATTTACATAATGCTCTAAATTATTGTTTAAAAAAAAATTAAAAATGATTTGCAAAAGAATCGGCTTTAATTGGATGGGCTCGGGCTTTGGTCTCTGAAGGCCGCCGGGCTTTGTATGGGCTCACTCTTTGGTAAAAATAAATGGGCTTGGGCTTTTTAGGTAAAGGTCGTCCTAAACCCGGCTCGTGAACAGGCCTGGTCTGAGGCTTCTTAGCCTTAGATTTTGATCCTTCTATATATTTGTTCATCTCCTTTGTAATGTAATCATTTAAAAAAATAAAAAAATCTTATTCAAACACTGTATATAAAAATCCTCTTTTAAGGTTCAAATACTGCTGTTTGGTATTTTCTGATCAAAGTGAAAACAATTCAGATTTTGTTCGTAACTGTTTGGCTATTTCATAAGATTTTTATTGAATAAAATTAATAAAACTAGATAAACAGTAACAAATACAAATTTAAATAGCAAACATTAAAAACTATATAAAATAATATAAACTCAAGACTCTGATTAGAATTAAATCCGGAAACCATTTTGGGACTGTACAGTAATCAAAATCTACAAATGAAACTAGCAGAACTCTAAAAATTATATTCAAGTAAAGAAACCTCCATCTCCTTTCCAATTACCCTAATCTCCGGCCTCAATTGCGGTCAAACCCAATTCCTCATTTTACTTTTAAACTGATCTCTAATGATGAAATTCCTACCTTGGTGTCTGATATCATTCCCTTTTTGGTTCTTCCATTCAACTCATGCCCATCTTGCATTTCAGCCAATTGGTCATCCTGTTGCCAAACCAGTTCTTCAAAATCATTCAATGCCACTATCATCATGAATCCGTTTCCCATACCAATTTCCTTTTAAGCTTCCTTTAAATCAAAGGCCAAACCTGATCTATACCCATCTCTGACACCATCCCACCTTACATCATCTACTCATCCTCAATTTCTCCATGAACTTTTTTTAACCCTGCATACCCAGCATCTTCAACTGTGCAAATGCTTCATAGAGCACCTCACAAAAACTATTTTCTGTCCATTCTTATTAAACACACATCTGCTCAAAACACCAAGCCTCACTCCATTTTCTTCCAATTTCATTTCTATCCCATTCTAATAGATTCAATATTAAAACCACCATATTCAGTTCTCTATTTCTACATACATGAGATCCACTAAATTGAGAGGAAAAATCTTTATTTAGCACATCATAAAAATTAAGTCTCTTTTGTGTAAAACTCTAGGATGGACAAATTATCTAGTTTTGAAGAAGGAAGATGTAGTTAAAAAGGTTATGATTGCATCCAAGCTTGGTCTATTGGATTTAGATGGAGAGTCAATTTAAAGTTGGATATGAAGTTGATTCAGTCAGTTCTGATTGGCTATATGTAACAGTACTGCTTGTATGACCAGAGCATAAACACTTTTTAGATAAGGATCTATTCATCTCCCCTTTGACTTGTGTATAAAGCATTATTCTCACTCAGCTCATAGTTTCTCATTGCCAATTATTCTACGGAATGTGATAACATTATTGGGATCATATTCATCTGCATTATTAACTCCCTTGCATGTATAGAGCATTAATTCCTGCTCTGCCTTCTATTGCGTCACTGTATGCAGTAGCACTGTTAACATTACTGCTTCAGGTCCTTTGGATAATGTCTATGATCATACATCCCAAGTGACTATAACTACACCAGTTCATACTTTGACATATTATTTTGTTTGCATCAAAGAATATGCTTGTCTGCCTTTTCCCTGGTACTCTGGTAGGACGGTTTGGCCTTCTGGTTCATGCTCATACAATCTTGTGAATTGTTTTTTCCTATTCAAATATATTTTATGGAAGATGGCCTCTATTATATTTATGTGTTTCAAGATTTATGTTTAACCATGTGTATTGGAGTAAATTGGTCTCTGATTTTTTTTCCCTTAATCCATTTGCAGTGGGTACTCTCTCCAAAATATTTCAATTTTCCCTTCCCTATAACACTTACTATGATTCACATGGGATTTTCTGGCATGGTAGCATTTATTCTTGTTCGTGTTCTTAAGGTACGCTATGTGTGTAATGTTTTGCAGTTTCTTCCATTATAGTAGATAGTTTGATTGCATATGTGCTGGATTCCTTTCTGTTCTCTTCATCTGCTAGTTATTTTTATGTTTCTTTTTCCTTTTTTTTTTCTGGGACTTTAAATAAACAGCTGTATGCTAATGCTCATTTGATTATAGTTCTTTTGCTGTTGTAGCTGATTCATTTGTCGAAGTGTTTGAAAATTGGATCTAGATTTTAAAACAATAAAATTGGAACTAGATTTTAAAACAATATTCAGGTTGAATCAATTTGAACTTAAAATCATGTGTTTTAAAATTACATGTAGATGATTAAGTTCTATGTGCTATTGTGGAAACTGTTGCATGATTTCTTGGTCTGGCAGCAAAATAACTTGGTCATATGATGCATTAGAACTAGAAAGGATCCCTATGATATGTGCCCACTAAAGCTCTCTGTTAAAAGATTTCATAATGTGGAATAGGGAATTGTATCCTTCCAATAGGTACAGATTTTGGTGTGGAAAAGTTCTCATCTTCATTGGTACTTTCTTTATCTTTTCCCTTGCTATTTATGAATTGACAGATAGTCTTTTCAAATGTTTGAAAATCCTCTTAATGCATATTAATGCAAATGTCAACCTTAAAACAAGGAGTGTCTGCTTGTTGATTCTGAAGTTAGACTAGCTGCTATTATTGTTAAACATTGAGTCAAAATGTTTTGTCAAATATTACTTCATAACTATTATAGAATGATTTCTTTGGTGCTGTATTATAATATTCTTTTCATTGATAATGTAGTAATGGGAGGCTATTCTAGTGATTCTGTTTAGATGGGAAACCATTGATGGAGAAATTAGTTGGCTTGAAAAACCCTTTTACTCTATTTCACGTGGAAAAATTGGTTACCCCTGTTTGTGTGTGGAAGTTATCAATTGGAGCACCAGTTATCATAGTGAAATCCCTTCACTTACCTTTGGTGGCATTTTGACCGGAAAATGTGGTGCAAATTATAGAGACTTCTCTCATACGTGAAACCAAATTCATTCCCATATTAATGAAAATGCTTTTTTCGCAAGTTTCATTATGAAACTTGCTCTTTTTGGGCATTCGTGGACCTTATTGGCCGGGCTGCATAATGGATGGTAAAATTTGGTTTTATCACATGGATGATACCAATTGATGGGTCATGGGTCCCATGATGGATTCTAACATTAGATTGGACCAAAATGGATCATATTAGCTTGGGTAGGCAATTTTTTGGAGGTTCCAACTTTTATTTAGGTGACGCCACATTTAGTGGGCACATGGTTGATGAATATGGCCATTTAGGTTCTTCCTACGATGATTATATGCTAGATGGTCTTTTTTTCTTTTTTGGAAATGGAAATGTTACTGAAACTACAACCTTTAAGGTTGCATGGTTTAGTACTTACCTATTATTCTATCAGCTTTCAATTAGCAGGTTGGTCCGTTTTTCAAGGGAAAAGTGAAATTATTCTTTTTGTTTAAAAAGATTATAAATTGGCATATAATGAGGTCACTGATTGACCAGGACAATTGATTTGACGTCTTACTGTGGTTTCTCCCAAGTAGATGTGCTTCGCCATGATTGTAATTTGATGGCTTATCCTGAATGACCATGGTGGATAATCCAACTTTACATCGTTCAATGTGTTATAGGTTGAATGCTGCATTTCTAAATGGCAGTTTTCTGTGTGGGTTTAACACCCTCATTTGATAATTTGTTTGTGTGGTAAAAAATCCAAATAACAAATAACTTCACTGGTGAAGCTTCTTTGTCGTCAATCAGTTTTCTCCTTTTTCTTCTTTTAATGCTGACTAGCAGAGATTCCCTATTTTCTGTACTTGGTAGGTATTCTCCACTCCTCTTTCATGATCTAAATACCCTGTTAGGAGAGGCAACACTTTCTGGTGCACTAATTTAGCTTGATTCCACCGATTTTGCATAGTTCATAGCATCAATTTGATCGATTGAACTGTAGCATCTAGATCGGCATGATCTGTTATGGATATCATCAGATCTTCATCTGATTAAACTGTAGAAAATCCAGATTGACATGATCGGATTGCTTAATGTTCAGATCATCTGAGATCTTCCATAGATCTCTTTAGATCTTCTTTTGTTTCATCAAAAGGCCAACCAAGACTTGTAGAGATCTGGATCATATTGATGTGTATTTAGATGTAACACCAAGACTGCATCATATCCAAAAAAAAAAAAGGTTTTTGTGGGAATTGTGGCTCGTGCTTCACTGTTATTATTATTATTATTATTATTTTTACTTGACAGCTTTTAAAGTTTCTGAGTAAGCACTTAACAATTGTGCTGCAAGTTCATCACTTTACCAATATTTCGGAGTTAGGCCTGTATTCATGTGACATAGAGATTTGAATTCTGCCCAAAGCTTCATTGTTTCTATCAAGTGCATGCACAATTGTGTTCCACTTTTCTTGCTACTTTTCTCACCTGAACGCCAGCAGTCAGATCTTTACTCCTTGATGCAGAACTGATGTCTTGCCATACAAAGAGCTGTTCCCCCCCTCTATTTATAACTGTCAACTCTGGACATTGTTTCCCTTTTAATTTTATTTATCATCTGTGCTCTTACCTATACTTTTTTTTTTTTTAAATAATACTTATGCAGGTTGTAGCACCTGTCAAGATGACGTTTGAAATGTAAGCCTATCTGAAATCACCATTCTGTGTGTGTGGGCATGTATAGGTGTTGGTTTCATACTTCTGTATCCTATTGACTTGTTCTTCATTTTGCAGATATGCAACATGTGTGATTCCCATTAGTGCCTTCTTTGCATCAAGCCTATGGTAAGCACCTAACTGGCACATGCAAACCAATGGCTAATTTAAGATGTAGTTGCAAGTCAAGAGTGGTGGACATTAGCATTTTTATTCCTAACATTGTTCTATTTTGGGTCCATTCACTTAATTTTGACAAAATACACCATCTGAATGCCTTCACTTTGATTTTCTGATGTATGACTTTTGTTTCATCAGTTGAATTAATGATTGTTCAATCTCAATAAATAGTTTTTGGGAAGTGCCTAATGTAGGGGTCAATACTTGAAATTGGTTGATATAATGGAATCTAGTAGATTATATTATGTATCTATCTATCAATCATCATCATTTGCCAAAATCCTGTCTATTTGGGATCAACATTTCGAGTTCTTTTTCTCCATTTTACCTTATTTAGATCATATAGTCACTCAACCATCTACTGTGTCTTTCTTTATCTCTACTAGGGCTGAAACTCAGGCAGGTTGGGCCGGGTTTTGATAAACCCAACCCTAACCCATATTAAAAATTAATGAACCTGACCCGAATTACTGATCCGATTTTCTCAACCCGACCCGACCCGAAATACTGACCCCACTCAACCTGAGTGCTGGCCCAATCCGAGTTGGACATACAGCCCAAACCATTGCTTGATTTTCTTTCTGCAAATCAGAAAAACCCAATCCTTGTCTTTTTTATTTTAAAATTGACAAAATAAAATTGAATATCGTAAAATACAATTGATACATGAAGTTTAAATTTCAAAGTTGGACTTGCCAAGTGATTTTTGTAGGCAAACAGATGAAGGAAATCTGGATCTGAAAGACCAGATCTGTAATGGATGGCAGTGATTTGGCTGAAGCAAACGGCAAGATCTGGAAGAGCAGAGACAAGATCTGTAACGGACGATGGAGATTCGGCTGTGGCTGGCTGCTGTGACCACTGCTGCTCAGCTTGTTTCCCGTCCTCCCATTTCTGGCTGCTTCTTCCACTGAACATTGTACGCCTCTGGACAAAGAGAAAGGGGCAAGAGCGACGGAGAGAGGCCAGAGAGGCGGTGGAAGAGGAAAAAAACTCAGAGGAGAGGCGGTGGAAGGAGAGAAGAAGGAAGGAGGAAGGAGAGGACGAGTGGCTGGGATCTTGAAAAGAAAGGAACGATTGTGAGATTAGGGTTATCAAAAGGATGTTTTATATTGGGTGGTATTCGGGTCGGGTCAAGTTATATTGGGTCGGGTTTTATATTAAAAAAAATTAACCCAACCTGATTCGAATTTCATGCGGGTTTCTTTTTTCCTAACCCGACCAGACCCGAAGTATGCAAATATATAACCCAACCCATTGATTTTTCGGGTCAGGTCAAAACCCGACCAAGTTTCACCCCTAACCTCTACTCTCCACGTTTTAAATAGTCTCTCCTCTGTGCCTGCAGTCTGTAACCTCTCAACTCTACATATTGGGCTATCTTTAGTCTCAATTCATGATTTATGGGCTTTATCCTTAAATTGTCACTAATATGCCTACTTCTAACTCTATTTTTTAGAGTTAATCCACTCAGCCAACATAGTATGCACATCTTTATTGCTCTTTATTTATCTACATCTTTTCTTCATTATCCAATACTCAGCTCCATAGAACATTGCGAGTTTGATAATGTTTTGTACTTGTTAATTCTGTTTTGTTTTGGCCAGAATGTACAAAATGTTTTGGTTTCAATCAAAAAATAGAATGGAACACTTAAATTTCTGGTACCAAGTACCATTGCGAGCCTTTCTGGTCTGTTCTGGCTAGAATGGACCTGATTTGGGTGGAACAGGTGAAACTAGTCAGTTTTGGTTCTAGCTGTTCAGCTCTAATGATTTCATATTTCCTTAAAATTTTCGTGAAGTGTGTATAAAATTCAGTAGCATGGATTAAAAGTGGAGTTGATGGGCTACAAATGGACCTAGTTTCAACTTAAAATTAAATTTTTAGCAACTTGATCTTAGTGGTCAAAATCTCCAGAGATTCTTAATTTTTTTTAAAGGATACCTAGTTATTTTGACCATTAAGATGTAGTGGCTATAAATTCAATTTTGGGCTGAGATTTGGTCCACTCTAATTCATCAAGTGTATTTTCAATCCATACATTTGTCAATTCATATGGATTTGGCAAAAAATAAAGAAAAAAGATATGTACTAGGTGCAGCCATGTGGTTTTTTACTTTTGATTTTGAATAAAATGGGAATTTAAGTTTATTTATTAGACCTTTCTTTTCTTTTTCTAATTGGATTTTATTTGGTTTCTATGAAAATAAAATTCAAATAGGCTTAAATTAGTATTTGATAATCACACTATTATAACTTGATATTATAATCATGAATTGATATTTAATTGTAATGTATGTTTTATTGTGTAGATTAGTGCGAAATGATGAAAATAATTATTTGCAAATTTTTTTATTAGTTTGTACTATTTTTTCCATACTTTATCATTTTGTTTTTTATTTTATGCCGCCTTTTCTGAAATGAACACCAAAATGGCCAGAATGCTAAACATTCCACTATGGAGACAAAATTGGAACGGGTTCCAACACGGTGTCAACTATGGTTTTATAAAATCGCCCCTTTAAGCGATGTATGGCTCTTTTGTCATACAAAATTCCGCTAGCGTGTCTACATTTTGCCCACCCACTCCCATTTTGTTATTTGTCTAAGTTAGATGTTACATGATATTCTAATTTTTTTTAATGACCAAGGTGTCAGGGGTCTCACTTGTAGTTGGATAGGGGACATTTTAACCCGACTAGTCCTTGGGGCATGTGCAAGCCTCTCAATCCTACACACATCGGGTAAGCAACTACGGGGAGTGGCCTAGAAGGGTATTGAGCGTGAATCGAATTCAAGACCTCCCTTCATGAGGGGAGCTTCTTGACTGTCAAGTGACGCAGGACAGGGGATAGGGTAATCCTAAATGCCTAAATGCAATTATAATGTAACAAAAAATTAATATGAATCAAATTTATGAAACTGAAATTAAAACTCAAAATTAATAATTGCAATAAACAATATAAATTTGTCGCTAATATTCAATTTAATGTGAACAATTATGTAACATTCCAAGCCAAGTCACAACTCAAAATAGAAGGCTTTCAAAACAAAGGGGTTTAACTAAATCCACAAATAAGTAGATCAATCACCAAAAGAAACTAATTCAGACTGTTTAGAATCAAGGTGATGTCAAAAACAAAGTGGAGGCAGCAGGGTATGGGAATATTAGGGATGGAAAAAAAGAGATTTAATGATAAAAGAGGATAGGTAATGGCTGTATGGTAGTTTAGGACAGGTAGAGGTAGTTGTATGGAACTAAAGAAAGGTCCAAGACTTGTGGCTGCAGTAAGAGGGTTGTAAGGGACTTAGGAAGGGCTTGGGACGAGTCTGGATGGGATTTGGGACAAATCGGGACGAGTCTGGATTGGATCTGGGACAGGTCGGGACGGTAAATAAGGATTTTTCTGGGACAACAATAGGACGGTTCTGGGACAGATCTGGGACAACAATAGGATGATTCTAGGACAGCAGTTCGGCTAGGTTTGAGAAAGCAGCAAAGAGAGAAGAAAGGGAAAAAGAGAGAGAGAAAAAAGATAGATAAAAACCTGGATCTTGGAAGAGGATTCTCACTTTTTCCCGTGACTTCTCGCTTTCCCTAGTTTCTCACTAGGGTTCCTTGGCTTCTCACCATACTTCTTGCGATGGAGGCAAGTTTGCACAAAACAAAAGTTGTTCTTTTCATTGATTAAGTGTCAATCCCATATGGACGGGTTACATCATATATATAATGACTTTAAAACATGATAATGACCAATATACCCTCAAATAAACAAATACCAAACTACCCCCAATGATTAGAAAACCCTAATTACATGTAAAATCACTAAATTTCCCTAAACAAAACCAACTATTGGACTAAACAAATAAATGAAAGAAAAAATGCAATTATGAAAAGCTGGAAATCCTAAATCTAAATATAGAAACTTGCGAAATATGAAAACTTGTGTGGTGCTCCGCATCATCAAGCCTACCCCCTCTTGGGTTTACATGATATTCTAAACTTGTTGTATTGTGATACTAAGTTATTTCCAATTTTAATTAGGTTGCTCTTTCTATCTTTTGTTTGACTAAAGTTACACTCCATGTATTTTATTTTTGTTCTATTAGTTTTTAGACACTCTCAAAAGTTTTTATCCAAATTTCCAAATTATATTAAGTTGTTGTTTCATTTTATTAATTGGTAATATATCATCCGCAAATTGCATACACCATAGTACTTCATCTTAGATTCTTGTAATGCAAACAGGTATGGTTTAATGCAGATCCTTGGTGGAGTCTCACTCTAATTGGGAGCTTTGCCGATATCCTATATAATCTTTATGTATTCATCAAGAATGCATCAATTCTTTAATGCTTTCCTTATCAATTTCCTCAGAACTCTATCATAAGCCTTTTCTAAATTAATAATTACCTTTTGTAGGTTCTTCCTCTTCTCCTAAAATTTCTCTATTAGTTGTCTTAGTATGGAGAGAGTTTCTATTATCCTCTCCGAAAGTTTCAGAGTATGACTCATAAGTTTAGTAGCACGACAATTTGCATAACTCTGAATAACTCCTTGGCTTTGAATACATATATTGAAAATTACCTAATGATAAATTAAAATTGTGGAGAAAATATTTTAGGCAAATGCCTTGAAGATTAGTTGGACAATAGGGGCATATATAGTTCAAGTTTAGCAGATTAGTTTCTAGGAAAGGAAAAACATTTAAAATTGAAAATGACTTAGTATCACATTGTGAGAAATTTCAATACTCAGGTGCACCTATAGAACCAAAGAAAGTGTCTACTTTGTACATAGCCAGTGAGATGGGCACAGGGTAGCTAAGTGTAGAGTGCCATGTGATAGAAGAGTTCCACCTTGGTTAAAGGGGAATGTCTATAAGATTGTAATTTATTTGCAATGCTATATGGTATTGAATGAATGTTGTGATGAGAAAAGAGATTAGTACATAAAGTAATGGGTGACATATGGTAAGATAGTAATAAGAAAGGACTTCAAATGACTGCATTAGAGAAGCTTGAAAGTTGCTCCAATAGGAGAAACATTAAGGGAATATCATTGAAGATGGTTTGGACACATAAACAAAAGATCAATAAGCCACTCCAATGTGAAGAATTGAAGGATTACAAGTACCAGTCACTAGGAGAAGGGTAGGCCGTTGAGAACTTTGATTTTATTAAGAAAGGACATGATGTATTATGGGGTGACAAAAGACATGACTATTGATAGGATTGAGTAGAAAAGTAGAATTCAGCAAGTTGACTCTAATGAGATGGGATAAGGATTTTTTATGATGATACATGTGCTTATATATTTGAAAATTTGATAGTCATCCTTTTTTCCCTAAGGTTTTAGTTTTGTACTTGAACTTTCACAACAGGGTTTTAATTTTGTAGTTGTTGGCTTGTGTGCTTTTATGATTGGTACTTTCTTGCCACTGAATCTGCATTCTGATTTCTCAAATTATTGAGGTGTCCTACAGTTGATGATTAGCTGGAGTTATAGATAAAGTAACATTCACAAGCTTCAAGTTTGTGTTCTCCTTATATTTCTCACTAGTGATGTTAACCATTTTCAACACTTGTGGAATCATTAATGATGGGAGCACAGGAGAAAATTTATGATGTCTCTGTTTTTACTTTAGGCTCTTGGTTTATGTTGTTCACCATCTTTTTTTTTTTTAACAGTTATGAAATTTTATTAAAATTAAAATTGAAACAAGAACAAGAAAAAGAACAATATTATACAATCCCCCAATATAGGATAGTACTTGAAACATTTTTTAAAATTCAAACCCCAAACCACCCTGCAGCCAATAACTAATTCCTCTTTTTTTCTTTTATTTTTAGTCCCACGCCCTGTAGAAAGCTACTGAAGGACAATCTTTGCATGCTCCTTTTTTAACAATTCGACCAAATTAAATACATCTATTATAGATGTTCCCTTTTTCTAATATCTTCTAAACCTCCACACATTTCTTAACACCTTCAAAATTAATGAGTCCATAGTTAAATCATCTAGACAATCCCCTTCCATCTTCAAACCATGACCCACTATGAGATCATACTTCTTCATGTCCTTCTGACACAAGTTACTATCTGACCCCGCAGGCCCAAAGCCCATCTCGGTCTGAGTTCCATTTGACTCGAAAGTCTTTCAGCCCAGGCCCAATTGAGGATGAGAGTCCAATTCTCTCCTCAGTCCATTTACGCCAGACACTAACGGGGTCTCCCAATCTTTCGTTTTAATACTGCTGGGTGCCACTCCCTTTGCAAGAACATCTCGAGAGTCCTGTGAGAGCGTGCGGCACAACTCTCAAGGTAAACCTTGCCTATGAAAGGAATTCAAAACCCTTCTCCATTGTATCCTCTTTCTCCACATTAGAGGTTTCAACGGCCTTTCCTTCTTCCTCGATTGCTGCAACCCCTATCTTGTTTCGTCACGTCGACCTTGACATCAATAATCGCCTGCCAAACAGGTCCTGCATGGATGCCATGTGTTCCTTGTTCCAACGGTCTCCTCAACTCCATCTCCGATGCAAGAACACAATTCAGATGAAGATTCTGGCTTGGGAAGCACTGGCTACACCTTTTCTGGTTGGAATTACCTAACTAAGACCATAAAGGTTTCTCCGTTGAGGGTCAGGGCCACCTCTGACGGGATTTGAGCCAGGATTTTGATGTAGACTAGGTAAGCGACAAGAACACCAAGCCCCGTGTAATGCAGAAGTTCTAGCGCTTAATTGGGTTGGATGGAAATCAGTCCCGTAAGAACAAATAAGATCAGCCTTGGATCTGTAAAATAAGATGAGCCAGTGTTGGTCTGATAAGACTCGGACCTGTAAGACGGAAGTTTGGGCCAACCTCTAAAAAGGCTGCGTACACAATGGCCTGAAGATGAGCAGAATTGGTCTTGCCTCTGTAACCCAAAAATGGAGCTGATGCCAAAGGTCTGGCTGGCTGCCTCAATCAGCAGGCAATCTGAACCAAATCAGGACTGTTTTCTCCCTGTGTACTGGATTGGGATTGAAGTGTGGCTTAATAACCCTTGTCTAGTCTTCAAGTAGACTGCACGAAGAACTCACTGCTTGCTTGGGCCAGACTCTACAAGTCACCGGATCAAGATCGCCACCATTTTCCAGAATATGGTCTCCAACAGAAAACGCTGGTTTAGCCATCAGATCAATCGAAATCCTTCCTGGGTTTGAGCAATCACAACCCTGAGATTAACCCCATTCTCCCCATCTTTGAACAATCCCCTACCACATCTGCTCATTGCCTTCCATCAATCATCTTCTCCTTACTTTTCGGAAGTGGATGATTCTTAATAATTTTACTTCCATCTCCTGCAGAAATTCCTTGTTTTGAAGGGAGGGTCTTAATCGACCTCCCAAACTGCGCAGCATTCACCTGCAACCTCCTGCCTTAAAGCAGACTACCATTGAGACCCTTGATGACCATCTCTGCTTGCATCCCCTGAGCCATTTTGACAAACCTGAAAACCTTTCCCATTGTGTCCTTTTTCTTGGTGATGAAAACATCTGTAACACTTTCCCACTGCCTGAAGAGACTCTTCAACTTCTAGTCGTGAACTCCGGCAGATTTGCCACATATAAGGTGATTGAAGCATTGCCCTCTGATCATTGCCGCCTTCCAGTCGCCTGTCACAACCCTCCATCGACGTTGTTGCCCCTCTCCCTCTGCTGGTTCCATCGTTTGCCATCCACTCTCTCCTGGTAAGCTTTCTCCTGCTCTCCACTCATCCACTTCTATGACCTGCCACCACTTTTGGACTGTGTTAAGTTTGTTGCCACATTTAGTAGTCCATGAGATCCATTTGGTCCCAAAACCTAGCCCCTGAAGCACATAGATCAAGGACAACCAATTGACATGATTGAAGGAATAGATGATGATCTTTTTTTGTTCACCATTTTCTTATAATAAAATGCCTATCATCTTGAAGTGTCATCGTCATGTATTTTTTTTCTGTTTAATAAATGAGAGTGACAATGAATGATTTTCCTGTGATCATAGGTTTGGCAACACTGCTTATTTGCACATCTCAGTGGCTTTTATCCAAATGCTCAAGGCCCTAAGTATGTATTGGTACAGCATGCATCTTTAATCCTTCGCTTACTATATTGCCTTGGAGATCTACTGACTGCTTTTTCTAAATGTCTTTTTGCAGTGCCAGTTGCCACGTTTCTTATGGCTGTTGTATGTGGCACTGACAAATTAAGGTGTGACGTGTTCTTGAACATGTTGCTGGTCAGTATTGGAGTCGTGATTTCCTCATATGGGGAAATTCATTTTAATATAGTTGGGACAGTCTACCAGGTCACTGGCATATTTGCAGAAGCTCTTAGGCTGGTCTTAACTCAAGTTCTCCTACAAAAGAAAGGCTTGAGTTTAAATCCTATCACAAGCTTATATTACATTGCACCATGCAGGTATTGTATTTTGATGTTAATTTTTTTTTTTTTTTTGGTTCTTTTTCTGTTTTACAACTGTTGGATAATTCATGTAGTTACAGCAGTTAGTAAACAATATTATAAAATAGGTCATGTAACTTACTTGCCTGGAGAAGAACAGGAGGCATTTTCCCCTTCCTTTCTTTCTAGTTTGGGTTGGGGGGATCATGAAGGCATGTTGTTTCTTACTTTGTTGCATGTCTTGTAGTCCTGAAGAGGAGCATGGTGAGAGTGTTATAGGATTGCTAAGGTGGATTGGCAATAGGAAACAGCTTTTCATCGTTTTGAAGGATTTGCAAATTCATCTCCCTCTTCTTTACATCCAAACCATATGAAAACTGATTCACATGACATTTTGTTCAGGAGTGGCCACACAATAGGATGAGAGTAAACTACTTTTTGTTGAAGGATTTGCATACATATCTCTTGCATTTGATGCAGTCAAGCTTGACTTGTCACAGAACCAATGTAATGTAATTTAATGTTAATACATTTTGGTGTAATGGTGCAAACCAGCAGCCTCTATTCAAGACAAAATTCACTGATTAAATAAAATAAAATTTTGTGTTAATTTTCTTGTTACAGGCTATAAATGTGTCCATCTTCTAGATATCCCACTTTTCAAGTATATCCCCACTGACAAGTATACCCCAAGACAATCTCTCTCCTTTTAATATTACATCCACTAGAAGTATGCTCCATACCATATCTTACCAAAAAAAGGTATACTCTAATACCCAGGCTGCTGAATCAGGATTCAGGGCCTCCCCACCTACGTCACCCCACAGGCCCATGTTCACGAATCTACTCTATGAAGAGCCTTGGTTCTTAGCCTTCTCCTCCAATGAGCACACTTCAATTTCCTACGGCACACATGGATTGAATAACCCAGATCCACCAGCCCTATAGACTGGATGATGAGATTTTGTCTATCCAACAATGATAATAGAACATCAGCAGCACACATCAACATGAAGTGGAAAATGTTTGGAATGCCTTCAACTAGGGCCTATAATGTCTGGTTAGTCTAATGACCCAATGAACCCCAAATGCTTATTTGGCATGTAGTTCGCAGAGTTTAAAATTTGATGCAAAATTGGTATGAAATAGAAATGGGAAAGGGTTCTTCTAGTGGAAGTTTCCACTTTCCATTATGGGGGGGAATAAGTAAATGTGGATGTTTGTAGTTGTCCTCATCATCATTAAAGCTATTAATCCCATTCATTTGGGGTTGGCACTCATGATTGGACATGGCTTCATCTAATGCCTATAGGACTCATACCCACAACTTTTGTTGTTTCAACAATGAAGACTTGTCAACTGGTGCTAGAGGCTCGAAACTTAGGAATAATTCTACAAAGATTGAAGAGTAAATGTGGATGTAGTAGTATAATACTAAAAAAATACTAAAAATGTAGGGCAATAGTGTTAGAAAAGAGACAAGGCTACAATGCTTGCAGTTCATAGAATTTTTGTTTAGGAAGAGAGAATTAAGCTACAATAAATCTTACTACTATTGCATACTTATAATTTTAATTTTCTGTTCAAGTACTTTAATAATTTATAGAAGTTTGTACCTAGCCCACTTATCACCACCAACTACTCCTAGTTCCCAGAAATTTATGCTTAATGTGGTAATGGAATTGGTGTTTGTGATAAGAATGCATAGGTGATGGTGGAAGATGTTTTGTATTCAACCTTTACTTTGACTACTCTTTATGGATGCTCATGGAAATCATTAATATCATAATTAAATATTGGCCCAAACAGGTAGCCTAGTTGCTTGAGCTTCTAGGATTAGACTAAAGGTCTTGGGTTCAAATCCTCCAACAGTAACCTGATGCATGAGGTTTGTGGGCGGCTTCATCTATCTGTAGGATTAGTCTCATATCCATGTTGGGTGGGGATACTCATGTCATTCAGAAAAGGGGATTGATGGGGACACCCCCATTTTTTTTTAAGGGGACATCTTTGCTACTTTATTATGTTTGAAGGACAAAAATACCCTCATGAAATGGTGATTCTCTCTCTTCTAAAATTTAGTCATGAGCATTTTTGTCATTTAAACTATGATATAGTAGATGGTATATCCCCATATAAAAAATGGGGTGTCCCCATCAATCTAAAAAAAAAGGTCAAAATTAATACCACTCTTAACACAAATGCTCACTTAATCACCCTTGATTTTGTGCACTCCCCAATCACCAAGCAAAATGGGATGCATTTGATCTCCTTCCCCTTCACATGCTTCTACTTGTGAATTGGATTGAGACCCATTTTTTTTTTTTTTTTTGAAAGATAACTTCATTAATACCGAATAGAATTACAAAAAAGGAAAAGAAAAGAAGGCTGAGAAAGCCCACCCGAAACAGAATTACAAAAATTAGAAACCACTTCGGAATCTAAAAATAACCCCTGATGAGCCAACTCATCGGTAGCCGAATTAGCTGAACGATGAACCCAAGCAATTTTGAATTCAAAGGAATCTATGATAAATCGAATTCAATTTTATTCAAGAACCTCCACGGACAAATAGAACCCAAAGCCCAACTGACTATTACTTGAGAATCACCTTCAATCAAACACCCATGGATCCCTTTCTCCTCCAACTTCAAAATACCGCGCCATAAAGCCTCTAATTCAGCCTCAATTACTGACCCGTGAGGAATGGGACCAGCATAAGAATATACAGAAGACCCATAGTCTAAACGAATAATCCCTCCATAACCGGCCAGACCAAAATTTGACCCCATTTAAACTCTCTTTTGGATCAAAAGTTATGTCCTATGGTGCCATCTCTTTGGCCTAAGCCATACTTGATTGATCTTTTCAAGCCGATTTTTAGTAGGCTCCATATTCAATTGTTTAGACCTTTAGAAGTGACCCATCCACATGGTCCCAAGTCGGCTCCACATGGAGGTTCACATGGATGTGTTTGTTTCTCTCTCTCTCATTGTGTGTGTGTGTGCCCATACTCCATACTGCCTCACATTGAGAGCTCCATGTGAAGCTCACCTATGATCATGGGGTTGTAGGTTAGAAAATTTGTACCAGCATATAGTGCTTCTAAGAAATCAGCTTGATTGGATGACTCTAGCTATGGTTTTAGAGGACCCGAGAATCAATACTAAATAGGGGTGCAATTTTCCCCTAAGATCAATTCTCATGAGACCTTCATGCGAACTTTGGTTTGTTGGGCTTACAATGGACCCAATCAATCCATTACCCCCCTCACACTTGCTTACCCCTAGTGAATTGCACTTATACCCCATTGGACACAAATTTGTCTTTTACAGCCCGTTTATCTAACCCGATGAATTTCTACATCATATTTCACTTTTTTGGGATTCTTATCAAGGTGAAATTTTATAAACACCGTACACAAGCTAAGACCTTTCAAATTGATCCTTTTGGTTTCAGAGCCCCATTGGGTTGTGAGCATGGAAATTCATTTTTCCAAATTCCTTTCGTGTCTCATCTAAATTTCATTTGCATCTCGATGTTCTTCTCAACTTCGTTGCCACGTTCATTGTCTCTGCAACCTTGTTTTCTTTGATTATTACATACTTTTCCATTTTCTTCAATGGATTCTCATACACTTCATCAGTTTCCTCTTCTTCTTCCTCCAAATCATCCTCTCTCATCTTCCCTCTCTTCCCATATTCACTACTTTGTTATCCACAAATCATCTTCTTAAAAGGTTTGATTCCAAGGAAGAGGTAGAAATTGTAGAGGATGACAATTTCAACTTTGCCCGAGTGCTTTCATAGATCTTCTTGTAGGGGTGAAACTTGGGTCAAGTTTTGACCTGACCTGCATGACCTGACCCAAATTTTTTGTGGGCTGGGTTATATAATTTTGAAATTCGAGTCAGGTCGGGATAAAGAAAGACCCACATGAAAATTCGGGTCTAGTTGGGCTGAAAATTTTAAAATTCAACTCGACCCGAACTGATAGAACCCAATCCGACCCGATTTTTGTAACTTAATATAAAAACTAAGAAACCCTAAATCAAACACAACCGTTCAGTTCCTGCTTAGACCCCCTTCGTTGTTGCTCTCAATCGTTTTGTGCTCTCTCTCTCTCTCTGCCCCCCCGGTTGGGAAACATGGAGCCTCGCCTGAGTAGTGAACAACCATGGATCTTTTCACCCAGGCAGATTCGTGGCCGTTGCCGTGCGCCCCTTGCTATCTTGCGCCCATCGCCTGGCAGTGCCGTGCGTGGCCCCTTGCCGCCGTCTGCAATGCCCAGGGAATGCTTGATTAGATCCAACCTTTACCCGCAGATCTAGGTTTTTCCCTTTCCCCCCTCTCTCTCACTCTCTCTAAAACAAGGTCGGGTCGGGTTGGGCTCCCGAACTTGGGTTACCAATTCTGGTCGGGTCGGGTTGGGTTGGGTTCATCCATTTTTTACATGCGTTAGGGTTGAGTTTATCAAAACCCGGCCCGACCCACCTGAGTTTCAGCCCTATCTTCTTGATTGTGAATGAGAGACCCATATGCTTTTGGAAGTACAAGACGTTTCAAGGTCTAGCAAAGAGTGTGATGGGTGAAAATGTGGAGGAGTGCGGGGAGGTGAACTGGATGGTCTTGTTAGCGGCTTTCTCAAGGGTGATGGGGCAATTGGAGTGGGTCATGTGGAGGAGGGGAGAGGAGGCATTTGAGGCTTGGGGCTTGGGTGAGTAGTTGGAAGGATACACTGGATGGTTGCATCAAGGTTAAGCATGCTCAGATTGACTGAAAAGATGGTGGCCAAGTTGTTGTGGATGGCGAGGAGGATGGTCTTGTTAGAGGCTTTCTCAAGGGTGATGGGGCCACCCATGAAATTGTTTCCAAGTCAGGTCGGTGTCAAGCTTGAAATGGTGATCAAGTTATTTGAGCACTAGTGCCATGTGGGGTCCACAGTGGGCCCCACCTCCCCACACACTCACCTATGTTGACACCAAAATTAGTTTTATAGCCCCTATTGTTCTAACTTGGTTTTTTATAATTGGATAAAGTTGAATTTTTTGGCCCCTTAAAAAACATGTCTTCATTATTTGATTGGGATTATTTTCTGAAGGAAATAAATACAAGCCAAGGACTTAACTATTAAACCTGCCCATCCATGTGGGCCCAAGTGGGTCTCACCTAGGATTGCTCATATTAGAACTGGAGCACCAATGTCTTGGTGATCGATGTGCATATATGTATATTGAAACACCAATGGATATTATTTTCTTTATGACCAAGGTGTCCAGGCGTCTCACCTGTATTGGACAAGGGACAATTTTAACCTGACTAGTCCTTGGGGCTTACAATTCCACACACACCGGGTAAGCAACTATGGGGAGTGGCCTGTTGGGGTTGAGAACACCAATGGGTATTATTAATGTGAGATGAAAAGGAAATCTATGACTAGATGGGTAAGAAACTTCAAAGAACAAAATAGGAGGAAATGCCTCCAACACTAACTCAAGATGTCTGAATCTCACCGTGCCCATCTGCAGACTTTGTTGCTAACATGCAACATCTACTTATATCTGAATAATGCATGCTTGTATTTGGCTTCAAATAGAGATCCATGAGATCGCCTTATGCTTAGCCATCTCAACCAGATTACCACTGTAGGAGCATCTCAACTTTTGTTGTACAAGCATCTTTTGCTTCTTTCCTGCTGAAGGGACAACAAAACTTCCGGGAACGTCAACATATCTGCACTGACATAAGCCAAAATCCTTCATCTGCGCTGACATAATTCAGACAACTTTCTTTGAAAGCCCATTGAACACCAAGCAAGCTAAGGATGCTGGTCCAAACCATATGATGTCTTTGATTGATAAAATGTAGAATTTTAATGCGTCTCTCAGTACACCATACTTGTACAACAATGTAGGAGGTTTTGACTTTTCTGTATGTCATTGTAATTCCCTTAGTCAAGGGATTTTACTGCTGTAATTTTGCATTGTTGTCTACATATACAATCTATCACAAATGGCAAAAGACAGGTTACAGAAAATATCCTCTTCTTATTCTCCTGCATGCAACCTTTTTCCTCACCTATCTTTTTCCACCTTCTATTGAAGATTCAGCTATTCCATAAAAGTTATCACTGACATTGCTTTTATAAATGGTAAATGCTTTCCACATCCTCAAGGCACAGAAAACCTCCATTAACTAAGATAGATGAACTGCCTGCTTTTCAAGTAGTCAACAGTGAGAATTTTATCTAGTGCAGCAGCAACAAAATACCAGCACTATTGAAGGAGCCTCAATCTTCCATAGCTTTGGTCTTAGGAGGGTGCTTGTTGGTTCCATTAATGAAGTAGAATAGAAACTTAATGAAAACAATCCATAAATATATTCATAAAATATAAATTGTTTACATATATTAGAATGGGTGTTGCATCATTTTGGGCTTTTCCGGTCCTGTTTACAGCATGGAGATACCGAAACAATGCAAATTTGCATAGCCTTTCCATATTACATAGCATGCAGCTTCACAGTTTCCAGCATGTTGTATTGCCTTATGAAATGCTGAGCTATTTTTTGGCATCTCTTTGACATGTCTAGTGTTCCAGATGAATGAGGTGGTATGCACCAACTGCACTTATGAGTCTTTTCCAGGGACCTTCTCTGGTGAATCCAAACCCATCAATCAACCCTCCCCACCAATTGGCTTGTGCCCCAACTTAATCCCATTTGGATTAAACATGCACGACGTTCCCTTATTTTTATGCTTTTAATCTTTTGGCCCCTTAAATAAGTTTGTTCATCCAGTGGTACTTTGGCAAAATCCTTATCCATAGTGGAAACCTTTCTCACTCCAATGATTGGCAGTGATCTGAGTTGTAGTCTGTAGAGAGAGGATCAGAGCTACTATGGCACACTTAACATCTTTGTATCTTACCATATGGCAGCTTTTTCTTTTCATTCTTATAGGCACTTCACTTTACTTGATCATTTGTTTGATACTTACTTTCAAATGTTGCCATGTGCAGTTTCCTCTTCTTGTTTGTACCTTGGTATCTACTAGAGCAGCCTGCAATGGAGGTTTCACAGATTCAGTTCAATTTTGGAATATTTTTTTCAAATGCTCTGTGTGCCTTGGCCTTGAACTTTTCTATATTCTTAGTAATTGGTAGAACTGGAGCAGTCACAATCCGGGTTGCTGGTGTTTTGAAGGATTGGATATTGATTGCCCTTTCAACAATTATATTTCCAGAATCAACGATTACTGGGTTGAATATTATTGGCTATGCAATTGGTATAACTCTCTGAGACTTGTTTTTGTGTAATGAGATACAATTGTCCATCTAAACTGTTTTTGTCTAATGAGATATGATTGTCCATCTGAAATATGTGTTCTTTCATGCAGCTCTTTGTGGTGTTGTTATGTACAACTACTTGAAAATCAAGGAGGTCCGTGCATCAAGCCAACTTCCAGTGGAATCTATCCCAGAACGAGCAACTAAGGTAGATACTCAAACTTAATTTAGTACAGAATAAGCTCTCTGTTTAGTTTGTCTTTTGTTTCTTATTCTTGCCAAAAATTGCCTTCTAGAAATCTGTTTTGGCAACATTTAGATTTGTGGTGTTATTTGAGGCCTCAACAATGAGAGATTTTGAACCAATTTTACTGTTTTTGTCAGTAATGATCACATGCATTTGAAAAATGTGGAAAACATCTCTGCAAATGCAGATCTAAGAGGTTCTCCTCAGCACATGTTAATGTTCCAAACATGTGAGGTGTGAACCATTCATAATGTTGATCCACCATGAGCATTCCAATTCAAGAAGAGGCTTTGCATTTATTATTACATTGCTTATTGAAATAAATGACCTGGATTTATATTCCCATGTATAAATGGCATTAGTTGTTACATATCCTGTTCCTGTTAATGTCTCGTATTGAGAAATCTCAAAAGATTTTTCTTTCCATCTATATAAGTGGGAAATCTTGTAAAAGCCTTGGTAATTGAAAACAAAAGCTTTAAGAACATTAAAAAAAAGGATCTTAAAATTATACTTTTAAGATACAGATTGTAGGTGGAGTTTCATGAAAATGTTGCAAGATTTCTACGGTACTTGAAAATCTCATGAAAGATATCAGGATTATTATGAGAACCTCTTGAAAATAACAAATTTATCTCATTGCACAAATTTGTTACCACAAGTTTATAAAAAAAAAAATCATGAGATTTTAAAACAATGTCAGCATTATTTTGTGACACTGGCCACATGATTGATGGGTGGTCCTGATTTTAAAGTAAGATCATGTTCACGACAGTCAATGCCAGGAAATAGTCCTGGATGGCATCTTCATCATGTTATCATCTTTGGCATATCCTTAGACCTGTATTCAATGAGACTGCTTGCAACATCTCGTTGCATTGGTATATCTAACGTTAATTAAGAAAAAATACACTCTTTGCATCGATGTTTCACTTTTAGTTATAAAGACCAGATTGGAACAAATTGATGAAAACAAAGTGCTCTTAATGTTCTGAGGATTTGGTTAGGTACTACCATCATTTAAGAACTATGATTTTCGTAGTTATTGCAAGAGTAATCTCCTTTAATCTTTTGTTTGGCTTGGCAAATAGATGTGAGGTCATGTTTTAGTGTGTGTTTGGTAACCATGAGATTCTCTTTTATTGAGGATCGATATCTATGGAAATGAGATTTTTGCATTTAGAAACATCTCTCATTTGTGTAAAAGCTAAGATTTACTCTTTTGGCACTACCCTAAAGGTTATCTTCGTGAGATTAGGATCTCACCTTTTTTTTTCATTACCAAATGCCTTTCCATACACTGCTAATGGATTTTAAAGATGGTTACACAATAATTTACATTAATTAATTTTATTATGATCATGTCGATGATATTTTGTAATTGCGATATTTATAATTTATATTTTATTAGGGTTTATTTTTTTTAAGGTTTTTATATTAAAACCCATTGAAATAGCATAACAAGAACATTTGAATGTATCAAGTTCTTGAAGAAGTATCAAACAATATTTGATACGGAAAAGGATTTTTGGATACTACCAAACATCATCAATTTGAATCTCATAGGATTTTATTTGAACAAACTTAAGATTTAACATTATTTGAATATGACAGATTCAGAATCTCACAAGTGCCAAACACAGCCTAAGCCATGATTCTTGGGATCTTAAGTAGTTCTGATTGTAATTTTATGACAACAGGAATGGAAATTGGACAAGAAATCCTCTGATTTATTCTCGGACAACAGCAATAACGGTAATGTTGGAGGCGTTGGTGGTGGAAATGGGTCTGCATCTGATCCAAATATGGACGAAGAAGCACCTCTTATTCCATCATCGAGACTGTCTCATATTGGTAGAAGTCAGCTTGGCAGCTTCAATGCGTGAGATTTTAACGTATTTTCCATCTATGCCGTCATCCTCAACGGTCTTTTTGCTTGCTAAGAAAGAGGGAAGGGAAAGGGATCGGATGTACCCATTCTTTGTGAAGAATCATCAATCATTTTTTGGAGTGTGTGATGCACACATCTCAGATATCAAAAGTAAGTAGTAACATTGTACTTGAAGCAAGCAATACACTTTTTGTAGGTAGCAAGGATACTCAATGAAGACACATTATACCATATTTCTTTCTTGCAAGAATTACATATTATCGTCCTCTCTCCCCCTCTCTCTCTCACACACACACATTTTTAAGAATATTGTAGTTAATGGCTTTTTATTTTTCCTGGCTGACATACTAGGCAAGTACTCATGTTCGTGGCTGTTTGGTATGAGGCTAGTGGACCAAAGGATCTTGCCTACTCGTTTTTCTGTAGGTGATGAGTCACTTAGTGGTTGAGCCTATACTAAAATTCTGGCACTTTGTTTCTTAGCATTGCACCTTCATAGTTTTTTCCCTTTGCATTGCCACGGATTCTGGATTCTGTTCTTTGGGCATAAAGAGGCATGCACTTTGTTTCTTAGCATTGCGCCTTCATACTTTTTTCCCTTTGCATTGCCACGGATTCTCGATTCTATTCTCTGGGCATAAAGATGCATGCCGAGTCCATGGGAGAGGCGCCATATTGGTAGAGCCTTTTTTCTCCCTCCAATTTACACAATGGGAGAAGTACTATTCACCAAAATTGCAGTTTTGTCCCTACTGCCAAAGGAATACCTTTTCATTGGAGACCTCCCCCCCCCCCGTTTTACCCTCTTCTCCTTTTCCACCATCTCTTTAATGAATTTGTTTTATTCTTTTTTTTTTTTTTTGAAATGTACACTCATCACCTAAGAACACAGTCTTCCCAAATTTAATCTTAGCACCATCACAAACCACTAAAATTGTCCCTAATCAAAGATCCCACCTAATGACCCACACTACCAATATTAGGGCTTGTTTGATTTTGAAAATATAGAGAGAATAGAATGGAATGAAGTGGATGTATTTGCCATGACTAAGCCTAGGGCCATGTTTGGTTTCAAGGATAAGAGGGCTAGGAAGAAATTGATTGAATGACCTTGAACCTGGTCCAAGTCTAAGTACATCTAGTCTATTTCCACTTATTTCCTGTAAGGCGTGTTTGGATTCAAGAAAAAAGTGATATGGGATGCAATAGACTGGATGTACTTAGAATAAGTGAGAATGGGATGGAATGGGCTATGTTGGAGTTCATTGAGTCCATTTCATTTTATTCTCAAAACCAAATATGGTCTTAATCAACCAAGCCATAAGTTCATTCATTTTATTTCATTCTATTCTCATTATTCTTGAAACCAAATATAATCAGAGATCCTTTTCCAAATTAGAATACACACCTTTGATAGACTTCCCTTGGGACTCACCTTTTTGCAAACTTGCCTTATTTTAATCTTATAGCTTCTCTCTTCGCCGAATCTCCACTATATTTTTCTAATAACGATCATTTTCTTTCCATAATGTTGTGCTAGCCCAAACCACCCATTGGATTCTCTAGAGGCAAAGAAACATCCATTTCATCAGGTGCATTTTTATACTTTCTCTTAGCTTTTATACAATAGACTACGATGAGTTCCATAATAATGGAGAAGAGGAAACGAGAAAAGGGTTGACTTTACTATGACCTCTTTTACTCTTAAGTAAAGCATTGCATTGTATTTTTTTATTAGAAGAAAATGTCAAACTTGTGCTTAGGGTCCAAATATCGGCCGATAACGACTTTTTTAAAAAAAAAAAAGGAGAGAAAAATATCAGCTGATACATCGGTCGATGTTGAATTTTGCACCTCTGCTTGTGCTCAAGTCTTACATTTGTATACTTTTAGTTAATGTAACAGGTCATTTGATTCATTTGATTGGTTTCTCTCTTGAAAAGTCGATCAATTGTAATTTGTCACATGAGCTTGAGATATAAAAAGATACAACTTAGCATCTTTTGGAAAAAAATATATATTACCTTATCGAAAAAGTTCACTTTGATTAAAAGTCAAATGGATGCAATATCTACCACAAATATGATTAATCCTCGTAATCATAATAAGTTTACTTTGCGGAATACGTTAGACACTCGACCTTTTTTTTATTACTGTGTGGAAAATTTACACACAGTCCTACTAAAACTCTCATGGATGAGCTCACTGTCTTTAAAGCACACCAAGGTTAGGCCATGGGAGGTCGAACCCGCAACCTCTCTAGTGATGTAGTTCAACGGTTCAACCATGAACAATGTGCATGTCAAATGCTAATAGTGTACGTAGGATAAAAAGACTGACTTTTTTCTCAAATCTCTACTCACAAAGAAGAGACAAATTAATTACAATCCAAAAGGTGTAATTCTAGGGTAGCCACAACATTTTATTGACTAATGTGGCTGGCAACATGGAAACTTTAAGGGAACCTACACCATTGGGTTTAAGCCATATGTCACATCTCCACATGTTTGAAAAATTATAAATTTTAATAAAAAATAATAAAACCTAAATTATTAGTCTAAATCCGTTAGAAAATGAGATAGATAATAAAATCATTGTAATATTTTCATTGCATTATTCCACTGACTAAAATTTAGATTTATAGAGTACATTAAATGGTGCCGGCTCTGATGATGGTGAAAGACAGGTGTAAACTGGGTGGTTGCAAATCGCTAAGTGGTGGGTTGATGCGGAGCGATAAGGGTAGGCAAGACTGAGTTACAGGGGCGGGTGGAGAGATGTCATACGGTGAGACAATTAACCCACACGTTTTAGGATTGATACTTCGATCAAGAGCGAGAGCACTCTTGATCGTCTAGCTCCGCACTATGTTAGAAAATGAAAGAGATAATAAAATCACTGTAATCATTTTATTGTATTATTCCACTGAATGAGATCTAAATTTATAGAGTAAAGATTACTTTTCTAATTGAGAGATATATGTATAATCTCTCACAATCAATCAGAATCTAAATTATATCTTAACAAAATCTTGTTACTAATTTATAGAAGCTTCATTCATATTTCATTTCAACTCATGAGTGTCCTTCTATCCTTATTAATAGTGTTTTAGGGTCTCTTTCGATATATGTAAATCTTTGTAATTTAAGTCTTGTTCATCCAACCATATTGATAAGTAATTAGTATAATGATTAAGAAGCAATTAATCAAAGTTCTCCCTACATCAATGACACTATTATATTCATCAAGAATTTGCTTACCTCTTATAAAGGAAAGTTGGAATGGGGAAGTTATCCTCTTTTTGTAAGCATAAATATATGAAGATTAATAAATGTAGAAGATAGATCTTTCTGTAAATGGACTCAGTCCTTGGGCTTGTAATCCATTATGATGAGGAGATTTTACCAAGATACGATCTTCATGGGGCCACATGTTAATTCCTTCGGCACTCTCTATATACCTGGATGGATCGAGAATTCGGCTTTCTATAATTTAGATTATTTACGTTGATGAGTTTTTTTTAATAGTTTTTTAATGATTAAATTGTTTAAGTTTCTTAGAGCACCCGACTAATTTATAGGACATGTGCAAGCCTCTTTGTCTATACACATTGGCTAACTCTACAGAGAGTGGCATTTTAGGATAAAGTGGGAATCAAACTCAAAACTCCCACTTCTCAAGACTGGTTCATTGTAGTCGTTAAAAAGATTTCAGCTATTCACTCCATAAAGAAGTAGAATTGTACAATAAATTTATTTAAATATAAAAGAAAGACCGGGTTTGATGGTCAAGACGCTCGCCTCATGAAGCGAGGTCTTGAGTTCGATTCACAGTCAATTGTTTCAGACTACTTTCCATGGGGTTACTCTATATTAGAGGTGAGACTAGTCTCAAAGAGGCTTGCACATGCCATGTAATTTTTTAGAGCAGTGTATATAGATTGGGAGGCTTATATGTGCTCGTGAGATTAGTCTCACCTCTAATATAGGGTAAGAATACCCATGTTAAAAAAGAAAAAGAAAAGAATGATTTGATAAAAACTGGATATTGTTTCAATTATAATAGAACCTAGATTTTTCTCTCTCTTTTCTGCCGAATTCAAAGAATTTTGACCATCGAAAGAAAATCAAAGTATTCCAAGCATAGGTGAAAAAAAAAATCAGCAAGAAGATTTTTTTTCAATTTTCTCTTTATCCTCTTTATGTATTACTATGTTTGCATTAGAACCTCACGATCCACATCATCACCATATCATTTTCATCTACTTCCGATCAGATCTCCTTTCTTTTGGTCTTCTCTCAAATCGGGCACACAGGTTAGTTTTACAATTCTCCTTGCAGAGATTTGATTTAATGGAATTGTTAATCGAGTTGCTTATTTCAATAAGATTAATTGAAAAATATTCTTAGAGGGATAAATCTAATAAAAAGTGTCAATATTTTTGTTTAATCTTAAAAAACTCATTATTTAAAGTCATGAACTTTTTCTAAGTTATTTGAACAAGTTCTTTTTATTCCAATTCAATATATGTTTCAACTATTATTTTTAAGCTAAATTTTGCAATTTTTAATAACCATAAGTGATCAATATTTACATTTTGCATGAGACCCACTTGAATCCATGTTAATTTATAGATTTTTTTTTTTATTAAAGTGTCCACGTCTCTTAGAGTACCTGACTAATTCTTAGAGCACGTGCAAACCTCCCTACCCACATACACTATAATTTAAATAAATTACATTTTAATGTCATGTTTATCTTTTACGTACATTTATATCATAAGATGTATGATTTTATTTTAATAATACCATTCAATTTGATGAAACATCATCATATTTATTGATTCCATTTCCATGAAGTCGCATGCAAACCATGGGTACACACTAATTGTTTCTTTGTTTACTCTTTCAGTCTGATTATGCTGTCACAAATTTTTCTACTTTTTTTCCACTCTCTTCTATTTGAGCCATGCATGGATGCAAAAGACACATTGTCGCAAAAAGTATTTCTACCACTTTCTCACAGTTACTCTTTGGCCCTGAAGTCCACAGCTCTGATCCACACGAGGCACTAGTAAATAGGCCTTTGTCGTTACGTTCCATGATTCCTTAGTTGTGAAATGAGAAATTTAGGAATTTAAAAACGACTTGAATCACTCTACCTAATGGGTTAGACTTTAAAGATGGATATCTAATTCGAATAAGTGGTATCAGAGCTATATTACCAATCCAATGCGTATGGACTCAAGGGATACCCTAACTGAACGGGATGACTGGCTACGTTCTATCCACCAAGAGAGATATAGAAACTTATAAAGGATTGGATCACTTTATCCAATGAGCTAACCTTTTTGTGGAGGATAACCAATCTTAACATTTGCCTCCCCCAATACCCTCTTCGTCTTTTGTTCATTTAATGTTCTTCCATCCAGGCAAAAAAATCTCATGACCAAAAGGCAATACAGACCCACCGAATCAAGTTGGGGAAAACATAAAAACCAAATATTATATGACACTGAAACTTCTACAAGTAAAGATGGAGAGATGGTAAAGTTCTGTAGGAGCCGAGTGTCTTCTATGAAAATGATCCTGGTGTTCTCTTGCTCATGTTGTTTCAGTGTAATTTTCCTGACATCTCATTTCTAAATACTGCAGAGTACACATACAAGTCATCTAGATATGATGAGGCCGAAGTACGAGACCTACTAATTATCCTACGCCAGTTGAGAGCAAGGGGAGTCAATGGTGATAGGAGCAGAGCTACTGCAATGAAGGGAATGCTGCAGCCGATTGCACAAATTAAACTGGTGAGCCATGGACAATTGTCTATTACCACACTTACTCCGGTCACAAATGCGACAGCCATCCCTCCAAATGCTAGCCACATCAAGGTCATTGAGAATCGAAGTGTGCGAACCAACAGATCTCGGTCTCTAGCACTCGCCCAAATAAGGAGGAAAGCGACGGTGGTCGAGCTACACATGGCCAAAGCGTCGGAGATCAAAAACACTTTGAAGGCTACATTCTTTTTCAGTGCTTGTGAAATTGGAACATTCATCCCCTCACTGTTGTACCCTCCTGGCATGGTGAGAGCAGCTGAAAAGGTGACAGTAGAAATGAGAGTCGCTACCAGAGAGAGGTTGTTGGCCTTTGTCTTGTAGGAGTTGGTCATTGTTCCATCTTCCTGGATTAAATGCTGCCTGTTTTGTCCAATGTTCTGTTGTCGTCCACTGCGTGGCGCACCGGCCCGTATCAAGGCTCTAGTGATCAAGAACTACATGGAGAGAAGCCGGCATATATATATATATATATATATATATATATATAACATAGATTAGAGGGAGAAATAGAGCTGATAATCTAAATGCATTCCTTTCTCAGACAAAGAATCAAAGATATGAGCATACTCAAACAGATTCCTCAAAGTATTTCGAATTAGACTGGTCGCAGCCTGAGCTAGATGTTAGGACTGGGTATCTAGTTTTAAGAAGTGTTATGAGATCCACATGTTAAATGATGTAGAAATCTAAAATGTTACATATACACCTTCCAATGTAAAAAATTATAATTGGCCCCCTAAAGAATCAAGAGAATTGACAAGGGACACTAGTGTTTTTGATAACATGGGACCTAGGCTTGTCCTTTTGTCTCCTTGTTATAAAAAAATACCAGTATTTCTATCATTCCATTTGAATTAAACTCGAGAACATATTCGCCCCGAACCGAACTTGGCCCATGAATGGCCCTACTGAAAAATTATTTGGTTGCCTTTAATGAAATGATTTTCATGGAATTTAAGAGATATGGTTGTCATTAGATACCCATATGTTTATGTAAAAGAGTACCTTCCGAAGTATCATGCTTGGTTGGCTATCAAATTCGGCAATGTCAAGAGCAGTGAGGTTGTCATTGTTGATGATTTTCATGTCTACTCTCCTGTCATCTACAAAGAGGTACACAGTGGGATGGTGGCGGTTCATGGTAGCCAAATGCAGAGCAGTGTTTCCCTCATTATCTTGTTCATTGATTAGCTCTTCAAGACCTGGTATTTTTAGGATGTATCTTACTGCATCAGTGTTCTTCTCTTCTACAACCATATGAAGAATGTTGTGCCCTTTTCTGTCTACCAATTCCCCTGCATCTGGACAGCGTTGTATGATCTCTTGAATCACATTGATGTGGCCATTAGAGGCTGCCATGTGAATGGGTGACCGTCCATCACCATCTAGAAGATAGGCAATGGATGGATCAGGTTGTAGAAGTGCTCCAACTATCTTAAGGTTTCCTGTGGATGCTGCGTAATGGAGAGGAGTGCTTCCATAGTCATCTCCCTGTTTTTGAAGTTCTGGTCTTGCTGTCAGAAGCTTTATTGTTATCTCTGAAATAACAATTGTTGGGAGAAAAAATCAACTTTTCCTCCGAACACACAAACAACAGTATCATAGACATAGACAGAAAAGAGAAACAAACCACAATATAAAAATTTTACGTGATTCCCTTTCGGTACATCTATAGGGTTCAAACCGATCCACTATACTTAAAAGACAAAAAACAAAGAAGACGCGGCTCTCGTTACAGATGTTCTACTCTCTCTCTCTCACAAAACAACCATAGGTACTACTCTAATTAGAATTTACGTAAGACGTTATGTAAAATTACAAATTTGCCCTCCATTAAATTTTTTGGCTCCTTCGACCCCCTACAGCTCAGCACAAAACTCAACTCGCGACTAGATCGACAATACATCTTGAAAAGAAACTCAAATAATGCATAATAAAATGTCTAACACATCTCTAATGATTAAGCTCCACATAGTCTAACAATAATTACATGACAATTTAAAGGTGAGATTTGGCATAGACATCATGTATCTCAAACTGGTGTTGATGCGTACTATTTCCTAAAAAAATCAAGAGATAATGAAAGTGAACCTTCTCTTCTAATTTCACTATCATAATTATATTTTGAACGCATTGTAGCCATTGAGCGGTGAAAAGAACACAAAATTATACACCTTTTTCTTGAAAAATAAAAGACAAGTTAGTGTTTTTTATAATAAGGATGGATCATTTTGCCACCAAGATAATGACAATTGGATAAAAGGACCTGTTCAGTATCTATTATTATTAAAAACAACATTGTCCCTATAAATTTTCTTCTTTCTTTTCTTTTCTTTTAATCATAGTCATCTATAGAGTCAACAAGTCTAGATAAGACTGGCTGAGGTCAACTGCATTGGCTTAGGATAGCTCAATTTTTTTATGAATGCAAGTCGTGCAATGGAATCTAAGTGTAAAATCCCTACTTAGATAATCAAATAAAAGCTGCACGTGTATTGAGACCAATGATTACTATTAATTCCAATCTTTACATTTTTCTGAGAGATGCAGTCATATAGTAATATCCACAATCAGATTCAAATAATGATTAATGCAAATGGTATGATTCATAACATGTCACATCTATTTAAAGGAATTTAAAGCCTCAGTAGAACAATAATCGACCAACATAATTCTTGCTAAAGTTAATTTCAAAACTCTAGATTCAATTTTTTTAAGTTGATTAATTTAAATAAATATATTATTTAATTTGAAATTTTAATAAAATTTATTGATTCATTTAATTTGAAATATTATCAAACTAAATTAATTCATACTTTCTCATCCAATTTTTTTCAAATTTTGAAATGGCAGTTTTGTCACGAACACAGGCCGGATTGACTAACCTAACTAAACAATAGTGCTCTGCTTTAGTGTGACTGACAAAGGCTAAGCTAAGTTTGGTAATACCGAAAACAAATGAATTGAGATCGGGGTCGAACTCCTCTTGTTGCTTGCTATTTGCTGGCTAGCACGAGTTCATCCTACACTTGCTGCTATGGCAGGGGTTAATTATATTCTATAATATTTTATTATGATATAATAATTTGTTAAATTTTGATATGTGAAATAAACTTTTAAGGTAGGACCGACAATGCGCAGAATTTCTGCACTAAAATACTGCTCTTTGAAGGTTGGATCGACGCAACAGTCGGACCGACAGGCACCCATAAACAAACTCAATTTACTATCCTTTGTCGGTTGGACCGACGAGTTCTCCCCTAAGTTTCACCCCTAATTTTTATCTACCTTGCATGAATTTCGATATTTTAAAAAGAACTTAAAATACATGTTAAGTATAGTTACCGAAATGGCCTCGAATGACAGCAGCATGCAGAGGCGTACGTCCATTGGGTCCTGAAAGCCTCCCACCACTGGCAGTGGCGGCTGCATCTGCCTCTGAAGAGACCAAATTAGAGGTGACTAAGATCTGATGAACCATCTGTTCACACCCTTCTTCTGCAGCCACATACAGTGGAGATTCGCCGGCTTCATTCACCATGCAACACAGACTCGGATCCTCATTCGTCAGCAGAATCACCACATTGTAGTGTTGGCCTCTTACGGCCTCATGTAGGGCTGTGTTTTTCTTCCCATTTTTCATTAGCACCATCTTCTTTGTCCCTGTTTCGACGTCGGACTTGGAAAAGAGGACGAGAAGTTCGACCACCTCCATGTGCCCTGCCCTGGCCGCTACGTGCAGCGGTGTGTCTCCTTTGGAATTGACCTGGTCGATCATCCATGGGAACAGGCTCAAGATTTCTGAGACCAAATCCCTGTGGCCATACCTTGCAGCAATGTGCAGTGGTGTGTTGTTCAGTGGGGTTACTCGCATGATCATGGCCGGATTAAGCTCAAGCAGTTTCCGGAAGATATGGGCGTCGCCGCCCCTTGTTGCCTTGAGCAATCTTGGATCCATCCTTGCTTTGCATTGGGAGGATGGCAACCTCTTCTCCCTCCTCTTATACCACTCATTTTCTCGTGGAATGTTCGTAGTAAGTCCCGATGGGAATTGTATGCAGGAACGTCTAAAAAGGTTGTTTGCTTTTAATCACTGAACTTTAGGCTAAATTGTATTTATATACTTTCATAATTTTAAAAAAGTACTTCTACTGAAATTAATATGAACTATAGAAATTAGTGATTTATAATTATTAAAATTTTAATTTAAAATTATAAGAATACAGTGTCTACGACTTCTCTTGTTCTTTTTTTTTAAGATCAAAGTGTCCAAATTTGTCGGACAACTTGATTGATCTTTAGGCCATGTGAAAACCTCTCTATTCGCATACTCTAGATAACACTATAGAGAGTGTCTCTTTTTTTATGTTGAGGAAAGTTTGATCTCAAACCTCTACAAACAAGAATGAGAATTGACCATTAAACTAACCCTTCGTAGTTAAAATATTTAAGATTTTTTCTATTCACTATTTTTATTATTTTCTATATATTTTAAATAAAGATGTATGACCCATAAAAAATAATAAACACTCTCTTGAACAGAGAGTCTGCTCAGATTTCTTAATCTCAAAGTTTTCCTTAGATGTGGGAATACGGAGCACTTATGCCAGAGTCAATATAAAAATTTGGAACAATGATACTCTATGCTGGCTCATTTGAAGTGCATCAGCATGGGTCATATTGGATCCTATGCATTAGTTTACTAGAAAGGTCTTAGTTTGACTAATGTGCAAAAAAGAATGAACCACTATAATTAAATAAATAAAAGAATATTTTTTAAGATTTTAGAAATTCAGTTTTATTGATATAATGATTTGATTAGACTAATGATTTATTTAGCTCAAGATGAGATTAAATTTAATAAATTACAGGGTGTCATCATGTAAAAATCTGATGAGGTGTAAAGTTACTAAAAGAATCTATAAAATAAACGGTGTATTTATTATTTTATTTTATGTATGACCAAAGTGTCCTCTAATTTTCGAGGGGGATGTGCAAACTTTCCTACACACATCAAATAATTTTAAAGAAAGTGGTTCTTTGAAGTAAAGTAAGAATCAAATTTAAGATTCTCATTTTGGTTATTGGTCATAAGTCTAACATCTGTGGAAGGTAATTAAAGTAAATCTACCCTTTTTTATGTTAGTTACTACACACATCGTTTGAAGAAAAAAGCATAAAAACAAATTTCAATAATTCTTAAAAGACACTGTTCAAAAAATTAGAGGTTGTGAGTTCGAACCTCTATAGCTTTGAATTTAGAAGTAATAAATTTAAACTCTCTCCTATATGAGGAGAGGGTTGGGCTTCTTAAATCCAAGCTGATGGTGTGGAATGTGGATAGTATCTCACTGTCCATATTCTATTCCAATTAAAATAGTCATTAGAAATAAATGATTGATTTAAAAAACATAAGTAGGAAATTGCTTTAATTGTAGGTTTTATACTTAATCAATCCAACAATAGGCCTAGATTGAGCAAGTAGCCTCGATTATCGCATGCCACATGAAATGGACGTTGCCCTGTATATTATAAAAAGGACCCATTTGAAAATTGAAAAGTTGGATTAAATTTAAAATTCAAATGAATAAAGTAATTTGGCAAATACTTTTAAATTAAAGAATGAAACAATTTGATTTTGAGAAAAGTATGATTTAGTGAGTTTTCAGTAGACAAGTGAAAATAGAGAATAAAGGAAAAAAGAAAGATAGAGTGGAATCATTTAAAGAATTATTTATGATAAATTATAGGTGAACTAAAACTTTAAAAACCGATTTTAAAGAGATGAAATTTTAATTTTGACAATAAATAATCCATAAGTTGAGTGTGTTAGTATGTCCCACATTGTATGTGGGTTTTGAGATCTTGAAATTTATAAATGCATGGGTGCCCTCTCCTTATAACCTTATAAGTCGATTTTTAAGGATGAGTTCTACTCGTGTATTTTATCTTAGTGTCATAGCAAGGTACTGCAGAGATGAGTCGAGTTCGCATCTCCAATTCTGCATTGAGGGAAAGAGCCAAGTGTCTCTAGTGTTGACATTGAAAGGAGTGTTAACATATCCCACATTTAAAATGATGAAACTTTAATTTTGACATTAATGCCTTGTAGGAAAGTTGTCTGATCGGGTAGAGTCAAAATCTATAAGTTGAGTGTGTTAGCATGTCTCATATCACCTAGGGCTTTGGGATCTTAGAGTTTATAAATGAATGGATATCTTCTCAAATCAACTTTTAAAAATGAATTATACTCATATGTTTTACTGTAGTGAAGTATATTTTTATTTATCCACTGAGATTTTTAAAAAATATATATAACTAGTTTGAGTAAAAAGTGAGAAGAGCCATCCATCTTGCGTTCATACATGCGTTGAAAGAAGCCCTGTCGTTCTGGTTTGATAATGAAATAACGATGCCGAGTGTCCAAGAAACACGGAAAGGAAGGAAAGGAAAGGGAAGGGAAGGGAAAGGAAAGAAAGTTTCAGACTTCCAACGAAAACGCGTCTTAGGAAATTACGGCCTTGACTGGACAGACTCTAATTCTCAGAGTCCATGGAAAAAGTAGTGTAGGTATTGTTCATTCTCTTTCTTTTCTCCTCTTTGGCGTGACAAACGTGAGCACAAACCTTTTTCTCAAGTTTTGCTTTCAATTCTTTTCATTTTTATCTTTATATGCATGAAAACATTCATGCATTGAAACTTGCAAGGTCATTGGTGACGATATTCATGCATTAACGACCCCAATATAAGGCCACACTATATCTATCATATCCTTTCATCAACAAAAGACCCATCTGGATCTAGGGTAGTCAATGTGAAAAGATCTCTACATTCTCTACCTAAGTTATCCTCTATCATATAAGTTGGTTCAGAACCTTAAAAAAAAAAAACTCATGAACATCAGTACAATACTCAATTTTATGAAAGTAATCTTGAAATTGTACTAATAACAATAAATGAAACTGATTTTTACTCGATTTATCGGTTAATATTTTTATGATCAAGGTGTCTAAGCCTTCTAGAATATTCGACTAATCCTCAAAGCATATGTAAATAGTGAATTAAATACAAGTGAACTAAGATTTAATTCTAAACCCGACCCGCCCACTTAGATTATACCCTTACAATGAATTACCGGTCACGAACTCACAAATAAAATTATTAGTTTAACATAAAAAGTAAAATCTGATAATTTTTTATTCATTTAAAGACTAATAAAAAATGCACACTAACTTTTATAAAGTAGTTAAAAGATGAATACTTTCTCGCCAATTAGAAGTACGAGGAAATCTCTAGTAAAGAACTTTGGGTAAATTCTCACAAAGTGGTGAAAAAATGGGTATAAGGATAAAATTGGAAATGATAATTAATTTTTAAGAGAAGTTATAATTTTTTCCACTTGCAATTTTAGTTTCATCAGTTATTTTAATTAAAATGTAATTTTTAATTAAAAATCAAATAGAGATTTTTGGATTGTAAAATTTTCCATTATGGTCGAACTAAAATTGTTAAAGCAATATTAATATTTTTGAAAAAATAAAAAATATTGATATTTGGGAATTTCCTTTATATTGAAGGAATTAATCCATTTTAGGGATAAATCTTGGGTCTAGATTTTTGCTTGCTCTCCCAGCTTTGATATGGCATATTTGGGATGAAAGGAACGCCAAAATTTTCAAGAACTCTTTTAGTAATCCTGGTCAAGTCTGCATTAACATCTCTCATGACACAAGAAACTGCATTTTCTTCCTATGTTCGAATGAGGACCTTTTGAACCTTGGAGGTGCTTTCTCGGCTTCTTGGGATCTGCCTCTCCTGCTCCTATTCCAGCCAAACCTCCTGACCCACCACGAACCCAGGCTCCTCTTCAAAACCGCCTTCTTATCACCTGGATTGAGACCTCTGTTAGCCCTGTGCTGGGTGCCCTTTATTTCGGCAGTGTTCCTGATATTCTTGGGGCCTATTTTCTTCAGGCTACGAGTATGGACTCAAATCGGCACACTCTGATCTTCATACAGAAAATCTTGCTCATTCTCGTTCAATTTGGCCATCGTCTTCATCACTTGCTGTTGCGTGAGGATTTGACTTCTCTGATTAACAAGTCCACTATTAAGTTTTGGTCCCTCTATGGCCATGTTTGTGCCATCAGGGCCCTTATCAAGTTTTTCAGCCTTGATTGTCCAAAGATTGCCTGTATTGGGGATAACCATGCTCAGTCTTTTACCGAACCTTATAATCTTGGGGTTTCAGGTATTTTCTCACAGGTTTCTATTGACCTATATCACTGATTTGGTCTTGTATGTGAGCTTGTTCTGGGCCTTTGTCTTTTAGACTCCTTTTTCTATCATTTTGACTATTTTTTGGCCTGGCCCGGGCTGTGGGAATATTGTAATTCTTTTGGGCTTTCCCTCCTCTTTTGAATGAATCTTACCCACCATTCAAAAAAAAATCTTGGGTCTAGATTGCAGATTTTGCTTCTAAGGTTTGAATAGGCCCAATCAATGAACTAATAGGGATGTATTAAGTTCTTTTGGTTTGATTAGAACATTTGAATCCTGAATCCGTTGAGGACGACCCGTAGATCAACCCGAAACATTGTAACTATTGAGGTGACAAATTGCTACACACATTATTTGGATGATTGTATGCTCTTATGTTAATTTAGGGAATTTTATATGTTAAGTGTTAAATGCATGATAAATAGGATTGATATACCCTATACATTATATGAATGATTATGAATTCCCCGTTATATAATATGTAGCATGCCTATAATCTTGTTATGATGGTGGAAATTTTGTGATAATTATTGGAGACCCTATAGAGGGCTAAGATGATTTCTGGATGGAATAAATTCGGTTCATGTTGTAAAAAGGGAATGGTTAGACTTATGATGATAAACCACCATGAGACGGATTGGACTGATTGTAAGGATTATGATTATGCGTATATGAACTCGAATAGTGTATCTCGAGGTTGGTATGTAGTCCATATCCCTAAAATAACCCAATACGATAATCATGTTGAATGTATGAAACGTATAGAATGTGCTATGCATGTTATCATTGTAAAATTATAGTCATGATATAATTATGACATAGATGTTGCTCACGTAATTATGAATATAATCCATTTTGCTTTACTCATTGATGTGTGCCTAGGATGAGAGAACATTGTTTTCATGGGTGTGATGTTGATATTGAGAATTGCTAATGTTGGGATTAGACCGAAAGGGTATATAGGACTTGATGATGTACTTCCCTTGTTTGGACTCCACTAGTATGAGTCTTAACTCTCTTGAGGAAATTTGTGTGACAGGATAATGGTTTAGATTAAGGAACCCTATTAGAATGGTGACGTTGGCTATAAGACTTAGTCCTATAGGGTTGCCGTCGAGGAGTATAGCCCCTCACATGCTATCCGCTGTAGGACGCTCTCACGACTATTTGTGGTTGTCGTTGAGAAGTATAGCCCCTCACATGCTACACGCTGTAGGACGCTCTCACGACAATTCTGCACATTGGTGCAGTGTTGCGTAGGGTTAGATACTTGTGATCCCAATGAGGGTGGTACAAGCCTGGTAAGACGTATGTAGATCACCTTAGAGTTTACTGAATCACCAGAGTGGTGAAGGAACGCAGGGTGAGGTAAATATGATATGCTAGATGCGGATCCCCCACTTCGTAATTCTTGACCTAAGTCTCTCAAAGGATCGTGATTTGTTTGACTGCTCGTTCCATAAAGGTATCATTGTGTGGGTTTTGTGTTCCCACTGATGATTTGATAGCAGAGCACGATTGCATATTATTATGTATATTTTATTTCATACATTATTATTATGTCGGTGCGTGAGTGTGTAGCATACATATATTTCCTCACTGAGTATTGTTTGTACTCATGACCTTGCAATTTTAGGTAATGTTGCAACGGCTGGGTTTGAAGGACCATGAGGAAGAGCTTAGTCATTTATGTTGCTTTATACGCACTTCATAATTAGTTGATTATTTCAACTATTTTATTTGTGTTGATGATGTTAGTTTGTTACTTATTCTTTGAGGATTAGTATGTAATAAATGCTAGAAAGTTTGATGACATTGATGTTGAAAAAATTATGCCCCTTTGAGATATTAATGGTAGTTTGAAATTATTTATGGAATTTACGATAGTGTTATAAACACAAGTGTGTTTCCCACGTGATTTTTGAAAAAGAAAATTTATTTGGGTGACGTACCTATGTTTTGGGTCAAGGGCGTGACAAGTCTGACTAATCTCAAAGACATTGATATTGTAGTTGCCTAACTCCACCCATCTACTAAACGAATAACCTAACTTCACTAATTTAAGTGGGTCAATCCAACTAATCTGCATATCAATTGACTTACCTGGCTAGCCAAGGTTCGCCAAACTCATACTTATTAAATGGTCAAACCATCACAATTTCTACCTTACTTGACCTGTTTGTTGATCAAGTTCACCTATCTTGACCCAACTATTTATTAAATAGAATGATTCAACCTAACTAATCTTAATTGGGCAATTTAACTCAAATTTGATTCATTTTATTAAAAGGGTTAATTAAAACAAGTTTAAAAAGGTCCACCCAACTCAACTTATACAGTACTCCAATTTATGAAGAAGGTTAGCCAAATACAAACAATCATGAATAAGTAAATTCAACTATATATTGGTGTGATTCATTTATTTAATGAGTTGACTTAATTGACTTACCAAGCTTAAATGTGTCAATTCAATCTTGTTGGCTTATTAAAATTACCCTAACTTGACATATCAATGTTAATCTAATTATTAAATAGGTTGACTTAATGTGACTAGAACCATTTAATAAATGGGTTGACTAACTCAATTTCACCCATTTATCAAATAAGTTGATTCAATCAAAACAATCTTAAATAGGTTAATTTGACATAACCTTGATCTAGTCCACTTATTAAATAAGTTGACCCAAACTAACTCATTTATTAAATTGTTGACCTAATATCATTCATAGATAACATGATCAATTTATTGATTCGAGTAAGTGCCTTACTCAAATAAATGGTAGCAAGTGATTGTGATTCACTAATATATATATATATATTCTTAAAGTGATGAAGTGCATCGCTTAGAAGATTTGAATTTATGAAAAAATTTGATCATTCAAAGATGTTTAATTTGGAGAGTTATAGGCCTAAAATAATAAAATAAGAGGCCTAGGTACATAAGGTATAGATCCAAGTCTATTTTCATTAAATGGATTTTTGAATTATGATCTTGGAGGCCCATACATGGAGTGAAAAAAATATAATTTTATCTTAGATTTCGAATCACAGTACCGGAGGCAGCGGCTACCAGCGCCATGACATTGATTTTGACGGATGTTGAAGTCATTCAAAGATGGAAATAACGGTCAAATAAAGCATTTGATTGTTAAGGGTTCAAAATCCAACAGGGGTGAAACTTGGGTCGGATTTTGACCAGACCTGTATGACCTGCCCCAAGAAATCAATGGGTTTGGGTCTTTTTCTTATATCTCGGGTCAAGTTGAGTCGGGTTGGAAAAAATAAACTCGCACGAAATTCGGACTAGGTCGGGTTGAGAAATTTAAAAATAATTCGACCCAACTCAACTCAACCCTAATACACCAAGTTATAAAATAGCACCCGGGTTGACTCAGGTCAAAAATTTGGGTCGGGTCGGGTTGGATCGGATGGGATCGGTTTTAATAATTTTTTACATGAGTTAAGTTAAGTTTATTAAAATCCGACCCGACTTGAATTTCAACCTTAAAATCCAAAATCCAATTGAAATGAAAATTCAATTCAATCCAAAACACATAAGCACACATCAAAGAAGATGACATTTTATTGAAAATGAAAGTAACACATGCAATAAAAGATGAAATTAACCTTTAACCCTCCTCCAAATGAGACAGGTGAAAAGCTCATTCTCTCTACTACTTTCCCTCTCTCTTACAAAGGAAATGAATGAGAGGATGGAAAGAGGAAGAGTCACTATCTAACCCAAATAAAAAATATTTATACAAATATCAACCAAGCATAATTACAAAAATTCTCCTCATAGTAAATTACAAAAATGCCTTTGAAGTAACAAAGATACCCCAAAATGCTCCACATGTGTGGCCTATGATGGGGTGGCCCACTAGATCATCAAACTCATTAAACTTGGTAGAAAAAAGAGAGGCAAAGTGTTGTTATCTATTAGAGATCATCTCCTCGCAAGAAAAATAAGCAAGATTAGTCATAATATAGATAGACTTGGATGAGATATGGAAATACAAACTTGTCCAATAAGGGTTGGACGCTCTTTTGATTAGTTTTTAAAAGATTTCATGTATAAATAAGAGCTTTGGGTTTTTAGAATTAATGTATTATTTTGAAGATTTGTCTACTAAGTGATTTTCCTTCCTTTAGGTGAGCTAAATTCCTTTATTTTTAACTTTATGTAACGTATTGAATTAAATATTGCAATTTATTTATGTGAATCTATTTTCTAAAGGGTCCCTATTTACACACCCGGTTTTTCTACCTCTACACACCCATTTCCGGGTGCGGGTGGCAAATTACCATTTTGCCCCTGCGTTCCCATTCGTTCGAACGAATACTCAGTTCATTTTTCCATTCGTTCGAACGAATGGACACATACCCCCTCTGCTTTCATTCATTCGAACGAATTCACAGTGCATTTAGGATTCGTTCGAATGAATACATGAATACTGCCGAGATTTTCATCTATTCGAACGAGTGGCCATGTGCACAATCCATTCATTCGAACGAATTCCCCAATTTAAATTCCATTCATTCGAATGAATTGTTCGGAAATGTTCATTTGTTCGAATGAATTGATGGATTCATTCGAACGAATGAATGAGAGGGGACTGGAAAATACAGTCCTTCGATCAAATGAATTCATTCGAATGAATCAGTCCATTCATTCGAACGAATGGCAAATAGAAGTGCATTCATTCGAATGAATGGCTTGATTCATTCGAACGGATGTATCAGAGAGGACTGGAAAATGACAGTGCTGCTCTCGGGTTCCATTCGTTCGAATGAATCAAGCCATTCCTTCGAATGAATGCACTTTTATTTGCCATTTCGTTCGAATGAATTGACTGATTCATTCGAACCGATGACATGTAGACGTCCATTCATTCGAATGAATTGACTGATTCATTCGAACGAATGTATCAGAGAGGACTGGGAAATGACAGTCCTTCCCTCGGATGTCATTCGTTCAAATGAATAGAGTCATTCATTCAAATGAATGGACGTCTAATATGTCATTCGTTCGAATGAATGGCTTGATTCATTCGATCGAATCCATTTAAGTCTCCATTCATTCGAATGAATCAAGCCATTCATTCGAACGAATGACGACTTATATATATAAGCCGCGATTTATTCGATCGATTCCTTCGATCGATTCCAGCCCTAGCCTCTCCTCCCCTTTCGAAACCCTAAACCGAACCCTAAATCGATCGATTCCCTCCCTCTTCCTCTTCCTCTCCCTCTCCCTCTCAGGATCCTCATCCAGCTCCCTCATTCTCAGGTTTCCCCTCCCCGATTTCCCTCTCCCTCTCCCTCTCCCTCTCCCTCTCTCTCGGAAATCCCCATTCATTCGAACCTCTCCATTCATTCGAACCAATCACCCGTAATCATTCGAACCAATCACCCTACACCCTTTCCATTTTAATTTTTCCCTCTCCCTCTTTCCCAAAATACACCGTATAAATGGCATTTTCAAGTTCCAAAAGGAAAGCAAGCACAACGAATGGAGGGAAGAAACAAAAGAAGGACACGTCATTCGACCCGACGCATTTCATATATTCCAAAGCGGCGACCCTCTACCGAGACGGTTTTTGCACACGATCGTATATTTTTTGTAAAATCGTCGACCTCTCATTTTTCACACAATTTGGTTTGAAAATCGAATCGCATTTTGAAGAAATGGGTTGGGCTTCATTTTTGTCATTAAAATGTGACATGTACCCTAGTTTAGTAAAAGAATTTTATGCGAATATAGAAAAAATGGATGATGAGACGGTTAAGACAACCGTCCGAGGTTAAGAACTTGTGATTACACGGGAAATGTTGGATTTCCTTTATAATTTCCCAAAAGACGGCATTAGAAGGTATGATTGTCTTACATGGATCACAGATGTTGAGGGGTTTGATATTTTGGTAGCCCTCAACGAGATGTGTAGGATGATGGATATCACAAAGAAGAAGACCCCCCCACTGACCATGCTTACATTAGAAGCACGAATCATACACCAAATAATTGTCAATTGCCTTTTTCCTAGAAAAGGGCATTCCATCAGTCACATGCGCGCCTGCCGGAAGACTAAAAGATGTAGTCTTCCGTACGATCTTTTTTTATGTTCATTTTTTGAAGAACGTGGAATCCCACTTCTCCCCGATGATAAAGTATAGAGCGCTATGATTATTTTAATGAGTCAACTTTGAAAAAGATGGGATTCCACCTCGACAGAGCTAGTAAGAAATGGGTCCCCAAAGTTGTCGATGCACCACTAGTTTAGGTTCACAGTCCACCTGAGCCATCTGAGGCGCGTGCGGCACTTGAGCCACTTGGGCCATCTGAGGGCAATGAGGCACTCCACCCACGTGAGGCAGGGAGTCCTCCGACTGTTTCAGCAGTTGATACGCAACAGATTCTTGCTGGCATTTCTGCTCTACAGGAGAAGATGGAGCAGAGATATGATCAGCAGGTGCAGAGATTTGATCAGCTTACCGCAAGGGTGGATGTTATGCAGAGCCAGATTTTAGATACTTTGCGGTTGACAGTGCTTTTAGCACAAGCGAGGGGGATAACAGCATTCCTATCTACAGAACCAGATGGTACTGTACGAGCAAGGGTATCACCTGAGTTTGCCGAAGCAGTTATTCCCCCTTTTCGTCCATCTGGAGGGGTAGCTAAACGAGCAGGAGCATCATCTGGCACCCCTGCTCATACTAAACGAGCAAGAGCAGCATCGGGGGAATCTATTCGTGCTTTGATGGTTGGATTAGCAGCACCTTCTGGTCCATTGCCTCGTACATCTTCTCGCCCCATTACACCGCAGAGTGGATCAACTGGTACTGGTCCCCGTTCTGTTTTGACTAGAGTTGCAGCAACTTCGCGCCCCCTTCCTCGTTCAACTGCAGTTATTCCATTCGTGCCACCTCAGTTTACACCTCCTGCTTCTACATATGCCACCACAGCTCAGATTGTTGCACCAGTTCATGCACCTGCTCCTTCTGCATCTGTCTCCACTAGTCCACGTGCTGCACCACCTGTTCCACATCCTGCTGCACCTGTTGCACCTCCTGGTGCACCACCTACTGCACCTCCTGCTGCACCACCTGTTCCACCTCCTGTTGCACCTCCTGCTGCACCTCCTGCTGCATCACCTGTTGCACCTCCTGCTGCACCACCTATTTCACCTCCTGTTGTACCTCTTGATGCACCTCCTACTACACCACATGTTGCACCTCCTGCTGTACCTCTTGATGCACCTCCTGGTGCACCACCTGTTGCATCTGCTGCTGCACCTCTTGATGGACCTCCTGCTGCATCACCTGCCTCACCTTCTACCTCTGATCGGGATATTATTTGTCTTTGATATAGTTTTGATTTTTTTTTTTTTTATTCACATGTAAAAGATACGTAAATTTCATATTTTGAATGAATATGTGATATTATTTATCTCATGGTGCCTGTTTTATTGTGGACCTTTGAACAATAATAATGGTATAATGTAAGTCTAGCAAGATCCCATTATCTCATATAATTCAATATTTAATGGTATAATGCCAAGTTTATTGTGCTTTGACTGTCACTGAAGATATAAGGGGTTGCTTTGTACCAATCCAAGCTTACCAACTAAACCCCTCGACCAAATGTCGTATACTTTTTCTCAATAAATAAATAAAGTGATGTTGTATGAAGCAAAAAAGAAAAAGAAGAAATGATTAACAAGGGAGACCAACCAACTTAACTCCCATTTTCACTCCCTCAATGGACCACTCTTCAAATGTCAATTCTAGCATTGACTTCTAACAATTGGAACCACTGAGCATAGTTTGCCAAGATCACTCACAAAGTCAAAATCCATATATCCTGCCTCTTTGACTATTGTTCTTGTCCAACATTAATATAACATTAATAGGAAATCGAGGAATATGATAATAACAAAGAGAAAATACATTGACACTCCTATCTTCACTTCATTGATTCCACCATTGCATGAAGTCGTCATTATTTCTAAGATCACCAGACCACTGCATAACATTTAAGAAAATCACATTATAACATATGGAAAAGTTATATGTCGATTGGTAAATACATATGAGCTCTTTAAAGAATGAACTTACTTCGGTCATTTCTTTAGAGTTATATGCTGAATCGTCACCAAAGTTGTAAAATCCACTATCCTGTGGAAAACTCTCTATTTGTGATCCATGGAAATCACCTACATTATAATCAACATTTAAATCTACACTTGTATATGCCTGTGAAGAAGGTGGCCTATTCGGACAAATTCTCCTCGTATGACTAGTATTTTTGCATAACCCACATCTTCTTCCATTTAGTTGATTCTCTACATTCTCAAATGAAGAAGGATCTCGATGTGTAGATGTTTGTCCTTATGTAGAATTCCTTCAACCTGGATGATGTCCTCTAGAATATTGCATAATAGGGTGAGTGATTGGCTTATCATGGATGGCAAGATTTTGAAGATGATTTAGGAGCACGTCTTGATCATATGAAGACAATTGTCTATATTTGTTCTTAATACCTTCAAAGTGTACGTCTAATACATCCTCAGGCCTCTGCCTTACAACATTTAAGTCGTCCAATGAGATTAAATTTATTCTCCATTGTAGGTGTATATCATCCAAATGTAATTTTGTCCATCCATTGCATTTTGTGAGCACACGGTAGGCCCATTGAAGTTGTAAACTCTTCCGTACAAATGGGTGAAAATGATTGGTTCATAACCATCTCATATTCGTTGTAAATCTCGTTCATTGCGAAATGAGAAACTTTGTCGTTCAATTCATCAAAGAAAGGAATAGACACATCATATGCAAACTGAATCTTCTCATCCTCAAGTTGAATCTTAAACTCTTCAAATTGATTTTCAATGATATGGGCTATCTTTCTTTCGAACAACATCTAGATCACCTGTAGATGTAGATATATAACTTTTCAGAATAGCATGTGCACCCTCAACCCTTGAAGTAGCTCGATTCTTAAAATGTAAACTCCATCTGGTCCATGCCTTGACGAATTATTTTCTAAGTGGGACCCACGTCCTTGTTAAGTAGTTCACTGGTTGCGAATCATCTTTGAAATTTTGTTTGAATGCCTCAAACGTTGTATTGAATGCTTCTTCAGTTAGGGACTCAATCAGGTTATTCTATTCAGTAAAAAATGCATTACAATCCTTGCTTCTCTTAAACATAGGTTTACAACGAGCAACAATATTCTTGTTGATGTGCCAAGAACACAAAATATGACAGCATTAGGGAACTCCAAATTAATGGCATTCTTTAACGCCAATTCCCTATCAGTCAAAAGAACTAGTCAATCATGCTCTACTCCAAAGATCTTTTTAAACATCTGTAATGCCCATACATAATCTTCAAATTTCTCATTTCGTAGAAATGCAAAGCATGAGCAGAAGTTCTTATTGAAACTTGTTACACCAACAATATGAAGCAATGGCATATGATATTTGTTGGTTTTGTACGTGCAATTCATTAAAAGGACATCATGGTAGCTCTTCGTAAGAAAAATGGACTTTGGATGTGCAAAAAAGAGATGAGACAAATGACCATCATTGTCATGATCAAGAAAATATTGGTAACCACCTTCTTGAAGATCATCTATCAAAGCTTGAATTGTAGTTCGACCATTTAGTTGCTCTTTCCGAAGCGCAGAACAAAAGTTGTACAAATCACCCGCTAATATTCCAATATCTGGATTTTGCTTTCTAAGGGTCGTCAAAATTTGTCGTGGTGGTATATTGCAACTCTTCATTTCAATGATCATTTTTTTCTCAGCATCTGAAAAACATCTTATACTTGGATGACTTAATAATACCTCCGATATATCATGATTGTCATCCAAATTCTTTATGGTTAACTACCATGACCTATCAACAATTTGTTTACCTTTTACTTGAAAAGGACAATTGCATTGGCGGGAGTATGCTTTTCTTTTTCTCGCATCATCTTCCACGCTAATCGTGCTGCGGTATTTACCTCCTCTATCGCAGCCAATGACTACTTTCTTTTTCTTATTATATGACCTCTTTATGGTAGTTACAAATCATTTTCCATAAGCGATATTCTTAACATAATTTATCAGGTCCTCACGACTTTCAAAACATCCCTCAACAAACTCCATGCCACTTCAGGATTAAAAACTATCACTAAAACACTAATAATAATGAGATGAGAGAGAGAGAGAGAGAGAGAGTTACCTCCGATTCGAGATAAGAAATCTAGACAATAGCTTGAGAGAGACAATTTCAAACCGAGATAAGAGAGAATGGATTGAAAAGGGGGTTTAAGGGTTGAAAATTTTAATGTGTTTCAAGGGTTTGGAATTGAAATGGGTGTTGAAAAATGGGCTGGTTTCGAATTGAAATGGGGTTCAAGGGTTTCGGATTGAAAAGGGGGTTGACAATGGGGTTTTAAAGAGAACTCTTTGAAGAAGGTGGTCTAAAATGGGGTTTAAGGGTTTGGGATAGAAATGGGATTCAAGGGTTTGAAATTGAAAAGGGAGTTGAAAATGGGGTTGAAAATTGGGTTTAAGGGAGAAGGGATTCAGAAAGGAGTTCAAGGGCGAAGGGAGAGGAAGAGAGAAACCACAGTTTAGGGTTTAGAATGTAATGAAACGAATGGAATTTCGTGGATTCGCGGCTTATATATATAAGTTGTCATTCGTTCGAATGAATGACTTTATTCATTCGAACGAATTGAAGTCTAATATGCCATTCGTTCGAATGAATGGCTTGATTCATTCAAACGAATGGAGACTTAAATGGATTCGATCGAATGAATCAAGTCATTCATTCGAACGAATGGCATATTAGACGTCCATTCGTTCGAATGAATGGCTCGATTCATTCGAACGAATGACATCCGAGGGAAGGACTGTCATTTCCCAGTCCTCTCTGATACATTCGTTCGAATTAATCAGTCAATTCATTCGAACGAATGGACATCTAACGAATGTACATGTCTTTCGAATGAATCAGTCATTCAACGAATGGCAAATAGAAGTGCATTCATTCGAATGAATGGCTTGATTCATTCGAACGAATGGAACCCGAGAGCAGCACTGTCATTTCTCAGTCCTCTCTGATACATTCGTTCGAATGAATCAAGTCATTCATTCGAATAAATGCACTTCTATTTGCTATTCGTTCGAATGAATGGACTGATTCATTCGAACGAATTCATTCAATCGAAGGATTGTATTTTCCAGTCCCCTCTCATTCATTCGTTCGAATGAATCCATTCACTCATTCAAATGAATGAACATTTCCAAACAATTCATTCGAATGAATGGAATTTACACTGGGGAATTCGTTCGAATGAATTTTTCATTCGAATGAATAGATTGTGCACATGGCCACTCGTTCGAATCAGTGAAAATCTCGGCAGTATTCATGTATTCATTCGAACGAATCCTAAATGCACTGTGAATTCGTTCGAATGAAAGAAAGCAGAGGGGGTATGCGTCCATTCGTTCGAACGAATGGAAAAATGAACTGAGCATTCGTTCGAACGAATGGGAACGCGGGGGCAAAATGGTAATTTGCCACCCGCATTCGGAAACGGGTGTGTAGAGGCAGAAAAATCGGGTGTGTAAACGGGGACCCTTTCTAAATCACTAAATTTGAGTGAGTGAAATTCTATCAACTTTGTGTGAGATTTCTAGAATTTATTCAAATTTTTTTTCAAAATTCTTGTTAGAAAATTGTATAGGCTTCTAAGATTTTTTTAAGTTAGAACGTGAGAATTCCTTCTGAGAGTAAATTACATTCATCTTAAAATTCTATTTTTAGTGAGATTTAAGATTAATCTATTGGAGAGAATTCAATCAAACCGTTGGTGTGTTCTAAGAACATTAAGTGGCTGAACTTTTCTGAAGTTCACCATTTTTTTTTTTTTTGAATTCTATGATTTATCTTCATTAAGTCTCGGTATTCATCATTAAATTTTTATAATAAAAAAATATTAAATCTTTATACTACATCTTCATATTTTGTTATGCAAGGTCATTGTATCTTGGTCAATGAGTTTACCATCATGTTATATATTTTAGAACATTCATTAAAATTGAATTTATTTTTCACTATTTTAATAGTATTTGAGATTTTTATGAATATAATTTTTTAATTTTAATTATTAGAAAATATGAATGCTATTTATATATAAAGAATGAGGTTTTCTTAACTTATTAAATTGTATTAAAAAAATATAATTTTTTAAGAGAACTATGCGAGCATTTTATAGAACATGCTATAAGTAAAAGGGTTGATATGCTTGTTTTCCAATGTTATCGAAACTGAACAGTTTACCGAACTGTCTCTGAAGAAGGTTGGGTTAAATAAGGTTCAACTGGATTAAGACGTAGTCAAACTCGGTCAAACTTGTGCCCATTAATATAATATTATTAAATATTCATATAAAAATATTCTTGTTCTCATTTTGTCTATTTCTTTTTTAGCTTAAGCCTTTGCCTAGTTTTTTAGTTTTTTATGTAATAAGTTTCTTTTTAAAATTTTAATATTTACCGAAGATTTCAGTTAAGATAAAATAATTATTAATAATATTTAATAGTAATTTTATTTTCTTTACAATATATTTGAATACATATATAAAATATACTTATATAATGTACTTGAAAATTAATTGCCAATATATTTTAATGTATTTAATAATAGTCATTACGATCGTATTGTTACAAAATTAGTGAACATAAAAGGAGATTTTCAAATGAGTTACATAATGAATGCCAGGGAATCAGTTCTAAGTGGTTGATCACTTCAATCTTTTATTTTATCATTTTTGAAACAATTGCTTATACAACAAAATTCATGATTTTTTGAAGAGGATAATATTTAAAATTATTAGCAATAGTTATATAATTGCCTTTAAAAAAATAATCTTAATATTAAGCCTTAACAAAAAAAAAAATCAATGAATGCTTTTTTTTAAATAACAAAATTAAAATCATATATTTATTTATTTCATTTTTATCTATAATTTAAAACTCTAAAAGCTAAATCATAACATGGTTGTGGAGAAAAAAAGTGCTCAATAGTTATAGACCTGAAGATGGGAATGGCGTCTTCTATAGTTCTAGTCTCGTAGGCAATGTGACAAATATCGGCGGTATTTTCAAATTTACCGCGTTTTTATCGGCAAAATACCATTACCGGCGTTAAAAACGCGTTTTTATCGCCAAACGATAAATTTCCGATAAATTCTCGATAAAATCGCGTTAAAAACGCGATAAACGTTAATAACGCGATAATAACCCGAGAAATTCCCGGTAAATTCCCGAGAAATTCCCGGTAAATTCCCTATACCATTTTTATTTCATTAATTTTTTTATTTATTCTATTTTTTTTATTTTTTAAATATTATAATTTCAGCGAGATTTTCCCGTTAAATTCCCGATAAAAATCCGAGAATTTAAAAATATCCCGTTATTACCAATTGCCGTTAATATCCCGAGAACGGTATTTGTCACTATGCTCGTAGGGATCCTTGTAATTATAGAATAAGATGTAATTTGCAATACTAAATTTAAATTATTTAATATTTATTACTATATAAGTTTATTGGAGTCCTAAGTCCCCACAATATCAATGGAACTTTTTTTTTTATTAGTCACTCGTGAGTCCCCACGATAACAAGGAAAGCTGGGAAAAAAATCTGAATAAAAAGGAAACCTGAAAAAAAAATCTGATTTTATGTTGACCCGCGGATCACGGTTGAAGGGTTAATAATGAAACCCACTCTGACCCACGGTTAAACAAGGATTTTGAAGGTTTTAAAGCTCTTACGGTTTTACTTTAAACCGGCCCTTGTTGTTGACCCCGGTCGAACCGTCGGTCCGACAGCAGGTCAGTCGGGTTCTTATAACACTGTTGTTTTCACTTGTTTCCCATCTCACTCCTACTATCATCACCTAAATTGAAATCTTATCTAATATCCAATCTGAGGTACAATTAGTGTTGCATTAACAATGGTCTTACACCATTAAATTTATGTAGTCTTCAAAGTAAGAATAAAGTGATTCATTTCAATTGATTTTTAAGATGGTCTTGATCTATGTATAACCTCTTCAGTCCCATTAATTTTTATCATACAGAGTGGTCTTTGAAAATTGCTCGATAAAATCTTATTTTACAAGATATTTTTTTAAGACCAAGGTGTACATCTTTCTCCCGTCTAATTCTTAAGACATGTGAAAACGTTTTAATCTATAAATGCCGGGTACCTTATTTTACAACATCTAATTGAATTTAATGATAAAATGATGGTAATCGAAAAACCTCCATTTTTATAAAATTAGATAGCCTTTTTAAAAAAAAAAAAAAATCCATCAATTACATGTTTGTGTTCAATGAAAATGATATGAAATGGAAATGAATCTCATTTGAAACCCTTTTCTATTTTTTGGCCAATGCATTCTATAGAAAATGATTTATACAACGTTTTCCTTTTTATATTGTTTGTGGAAATCAAATTTTTAAAAGAAAATATAACTCAAGATATGACTCAACTCATTAACTAACTTCGGCTCAACCCAACTAATGACATAAGATCCAACCTAACCATGACTCAAGACTCGATTTATGACTCACTAATTGTCCCACTCATCACTAAACTAAACATGGTGGTGACTCAATCTAACCAAACGATCCATGATCAACACGTCTTCTACCCAAACTTGACCATGACCAATAAACTAAATTGACTCTTCCTGTGAGCTAGGCTTCTCAGAGACAAGCTGATGAAGTTTTAAGTTAGACCAAGAAGGATTAGGTTAAAACCCGCCAATTGTACAATGTATTAATTAATTTTAGTTATTATAATTTGTATTTTATTATTTTTATCTAGGATGAGGTGAAATTAATCTCAAATTTATTTTTTAGTTTTTAGAAAGACTTCAGTAATGAGTAATTGTAAAAAAAAATTGCAACATAAAACTCGAAGGGTTACTCCTTTTTGCATTCAAGCTTTCATTTAGTGTGCACTTAGGGTAAGATCTTAACTAGGGTTTAGACTTCAATATAGAGGATTATTGAACCAAGATCGTGATTTATTTTCATTTTATGTAGTCATATGGTGACGACCTAGTTTTTACTAGCTCGCATCAATGGTAACAGACTAGGTTCATTGATTTGATGAGAGTCTCGTAAGTTTTTAGTAATTCTTACATTAATGTCTTGGAAGGCTAGCAAATGTCAAACCAATGGAATAGAAGGAAGTTGGTTTGGAAAACTATTCCGGTCTTTGTGGAAAGATAAGAATCTTAAAAGTTTTAAAAATAAGACAGTTTTTGGTAATTCTTATATTAATGCCTTGGAAGGCTAACAAATGTCAAACCAATGGAATAGAAGGAAGCTGATTTGGAAAACTATTCCGCTATGTGAAAAGAGAAGAACCTTAGAATTTTTAAAAATAAGACTTATGAGGTGAGAGAGATTTTTGAGAAATGTGAAATGGAGACTATATGCTTGTGATGCATGATAAAAGGATGTAATTACAAAAAATCAATCACCAATAGATAAAGGTGTTGAAATTGTTTGGCACTTCTTTAAATCTTGCAACTTAAAGATAGGATTTAAATTCAAATTTTACGATCCGAATCAAAGACTTCAATAATAGAAATTTTAAAAAACCAACTCTCAATCACTACAAAGAGAAGAAAGATGACACTAATTTTAAAGGAACGAAATTCACCGAAGAAATTAGGTATTCAAATGAAAGCAAAATGAACATAAAATTGTTATTCAGAATGCAGTGATTAAGCAAAAATTGAGATCTACAATTAAGTGCAGTTAACAAACCATGTATATGCATGAAACTTAAATATGGCACTAATTCGAATTAGCATTCATTAAATCTTCTTAAAATTAATTGGTTGTAGAATTGTAATTTAATTAAAATTGAAAGAAATGCAAGACATGAATTAACTCACTATGCAATTGAACTTCAACAATTAAAACTCAATTCAATTAAAAATGCAAACACAAATTAAATTTAAAGAATCAAATTAGGATTCATCTCACTGGAGACATGTATAAACAAATATTAAAGCTTCAAATAACTAAATTCAAATTATGATAGGCTTTTTAATTTTTATAAGTCTGGCCAAACCTCAAATTTATAGACATTATTTGACTAAAAAAAAAAAAAGAGAAAAAGAAAGGGAAAAATCGGCTCAAATCTTGCTGGATCTGACACCCAAAGGTTGGCCGAGTTGGGCCCTTTTCCAACTAGGGTTGGTTATTCTGGTAAATAATACTTAATCCTGTCCTAATCTGGTTTCAAGTGCCATCCCTTCTTCCTTTAAACAGCCGTTCATGCCCATGTCAGCAATCGCTCCTGCATTCACGCTGCTTTTGGTCCAATTAGGTCAGGAGATGTCTAGGCATCACCCTCGATTCATTTTTCGGGCGTTGAAAATTTCTTTATCTATACACGGTGAGTAAATTAATGAGATTTTACTTTATACATATTTTTATGGGAAGTGGTCTTTCATTGAGGCTCTCATGATTTAAACTCAAGGCCTCTTTCTAAAATCTTACTCTCAAACCACTTAGAATAACCTTTTTTTATCCGATTTTTGCCAAACAAAGTCCAGATTTCTTACAATATTTTAAAAGGAAAAGTGTCAAAACAGTTATCACTGCAACGTCAACCCATATCAGCCCCGGTAAAGGATTTACAACCCTTAGTTTCCTATCCTTTTTAATTACCATTAGAGTCGGTCCCTTATCTGATTTGGTTTTGGCATCAACCATCCATGGGAATTTTCCCATTCTGGACCTTCCAAAACAATCACAAATGGCCCCCGTCACCGGTTGCTTGTCTGACTCCTGAGTAGGTTACATGCTATTTCGGCATTCTCGCTGGGGTCCACATGGTGATGACTAAGCTGCTGATTTGGACTTCGGAGTAGGCCCCTCAAGACAGCCTAGCGGATTTGATTTGGTGGGCTTTTGGGCTCAAAGATCTCACAAATGGGCCCAGGCCCAAATTGAATTAAATAGACTTTAAATTTGGTACAAGTGGATCCATTAAATGCTCTAGAGGCCCTCTCTTCCCTCCATCAACTCTAAGTTCAATAAAATAATTTCATATAGGCCTCATTTTCGTCTAATGGGCTTTCTCCGATATCACCTTAATCAATTCGGTTTTGGATGACTACATCAGCTTGGCTCTTGATCAATAAAGAATTTAGGGATCTCTTTTTGCTAGATTTCTACATAATTTCGGAGGCTTGATGGGAAATAGGGGGTGAGTAAGAGATTTCCTTCTCCGAGTGATTTTTTAAATTCAATGTAGATGAGGCAGTAAGGGAAAAACTAGGCCAACAGTTACAAGTGGTGCTTTACAAGATGAGGAGCAGGGGTACAAATCTCGATATTGGTTGAGATATTTCTCCCTTATTTTTTTTACAAAACCCATCAATATCAGCCGATATATATCGTCGATCTATATTAGATATCAGTCGATATATATCGTCGATATATATTGGATATCAGCCGATATATAAAAGTTTTAAAATCGATATTTACACCCCTGATAAAGAGGGCAAAACCACTTTGTTTTGCTCTAAACCAGATGGTGTTAGTGACTCAAATGAAGAGGAACCGTTGAGAATTGGGAGAGCTTTGGTTCTTTAGGCTACTTATGGTCAAGGGTAGTTAATATTGGACCATAATTTGGGAAATGCAATCAAATGCACTGAAGGTAAAAGATGACACCCATAGGAACTAATGAATGTAGTTAGGGAAATTCGGCCAATTTGTTCTTCTTTGAAAGTATCCTTCAGGCGTATGCAGAGATCAGTAGATGGTATTGACTGTTAAAAAATGACAGAAACAATGAAATTCACTATGTTATTTATTGTTCTTATTTCACTAAATTAGAGCCAAATATATATAGTAAATTAATAAATCTTGACAGATACTATATTATCTCTATAGATAACTGATGATCTTAATTTTTAAATTAAGAGATCAATCTATCACAATCTCATTTCGATCCATCGTAATCTAAATTTCTCATTTAATCAATCACAAATCAAAATTATATCTTAACATTGACTTTTTGACTAAACTGGGAGTGGATAAAGATGATGATATTTTGTTTGTTATTTGATCTTCAGTTGGAATTCTCGAGTGTTGTTGAAATTTTCTGATTGTACCTTGCAATTTGTACTTTACTTTTCTTTTAATAATAATTGTATTTGTGACTGCTCAGTAAAAAACACAAACATCAAAAGTAAATGATAAATTTGTAATGAAGGATTCATATCTCGAGTATAGTATATTCAACTACGTTAGCACATTTGAGAATCCATGGACTTGACAAGTGTCCACAGTCTATACTTTGGCTCAACATTGGATTGGTGCGCAAAATGGCTAACTGTGACCGACTGATGCAGCCTAATCCTCTGATGTACCCTAACTTGAAAGCAAACACAAAGAAGATTCGACCAAGGGCTCTGGAATTGGAGGTTAAGTCCAATGACTTATTAAAATGTAATTTTTATCTCTTTAAGAAATCAAAGTTAGAGACCGAAGGAAATCAAATTCAATCACCCAATCACTAATCTCAATTTGACTCAATTTTATATGGGTCTCCGAAAATTAATTAGAAGAACTAATATTATTTTAGTCACAAGAAACTAGCAACGACCCTAACGTCACCTAGGTCGACAAGTGTCTATGAAATAAAATTTGACGTAGACTTTGTTTCGATTTAAATTCACCCAAATTAATTGTTCTTTAGTTAATTGTAAATGCCAACTTAAATTCAAAATTAAAATGACAAGATCGAAAATTGAAGCAATAATTAATTAAAACAAAATTAATTTGCTGAAATTAAATCAAAATGAAACTCACTAAGATTTGGACTTCGGAGGAAATCAAGCACAAAGTTTTAATTTTATTGCATCTAAAGTATTGTGTACAAGATATTGGCATCCACTCCAATCTATAATGAAGTATGAGCCATAAAAATATGGAAATTTCCTACATGTAGGGATCACACAGGCCAATCTATCTCACTCACACGCTAATGCCTTCTATCAATTTCTATTTTCTCTTCATTCCACTGTGGGCCCTTCTACTGTTCACATGATCTCATGTGTCCTTATTACACAATAATTATAAGAAAAATAAATTAATTTCAATCATTCAAAGAGATTGTACACATTTTGTTGCATTGGAAAACCCTAGTTTTGTGAATCTAAAATCCATAAACTGCTTGCAGTCCCTTCATTCCAATTTCATGTCAAATTTGTTGCAACTAGCTTATAGGATCCCATTTCATGTCTCCGAGGCTTCCCAAGTAAAATTTCGAGAGTTGGTGAAATAGGAATGACATGGCACATGCTATATTAAATTCTTATCACTCTACTTTATAAGTTGTAAGTAGACCACTTATTTGAATTGGATTGACTCAAATTTTCTAGATTTAAAGACTCAACCCATACCTAGGGGTCCAAAGTTTGGGGCATCCAAATTTTCGGCCGATATTTTTCTCTCTTCTTAAATTTTTTTTAAAAATCTTGATGGTTTTTTTAAAAAAGAAATTAAAAAAATATAAATATCGGCCAATATTCACCTGTATCGAATGAATATCAGCCGAGATATCGACCGAGTTCATGCCGATATTTATATTTTTTTAAAATAAAAAATAAAAATCTGCCGATATCTTGATCGTAACGGCAAATTTTTTTTTATATCTAGTGATACTGTGTCCATCGCCCGAGATATCTCGGTCGTAGAAATTTCGAGATATCTCTCGGCCGATACACACAGTATCGATCGACATTTCTACTCCTACCCATACCTAAGCCATTGACTAATTATTTTATAGTTTTGGCTATATATATAGCCGTCAATAATCTCCATTTGCACCATCAAATTGTTTTACGTGTTGGGAGTATAAATTTCACTATTTCATAATCTAATCGACCTTCCTTTAATGGCTTGTTCATGATTTAATTGAGGTACACGTCACCCGCGATAACCCCAATTTACTTTAGCACTGAACTACCAACTAAGCATCCACGAAGCTTTCATGCAGTTTGATGGAAGTCAGCATGTTTACTTTTTGTTATAATAGCTATTTTTGTTGTTTATAGATGGATAGGATCCTTAAAATGTCATTCAACCTCCACATGTGTCTCTTTTATTTAAGTAATACCAACCTTGTTTAATTTTTTATTAAAAAATTTTAATCTCACGAAAAATAATAAAGAATAATATAGTTGAACACATTTTTAATGAGACATTCTTATGTCTTTTCTATTGAATAAAAGTTCTTTATCAAGACTACGGATAATGTGACATTTTTTTTTTTTAAGGAATTCATTCAAATAACAATAATTTTTTTCTTTATTTTAATAAAAATAAAACTTTAATGTAAACAAAAATATCAAATTTCTTAGCATGATAAATGGCAAATTTTACAACACTTTTTAAGATGATATATATATTGACTTTCAATATAATTTTGAATCCAAGGCTGCCTTTGGATGGAGGAACGGGGATTACCCCCATTACCTTTGTTTGGTAATAGAGAGATGAGGTAAAAATTCAAATTTTTATCCCTCTCTATCCCTTTTTGAAAGCCCCTTACCATAGGGGTTTTCAGAAAATCATTGTCCTTCTTTACCCCTCTTTACATCTATAGAGCAAAAATATTTTAAAATATTTTTAAACTGCTGAATATTATTCAATAATTATGTTTCATAAAATTTTATTTTTATTTTTTATATTATATGAATTTAATAAAAAATATTAATTCTCATAAAATTGTTAATATATCAAGTTACCCTTCTTATAATTACCAAACAAGATTTTTTACTCTTATAGTAACTTTTTATTTTACTACTGCAATTACTAAATAAGATAAGGATAATCTTTTTAAAGATAACTCTTACTAAAGGGTGACCCCTACTAAAAAATAACCTTTGTAAAATTTACCCCTCATCCAAATGTAGTGTAAGAGTGGGTTGGCCTAATGCTAGAGAAGTTCGCTCGTGAAAGGATCTTTTGAGTTTAATTTATGCTCAAAATTTCTTTAGTTCACTCTCCGTAATTGCTTACTCAATATTTGTGAGATTGAAAGACTTACCTATGCCCCAATCACTAACCGAATTAAAATATTCTCCGATCAAATTCAGGTGAGACTCTCCTACTTTGATCTTAAAAAAAATATAATTTTTACAAAATTAACTTCTTAAAAATAGACAAATATCATGAGAGCTAAAATGACATGAACGCGTTAATAAAAGGGAAAAGTAGTGCACATTGTCCAAAGTGCCTCTGGTTCGAATCATTTAAAAAATAAAAAGGTGTGGCCCTATAAAAATCTGATGATATGCCTACTGCAGTAAAGCAGCAATAGTCTCTGTTGCCGAAAGTCGTCACGCTCTCCTCCAGGCCCTTCTTCTTCCTTCTCCTGTCGCCCTCTCTTCTCTTCGCGGAGACTCCTCGATTTTTATCGATCTTGGTTTATGAGGTTCGACCCCAACTTCCTTTAATTTCCCCTTTTTTCCCTAAAAAATTTCTTCTTAATTCGATCTCTTGACCTACTTTTCTTGATTCCTTTTTCTTGGAAAAAGAAAAAAGATAGATCGTTTTGGATTTATCATCACTTACTTTGTTTTGGTTGATGGGTATTTTTTTCCGTCCTCTGTTCAGGTGCTTGGAAATGAAAGTAATTTCGATAAAATTACCCCTTATAACTGAAAATATAAATTTGTTTAACCATTTTTCGTTTAGGAAATGATTTTTTTTTCAGGAAAGCACTTTCCTTTCCATGCACCCAAGCAGAGGCAAACTGAATGATCCCTTCTTTTCTTTATCTTCTCTTCTGTTCTTTTTCTTTTAAAAGAAAATTTCTCCTCTTGGTGATTCTTCTCTCTTGATTTCTTTTCTCTCTTCTTTCATAAGTCAATTGATTATTAAATTATTAGTATTATTTGTGTAGCGTTTAATTGCAAGATCTTGTACTGAATGGATGGAAAGGGGAGTTCTTGATTGGGAAGTAATCATTTCAATTAAAATGGAGTTGATTGTAATCATTTTGGTTAAAAGTGATTGTTTTCCCGGAAAGTACTTTCTTTTCCATGTATCCAAAGAGAGCAGTTCTTACGAGCTGTGAATGGATTTGAAAGTCATGAGCCAGTACTAATGCTTTTGATTGTTTTTTTCCAGCTCGAAGGAGAGACCCTCTCTTGGGTATGTAATTTTTGTTGCTTTTGGCGCATTTTTTTCCACATGTTATCTTTATATAATTGTTATTTTGTACTTTCTACGCAATCAATATAGAAATTATATCTGATCCAATGAGAGGGATCTATTGATGTCTCCCTTCTTTTCAGAAAAAAATGCCTCTATTTAGAAAAATCTCTATCCATCTATTTAAAAAAAATGTCTCTACTAAGTCTGCCCATCTAATACTTTAGAACAATAAGTGCACCTCCAACCAATCCAAATCCTCAAACACTGTAACCCCTTTGTGAATTATGAAGAATCCCAATTGACACCCATTGGTGTGATACCTATCACTAGATTAAAGTCCTATTGCGATTTAGTGTGAAACTTAGGTACCATTACATCAAGGATTTTGACGACGGGGTCAAGGAAATATTTGGCCCTCGGAATTGTTGCATGATTTTGTATGTATGCCGATCCCTTGATTTGAATACCTTCCTAGAGTCCCCTTAGAAGGGATGCACTTGGTGTTCTATAGTCGTACTCTTGTTTATTTTCTTTATTTATGTAATTTGTAGCAATGCAGCATGATCTGAAATTCAGTTTTTTGGATGGACAATATGGGAGCTTGTTTGTCTTTTGCTTCTTTATTTGATGCTTGTATGATATGGAGAGATATATTTGCTTTATTCTCTGCTTTAGTCAATGACAAATGTTAAATGTTTTTGCCTTTATGTAATCACACACAAACCATGTATGCTCGGTTGATTTTTCAGGTGGTAGTTCCATCCTCAGCCAAACCCTCTTCTCATCCTTAACCCTTGATGGATTGTAATGCATCCCCATTTTACATCCATTCTATCATTAAAATATAGGATTTAATAATCCTAAAAAATGGATGGTTGAGCAAATTAATCCTTGGTGCCCAAAATCAAGGGTTAGAATGATCTTATGGACCTCAAATTGACAACAAAGTATATACTAAAATTCCTAACACATCCTCCATTTTTGGTCCAAAGTGGTGGGTCTCATCCTGCAAAATCACTTGAAAAACATACTTGGGCTTATATATGCCATTGGTACAACTGTACAAGTGAAGTCATAATTGGGAAATCCCATGATGGCTGTGAATTGTGAGAGCTCCCTTGTGACACCCACATTGTCACTTGTTTGCATCCACCCCCCCTTCACACCCATCATATCCCCCATCCTCCATAAGTTGGTTATCTAACCAACTTGATCCCATACCATACTGACAGCCGTCATTGGATTAAAACTTGATAAACTTGCACTTTATTTTCCATTGGGATCTTAGAAACCATGCCTAATATCCAAGCATAGACCTTTTTTTTTTCTCCATTTCCATAGGTAAGCCTCTTGTGGAGCTTTGTGTGTGTGTGTGTATCATTATGAGAACCCTTTGTCGGATGTTTGGTTGATCACTACTCTATACTCTACACCACCCACTTAGGCACCCCTTTGCACCCCATGTGAACATGAGTTTATGGGGATTTGTGGATGTGTTCAATGGAAAGATATGTTCTTGGGTATATGGCCTACCAAATTTACCTTGATTTAAATCACACTAGTCATGTTTTTTTGAAGGCCCAAATATTAATAGTGTCTTAAGGTGTGCATTTAATCAATGGTTAGTGTGATTTAGTCGGAAGTGGTCAAATTGGCTAAGGATCTCATTCATTGGGTTAGAGGCATTTGAGATGGGGCCCAGGTTGGACTGGGCCATAAGTTACTCAGAGCATAGTGCCTATGGCTAGTGTCATAAGGGAATGCATTTAATCTAACAGTTATTGTAATTTAGGATTTAGTGAAATTGATTAAGGATCCCATTCATGGGGGCATAGGTGTATGAGGGGGGAAGGGATTAAGTGGGGCGAAGTTTGTATATGGATGGATAGATAGCCATTTAAGACCATAGGATGGGAGCCACCTATCCATTTTAGACCATGGGATGGGAGCCACCTTAGACCATGAGACCAACTGAAAATGACTTTGATTGGATGACTCTAGCCAGTTTAGGCCATGGGATGGGAGTTGCCCTAGACCACAAGGACATTGGTTCTAATGGTCTCGCTTGAATATGAGGCTTACTGAAAATTACCTTGATTGGATCACTCTACCCTTAGGAGTGAGATCAACATGCGATGAGGTCCAATCAGTTAAGATCCATATTATTCTTATGTGGGTGGAAGGTAGTAGAAAGGTGATAGAATTTGAGTGGGGTTTAGGGTATTCTCCAATTCAAGAATATAAGCAAGTTTTGACAAGGATTTGATTTCAAGCATTTTCAGGAGATAATTTATCTCCAAGAGCACATATTGTATGGTGAGTTTTTATCAAGTGGCAATTGGAGAAGACATGGTTGTTGGGTGTTGTCTCTTGAGTGGCAGGCAAAGTAATGGGAGCTCCGCTTGGATGGAGTTTGGGCAAGGTGAGATTCAGAGTTTGGATAGACACCTTAGTAGTAGTAGTAGTCGACCTTGGTTTGTTCTTGTTGGAGAAGACATGGTGGTTTGGGATTGTCTATAGCGTGGTAGGGCAGTGGGGCCCCACTTGATGGAGTTTGGATAATGATGAGATTTAGGGTTTCGATAGACACCTTGAGTAGTGGTAGTTGGACTTACTTTGTTCCTAGTGGCAAGATGGATAGGATGAGTTTGGAAATAAGTGTCTTTGTTCCTAGTGGTAGGATGGATAGGATGGGATTGGAAATAAGTGTTTTTATTCCTAGTGGCAGGATGGATAGGATGAGTTTGGAAATAAGTGTCTTTTGGGTTTTTACAATATATAGAGATATGTGGAGGGAGCCATGGAACAAATTCTTGTTATATTATTTGGTCTATTCCAACTTTGCTCTAGACGATCCCTTTCTTATGGTTTGACGGTAAGGAGAAAGGTGCTTATGACAGATTATCCTCAAACACACCTTAAGAAGTCGAATGGTTTTCAAATGTGTGGAGAATGTGGAAACAGTAGATAGCTTGATGGTCACTCATCTATTGTGGCATTAAAATTCTCAAATGACAGTGTGTGCTATATCTTTCAGTGCCTTTGGTATTAGTTGGGCGGTGCCTGCAAATTTGTTGGATTCAATGCAAGGTTTGGATGTGATGAGGATTTGTGGAGATTTGTTTCTTGCGGTGATCCTGTGGTCTTTTGTAGGGAGTGAGAAATAATCTTTCTTCCAAATGGTAATTGCACTTTTTAATGTGTTGTGCAATGTATTAGAGTAGATGGAACAAATGGAGTGGTCTATTTGGCTTGAAGCCTTGATGGTTTTTGTTATCTTCATTTTTATATAATTGAAGGGGGCTAAAGTAGTTCCTTCCTCTTAACTGGATAAAATAACATTCAGGACTGATCAGATAAAATAAGCAACATTTAAGGAGCATTTTGAACACCTCCTACTATAGGCTTATTAAGCAGATACAGACTTGTTGGTGAGGGAATCCTGGTCTATGGTGATGGGATGTTCTTATTTTTGCTATTGGTAATTGCTCTCTTATTCTTGAATGACATTCAAGAAATGCAGAGGAGGAGGAGGAGGATTTTCTATGCCTTTATCCTTATGATGCATACAGTTGGGTGTGCCCATAGTCTTTTTGAAGAGAGGATTTTGAAAGAAGGTGTGCGGCCATGATCCTCTTGCTTTTTGAAATTTGAATAGAACAAATAAAGGAATTTGTTACTTTTCAAAAAAAATATATAAAGGAATTTGTTGTCTAGTGTAGTACTATGGTTTCCTTTAGCCTTATGGTCCAAACACTTGGGTGTATGCACTTGAAAAAACAGGTGCATCTTATCTGCTCTGCTTGAATTGCCTCTCTTTTATTATTAATGAAAGATAATTGCAATTGCCTCTTTGCTGATATTTTTAATATCTTGTTCTTCTAATGTAGTTTAGTGATAAGCGAAAGAGAAAAATGTCAGATATGTTAGATTTGGCTTTGACTTCTTTTTTGAATCTAAATTCATCTTACATCGTTTTGATCTTTTACTTCTAGCCATTTATTGAAATATTTTTTGCATACAAAGTATGACATTACATCACATTTATATAGCACAAGATGGTCCCTTAAGAAAAGCAATTGTAACTTCAGTATTATGTTTAAAACATTAATTTACATTAGCATAATGTAGAAACTTTTAACTTTCTAATTGATTTGTGTAAGAATGAAAGCCTATGACGGTATGCTCTTCTTGGATTTTGACACTTCAAATGGTACTGATTGAACTTATGTTAAAAGACTTGAGAAATGAGATTCTGTGCTCTGGTAGGGTATGAGGGATGATTAGCTCTCCAAATCCATTCAAGGTGAGCAAGGTAGTCTGAAACAAAAAGGGAGGATTTGGATCATTATGGATGGGTGACGTAGGACGGATCAAATCTACCGATTCTATGTGCTAAGCCAGCAGAATACCCTAAATAATTATATGCAATGCAAGATCGTGGACATAAAAAACATGCCAAACTAGAAAAGAATTTATCAATGTCAAAAACCAATAAATAATGGGGTCTTTGGGCTCAAATCTTGTTCAACTCATTTTCTTTAAAAATAAATAAATAATAAGAATTAAATTTCTAACACAAACGTAATGTCCAAGAGAATACATGATGTGAATCCAAGGCCTAGATTAGTTATCCTTCAAAACAATTCAATGGAAGGCCAAAACCTAACCCTAGAATCCCAACTTAAGGTTTGGAACCCTTAACGTTGAAAAAACTAGTAAAATCATTGGTTTCAAGTGTGCCAAGAAAAGATTAAATAATGACGGCTTTAAAAGGGGTATTGGGTAGCACTTGCTAGGAGGAATATAGGGCTGAGACAGGGACATAACGGGGCAAAAATAGGCATGTACATATGGTCGTATGGATCTGCACGGACATTTGTACATGCGGGGAGTTGTGGTTGAGTTTTGGTTGTTGATGGTGTGATTGGGTCCTGGTTTGGTTGGGGTTAGAGTTGGTGCGCAAATAAAAGGGGAAAATGGGGGGAAAAAAGAAGAAAAAAGAAGAGAGAAGAACAAGAGATAGAGCGAAAGGATAAAATGTTTTTTTGGTTGTACGGAAGGAGAAAGAGAGAAGAGAAGAAAAGAGAGAAAGAAGAAGAGTACCTTGCCTCACACAAGGGATGGATGGCCTCGTACAAACTCTTGCAAAGAAGTTATCTCCAAGTTGTCAATCATTCATTTATAATTCATTCAAGTCTCTTACAAGGTTATTTATAAAAGACTCTTTGAAAACCCTAAATAGATGTAACTTAAGGCACACATGTGGACGACTAAAACAATAAATAAATAAAAATGTTTGTAGCAATCTTAAACAACATACAAACTAAACAATGACATTAATAAATACGACAGACAATTGCTCGGATGACTCTTTATCAATGGTTGAATCAGTCCAATCCACAAATAAACTGTTTGGATGATGTGAATGGATTGATTGAGCGAAATCTTCAAATCCGCTCCTGGACAGTTCATGAACTGGACTATCCATATCTAGATCTATCTTTATCCATGGTTTGACATTATTAAAAAGGTGTAAAAGCTCATCATCTAGCCATGTTGAGGCAAAGACTGGATTCTAGTGCATCCTTCTTTGATAGCACTCTATGATGTCTTCATCAGTGGGTGAAGTCAACATTTTTTATTTTTTTTATTTTTGTATAGTTTATTTTATTAGAACCAACACTAGTATGAAGAATTGAAGGATTATAGGTTGAAGGTACTAGAAGATCAAGGAGGCAATTAAAGACTTGATTTGGTTAAAAAGGACATGATACATTGTGAAGTAATGGAGAATGTGATTTTTTGATAGGGTTAAGTGGAAAGGTAGAATTTAGAAAGTTGGTCCTAAATAGATGCATAAGTGTAGAATAACACAGAGAGTTTTGTGTGTCTTCCTTAATCAAGGAGGGGCCCTATGCTTTATATTTATAGAGAAAACAGAATACAAATAAGAAAGGTAAAATAAATACAAATAAGAAAGGTAAAATAAAATAAAAGGGAAAACCCTAAACTTAGTAAAGACAATAATCTAAATATATCTCAACCCCCCCTCCTCCTCCTCCTCCTCCTCCTCCTCTCCCCTCCTCTTCTCTCCCACACAAACTCAAGTGGGTCCCACTTGAGTTTGCACATATTCAATTTGACGGTCCAATGGTGATGCTATCTGATGGAGCGAATGCAGATTAAAAAGAATCTCCAAAAATCGAGCCCGATTGAAGCAGGAAAGCCATAACTGGAACCAACTGACATCTTGCCGCATACGGAAATGAGTTCTGGAGAAGAAATGGTGGAAACTCAGTTCTGGAAACATCAAGGTTGCAACTCCACGGTACAAATATATAGGTCTCAAAAAAAAAAAAAAAAGGCAGGGAAATAGAGGGATCCTGCTGGCTGAAAATGTTCTGGTGCTCGGATATGATGTCGGGAAGTACTAGCTGCAAAGGGAAAAATGCTAATAGGCATAAAAATCTGCTATAAAAGTCCGTCAGAAAGAGAAACTGATCCGAAGAAGATGCCGAAGTCCTGTAAGGAACAATAACGTGGGCTGGAATATTAAAACGGATAAAAACGTAAACCTCCATTCAACGAGACCAAAAGTAGGTCTTGACATTCAAACTCAAAATCGCGCCATAGACTATAGAGTTGTGGGATTATAGGTTCAAACTAAGGTTTAAATATCGGCCGATACATATCGTATCGGCCGATATATATCGGTTTTTTCAAACCTTGAAATATCGGCCGATACGATAAGTATCGGCCGTACAGTTGGAATATCGGCCGATATGGGCGATAAACGGTCCCCAATATCGGCCGATATTTGAAAATATCGGTATATTAGATTTTTTTTCATTTTTTTTTTTAAAAAAAAGAATACAATATCGGCCGATACGGGCGATATATCAGTCCGTATATCGGTCGCAATATCGCCCGATATACTATTTATCGGCTGGAAAGAATGGTTTTTTTTAAAAAAAAAAAATTATCGGTAGTGGGACCCACTGGATATCGGCGATATTTGGACCGTTTATTGGTCCAAAATATCGGCCGATATTGTCCCAATATCGGCCCGTAACGGTCCAGGTTATATTATTTAAAAATTAATATCGACGATATTTTAAACGATTATCGGGCGATATATCACGGATGATATATCACGCGATATTTCGTCCAAAATATCGCCCAGGAATCCTGCATCATATCCCATCCAACAGGCTGTGGGATTCTTTCTGTTTCCCACACCTGAATTTCTTAATATTTTTTTTTAAACCCGTGATCTGAACCGACCGAACTTTTCCTCTATATTAGTACCCCATACATCTCCTCATTAATCCACAAATTCATTACGAAACACACTCATCCAGCAGTGGTATTTTCAACTCCTATCCCCATCTTACAAACGGTCATCCGGCTTATCTTAGAAATCCTTGTGTATTATTAGCTTATCTTAGAAGATCATTCCGTTCAAACTACTGGAAATATATTGATCTTCATTTTCATGTAAGTTTTTATTCCATTTTTATTTTTTAGCCTTCTGATCTAAATATTTTATGGTTTTAATGTATAGTTTAATATTTAATGTATTTTTTGTAATATGTTGTTGTTTTAGAAATATGGATTATTAATTATTGATAGTGATTTATTTATGCTTAAAGCCTTAAACATTTAGCATAGAATTTATTATGAATGTATGATAATTTGACTCAATTTCAATTTATTAAAGTGTGTGAGGTGTATACATGGCAACATAAATACATGATGGCTAAAATCTTTTTGTCATTTTATTATCTTAGACTTATAAATTTTTATTATTATGATTGAATAAAGAACAACTATGATTAATCATAGACACTCTGCTCATTCTCATATAACATATTAACATTAGCATAAGTGGACTCTTATCATAGTTAATATTTTATTATTCCTAAAAATTAGTCACACATTAGAATACATACAGAGACTCATTTATACATGACTTTCAAATGTTAGGAATGAAATTGAAATTATTGAAAACGTAAGTATGTATTTATAATTACCCAATAACATAGGCATTAATTCAAATTTTTAACATGTGTGGAGCTATGAGATAAGAAGTTTTATTTTTATTTTTATTATTAATTTTCCTATATTGATTAATTATATAATAGGATCTACTTATTGATGAGACTTGAGACGATTGATGTGACATTTTCATGTTTTTATAAGTTAAAATCATCTATTGTTAATTTTAATATTAAAAATAGATGAAACTTAAATAAATAATTTGAGTATATATATGACCGATATTTAATGAAAAAATTATATTTTCAAGAAGCCCAAAATTTTCCGACATTACCCAAAAAAAATCGGACAAAAAAAAAAAACCGGAAGAGAGAGAAATTTACCGGCCGGTATATCGGCCGATATTTGCATATCGGCCGATATACCGGTGATCCCGGTATTTAAATCCCTGGGTTCAAATATGAAGAAAGACTCCATATCTAAGGGAACAAACCAGGATTGTCCTATAAACCACCCATAAAATGCAGAGAAAAAAGTCTATGAAATGAGAGGTCAAAGGGTTGGAGAATCAAATATGGAAGGCAAATGGGAGATCGTTTGGCTAACAAAAAAGGAGGTGAAAATTTTATTTTTTCATATGAGGATTTGGTGCAGAAGATGCAGCGACATGAAGAGATCTAATAGTAACAGATTTGGGAAAAAAACTGGTGTAATGGGTCCCACTGTAATACCCTGCCCAAAAAGTCCCACATTGCTAATGGCATAGGAAATTCCCTAGTATATAAGTAGTAGCCTTCCTCCTTCTAGCACAAGGCCTTTTGGGAGCAACAGTGGGTTGGCTCGCCAAAGTAAAGCCGTGCGGTCCATGTGTAGGTTCAAAGCGGACAATATTGTGCTAGCGGAACGGGTCGTTACAAATGGTATCAGAGAATGGTTCAACTCTCTGTCTGAGGGTGTGGGCTTGGTTGTTGTATGTGAAGAGTCGGGGATGACTCTGGCTTTAAGGGGGTAGATTGTAATACCCTGCTCCAAAAAGTCCCACATTGCTAGTGGCATTGGAAATTCCCTAGTATTTAAGTAGTAGCCTTCCTCCTTCTAGTACAAGACCTTTTGGGAGCAACAGTGGGTTGACTCGCCAAAATAAAGCCGTGCGGGCCTGTGTGTAGGATCAAAGCGGACAATATTGTGCTAACGGGACGGGTCGTTACACCCACGAATCACAAAATGGAGTGGGAACAAGGTAGATCCAAAGCATAGTTAGGGTCGACATCGGTAGTCCAAAACCCAGGGACAATAATATTGGGTCCTTGCAGATCGAATGAAAAAAGCCTAAAAACTGGGAGTGCAATCATCCTTGGTAGCATAAGGAAAAACAACAAGAACGAGGGGCCGCCACCGGTGATGGAAGGTGGGACCACCTGGTGCGATGGAAGCTAGATCTAGGGTGAGTGCAGTGTTGGGAAGTCGAGGTCAAGCAAAGCTCGAGCAACAGATCGCAGCAGAAAACCACAAAACTGGGTTTCTCGAACGGTAGTTTCGTGTGAGGAAGAACCTTGCAGAAGCCTGTCCGAGAGTAGTCAGAACAAGATCCAACCCTTCGGCTGGATAGCCCTGTAAAAAATGACAGGGGTAGGTGGGTTCTTGCCTGCAGGAGGTTCACGTGAAAAGGAGATCGACGTTGTAAAGAAAAAACATTGCAGGAAAATCAGCGACAAGCAGAAAAAAACTGTAAAGGCAATGAAAGTTGTGATGTTGCTGAGATGAGAGAAGGGAAATTGAAGGGGTTCTCCCTCTGCTGGTTGGTGGAGTTGCAACCAGTAGAGGGAGAGGGGGAAAGCACCAAAGGTCGTATTTTTCTCTCTCAAAGACTTCGAATTCTGGAAAGTGGATCTACTTCTGCCTTTGATACCATATAGAATAACACAGAGAGTTTTGTGTGTCTTCATCAAGGAGAGATCCTATGATTTATATTTATAGAGAAATGAGAATACAAATAAGGAAGGTAAAATCAAATAAAAAGGGAAAGCCCTAAACTTAGTAAAGACGATAATCTAAATATATCTCAACAATAAGTGGCTTCAATGATGATGGTGGTTGTTGTGGCAGCAATTGTTTACTTGGGATCTATTGTAAATTAATCATTTCTTAGGTTTTTTTTTTTTATAATACAATTTTTGATTGAAGCTTAAGTGACAGTGAAAGTGGAAGGGGATTTGTATGGTGGATGCAAAGTGACATTTCTCAAATGTAAGTGTTTCATGGAAGCCAGGGTATGGATGAAACTGTGAAATGGGTTTTTTAGTCGGAGAAACAGCTTATGTCGAATGTTTCTGCCAGTCTGCAACTAAGCTAGTGATCTATGAATTTCTCTTATGGACAGTGGTGATTGTTGTGATCCCAAGATTGGATATGAGGATTTTGGCTTGCTTTTCGTGGATAGCTTTAACTTCAATTTGTATATTCTTGTAGCGATTGGATGCTTGGGGTTAAACTTGACAGATCTTCAGCAAACCATTGAAGTGTCTTAATTGGACATTTTAGATCGCAATGCCTCAAGTTTTGGGCTGGTTTTGCACAACCATAATTGGAATATTTGTTCTACAACTGTTTATACTTTTCTAAATGTTATTCATGCTGACATTTCAACTCACTTAACATACTTTCTGTGGTCCTTTTTTTCTTTTGTGGGGGGTGTGGAACAATACTTGAAGTGGGGCTTAATTCATGCTTTCCTTTCCACTAGTGTGCTATGAAAACTGCTAATGGATGTACATAGAACGCTCATGGAATGGGACATGAGTAAATGTTCTTATCTCACTTTATCATCATTTTTTTTGTTTATAGTATTGTTTCTTTATCTAGTTTGAACTCAATGCCAACATGATCATAATATTCTGAATTAGCCTTGTTTGTCATAATTAGATATCATGCTTATCTTGTATGTTGTATGGTCATTGGTCACACCATGTAATCAATCATATCTCTGCTCAGAACTGTTTCTTCAATTTTGTCAATGCCAAGTGATACAGAAATTTATTTATCTAACTTTGGATGATTCAGTGGCACGCGGATTAAGACCCGCAAACGGAATATAGCAGCCCCTTTGGACCCTGCAAGTTTTGCAGATGCAGTGGTCCAGATATATCTTGATAATGCTGGTGATCTGGTACTTTTTTTTTGCCCACAACTGTTCTGCCTTTAGTTACTTTTTTTATTTGTTTAATTAATTTTTAACTTTTTGATGACGGCTAAATGTCATAACTGCAAGAGATCTAAAAATCCAACCGATGAAGGTGTTAAAACCTCACACACTTTCTTGAACCCTCAACTTAATAATGATTTTAGACTCTAATTTTTCATTTTGAAGCAAGGATCTTAATGATAAAGACCCTAAGGGTCCAGCTCTCACTCTCGAAAGAAAGAGAGAGTTCTAGTTTCAACGGGATAATTTGATGACAAATTCACCAAAGAAATTAAGTGTTCTAAGAATTCAATACGAGTGAGGAATTGAGAATTCGAATGCTAAGTTCTAATGCAATTAAGTAAATTAAATTAAATGCAATTAAGAAATCAAGCATGCATGAATTCTAATCTGGCTTGAATTCGAATTGAAAATCAAAGAACCTTCTTATGAATCAATTTGAATGTGGAATTAAAATTTAATCAAGCAATTGATAGATGCAAGACATGAACAACTAAAATTCACCATGCAAGGAAATTCAATACCTGGATTAATTTTAATTCTAACACAACTCAAATCGAAATTCAATAGAAACCCAATTCAATAGAAACCCAATTTTAATTTTGGTTCAAGAGGTTCCGTTAGGTTGCATTTGAGGCCCTCTCTTCCCTTCATCAACTCTTCGGTCAATTCGGGTTGAAAATTTATCAATTAAAGTCAATGGGCCCCATTCTATGTAATGGGCCTTTCTCGATCTCATCCGATTTGATTGGGCTTCTGATGGCCACATCACGTTTAAAATACATAGTCAAGGTTCTTTCTTTCTTTCCCTTTTTTGAGAAAGAAAGGTAATAATAGTTGTTGGTGATACCAATTACAAAAATAACTCATCTACAATTTTTTGCTGTAGTTCTTTTGAGAAACTAATAACTCTTGTTGGAGTTTTTTTAATTTTGTTTTTTTTATTTTTTGATAGATATTAGTCTTACAGGAATTGTTTTGATAGAGGCTTTGTAGGAACCAAATTCCTATAACAAACACAAGAGACTTGCCAGATATAGGATAAAGTCACCAAAACTTCAAATAGCAGTTAGAGATAAATAATAGATTTAAGAAATTGAAACAGAATTCTTGTGCGTTGACTTGCTTCAGTTCTAGATTAATGTCCTGGTCATCACTTCAGTTCTAGATTAATGTCCTGATAATGATTACCGCTAGAATTCATCTAAGGTCCTGCCATAAAAAGAACCATATCCATGGTGAAAAGAAAACCCCATATGAATAGTTTTTTTGCTTCCAACCAGTTTACTGCATTGGGTGTCTCCTTACAAATTAAGGTTTAAAACAAATCTAGATTGTTAATCAATTAAAATGTTCTGAATTTATCCATTCAAAATTAAATATTTTTTTATTGAAACACAGCCCCAGTGCATACAATTGAGAGGCTATGGGTCGAAGGCATTAGGATAAGAGGGCGATCTTTGAAAACATGGAGGGAAGGAATAAAAAGAACATGTTAAACTGTAGAGTGACTGAGGGTATGGTTTATGATAGGGTTAATTGGAGAACTTCTCATAAAGTCGATCTCAGATAGATAGGGTATTGGCTGATGATGATGATGAACATTTAAAATTAAAAGAATATCTGATGTTGCTAAGCTACCCTTTTGCTTCTTAAAGTAAACTATCCTTTAAAAAAAAACTATCCTTTTGCTCCTTAAATCACCAAAAAAATACCCAAACTAAATCAAGTACAATTCAATTTAATTTGTTTGCATCTCTGTAAGTGAACCAATGTGAAGAAATATGCCACCAATAATTAAATTATGGCCTACCCTTGGACCATGGCTATTTCAAGTAGCCAGTGTCCTGCCCAATTACCCTTTGAATGCTCGAGTGTCCTCCCTGATTACCCTCAGAGTCTTCATGTTGGCTTTGTGAGGTTTTTAAATGTCTATTATTTTTTATTAAATTTTCATAGTTAAAAAAACCATGAAACTCCTTCCATAATGTAGGTATCTTTGCTGTTAGGGGTATGGTACCTCCATTGTACAATTTCAATGCTTTATACAGAAGTGTTACTTGAAATCTAGTGGTGTACTGATAGTGGAAAATTCTACTAATCAAAGCACATCTTCTGCAATACAGTTCCTTTACCTGATTTGAGCCCTTTTCAGGAACTTGTTGCCAAGAGCATTGAATCTTCAGACCTTAACTTCTCAAGATATGGTGACACCTTTTTCGAGGTAATCATCCTTGAATCTTAATTTCCTTTTAATTATTCATATCTTACACTTGCTCTTATTTAGACCATTTCATCCATCAAATGGCATGCTTATACATCTTCACATTGTTGGTGAATGTTCAAACTTTATGTTCATCCTCTGGGCTTGTCTGTAAAGCTTTACTTTGTTTATGTGAAAATTTGATGCTAAATCATATCTGAATACTTGAGTTCCATTAAGGTCAGTGACAACATAAGCATTCATGTGGGTCCTAAGTAATTGCTGTCATCCATTTGAAGTTTGTAGCATAATTTTCAAAATGAAGCTATAGCTGGTCTCTCATTCATTTCAACTTTGCGGCATAGAGATCAGGGGCTTCTATGGTCTTCAACAGTCTTGGAGGTCTACATAATGTGAACAAAGATTTGTCTTGTCTACTTTCCCAGAAGCTTGTTGGTTTTTTTCTGAAACGAAACATGATGGTATTTGGGAAATACCATGACCAGAAGTTAGTAGAAAATGTTCCCTTTTATGTTTATTTTTCCTTTATTTATAGGGAAGAAAAAGCAGCAGCATGTAGTAGAATGTGCTCATTGTTTTATCCTAGAAGGTTGTGGGTTTTACCAGATTATGTTGCAAGATAAAATGTAAAACAAATTAAGCATTTTTTTTTTTTTTGAAGCAGGACAAATTAAGCATTGTTTTCCCCCTTGGAATGGTTACATGACTCGAGCTTGCAATGTTAGTGGTTGCAACTGTGAGCACTTGCCAGCTTAGCTATTGGTGATAAAAGATAGAATGATAAAATTCATCTCTTAACTTAAATTTGACAACTTTTATATTAAAAAAAGAATTGATTTTTTGTTGGATTAATCTATCATTTGATGAGAGATCTTATATCTACTATCTGCCGTTAACTTAATTTTAAGTATTGGAGGCATCTCACTGCTATATTATCTGTTTTGATGGTAGATGTCTTTTTTTTTTTTTTTAATATCCTTTCTTTAATTTCTTTTTATAAAATACTGTATCGTTGCATGGAAATGCACCCGAGTAGATTTCATGGACTATGTAATTAACTATATCTAAGGATACCTATATGATTGGAGATGTAAAATGAATTATTGCAGTGTAATCCTGTTCAAATTGCAAATTGTTTTTGTTATGTTTTGTTGTTCTTCTGCTGCTATTTATTATGATGGTTTGATTTGACAATAGATTCAAGGTTTCATATTTCATATGTTTTTTTTTTGAATGGTAAATTCATTAATTCACAAGGGAGATACAAAAAGACAAATTAGGCAGGTCAAAAAAAGCCCACCAGCATGGAAAACAAAGACAAAGACCCCACCCCAAAATTACAAGAATTTGTTTACAACTTCCAGAGTTAAAGACAACTCCTGACAAGCCATCTCATTTGCAGCAGAGTTAGCTGACCGAGGAGACCATGCAACCTTAAAATCTAAACAGCGATAATATGCTGAATTCTCTCTATCTTGTCTAAGAAGATCCATGGACATTGGAAGCCCAACGCCCACCCCACAACTACCTTGGAATCACCTTCAACAAAACTCCATTGACCCCTAACTCTTCCAATTCCATAATATTCCTCTCCATAATGCAAACCATTCCACCTCAATGACCGATCCATTAGAAAATGGGCCAGCATATGAAAGCATAGTAGACCCCAAATCATTATGAATGACCCTTCCATAACTTGCAAGACCAATCTCACTCATACAACTGCTGTTGAAATTGAGTTTGAGCAGCCCACCATCAGGAGGAGACCAAGGAACTTAGAGGTCTGGAATCCAAATGATGAACCACTGAATCTACCGAAGCCCAGTCCCTACACAAATCAGAAACAGAGACCCCTCAGAACTTCGTCGACCCAACCATCCATGATCCACCAAGTAACCCGAAGTTTAATGACATCCAGAAGAGACCAAACAAAACATTCCTTACCAACTCTCATTCCTTTCCAGCCAAATGGACCAAAAAATACTCAAAGCTGTCACCTTCCACATACTTCATCTAAAAGAACTACCTATCACCACCACCTCTTTATAAACAAATTACACCACGCACGACGCAAACAAAAAGCAATACCCGACAGTTGGAGAAATTAAACTCAAATCTGATAAGAGAACCGACAATGAAGTAAAAGATGATTCACCGATTCTGCCTCCAATAAACACAACCGGCAAGCATAAGCATCCTCCGCAAACGTAAATTATCATTAGTCAAAATGTTTTGCAACAAGCCATCCAAAGACCTTCACTTTAAAAGGAGAGACCCCCTCCCTTATTTTAGGGTGAACAGAAGGAACCTCGCCAGCTATCAGTAACTGCTTACAGTAAGAGCTCACTGAAAACCTGCCATGAGGATCAAGCTCCTATATCCGCCTATCATTCCCATTACCATCACAAAAACATTCTCCAAAAGGTTCATTAATGACACCCAACCTTCTTCCAGCCAGTCCTCCAAATCTCTCCAAAATTGAGGACCTTAGACAACCTTATTATGAATTACCTCTTAACACTCCATAACCGTAGCTTCTTTGTTTATTGCAAGAGAGAAGAACATGGGGAAGGTTTGAGTCAAAGGGACATCACCAGGCCACATGTCAAACCAAAAGAAGATGTCTCCTGAATACGCTCAGTATCTTATGTGACGACCAAAAGCCATCCCCACAAAACAAATACCCTTCCAAAAACCTGAAGCTCTCCTATTTAGCAGTCGCAACCCTCCACCCACAACCCTGCAATCTACTTTCTGATGAATGATCAAATCTACAATTTGTAATTTTTTATTTTTGGGTTTTTGAATGGGATAGATTTTAGATCCGAATGTTTCAATCTGAATCAAAGATTTCAATAGTAGAAACCCAAAAGACCTTCTCTCAGTTCACTCGATCACTCAAGGAAAAAGAAAGATGACACCAATTTCAATGGGACTTTTGGCGGAATCAACTTCATCAAAGAAATTGGGTGTTCAATTAGATGTGAAAGCGAACGTGGAATTGTATTCTGAATGCAATGAAAATTTCATGCATGGAATTTAAATATGGCACTAATTCGATTAAATAAATATTGAATCTTCTTAAATCAATTTGATTGTGGAATTAAATTTAATTAAGTAATTGGGAAAATGCAAGACATGAACAAATAAATTCACCATGCAAAAATCAAACCAACACTTAAATAAATCTTAATTCTAACATTCAAATCAAAGTTAAAGAACCATAAACCAGACTCACCGTACTCGGGACGTCCAAACAAAGCGTAAATGCTTCAATATTTCAAATAAAATTCTGGATCCTGTACAATGCTTATTCATCTTCAATTTATAGACATTAATTTTCAACTAAAAAGAAACAAAATAAATAAATAAGATACAGAATCTCCTCGGTTCTTCCTTGGTTTGGACGTAAGCCTCTATTTGTCTCTCTATAGACAGCTGCCTGCCTTCTTATTTTCTTCCTTCCTAATTCCTCTTGATTTTTTCAATCGTTGGTTCTTTGTGCTTGGCCTGGCTTTCCTAATGGGTTTTCTCCCACTTACCTTTTCATCACTTCTTTCCATTATCAAACTTTTTACATGGTTCTCAAAACGCTGATGGTCATCCAACCAACATCATTTCCTTTTCTTCCTTCTCTGGTCTTTCCGCCACTCTGTGAAGGGTCCTCCAATTGTTTAAGAGTTCCATCAACCTCTCCCTATACTGCGATCCCAAGTGCCTAGTAGCAGAGCCCTCCGCGCCTGAAGGAGAAATCTTCTTGGTAGCTTCCTGCATCTCTACAGGCTTCGTCGCCTGATGGATCAGTGTAAAACTATCTGGACCCCCAATACCTTTGCGAGACTAGGAAGGATTTACAATAACTGGACTTAAGTGAAGTCCACTTTGTTTCATCCAGCGCAAAGAAGCGGGAGCCTTTCTTTGGGCCCGATATAAAGCCCATAATTTTCAGAGTGGGCCTTACCTGGGTCCATCAAGGCCTCTTTAAAACTTTTGTGTGCCCTGAATCCTCAGTTCTCGTCATTTCAAACCGTTTAGACTGTGAGAGACCCTCCACTGACCCCAACTGCTGCATCGGGAATCCAGGAGGAATTCCAGCTGAGATTAGAGGAAGAGAGCATATCACGGGAAATCCGTCAGTAGTTGCGAAAGGAATTTCAGTTGTCTTTCTATTTTCGGCAATCCCTCCAGTCACTGGAATGCCTGTACCTGTTGATTGAGAATCGGTAGCACCTGCTCCTCCACAAAGACCGATGGACCGATAACTTCTAACGGTCCTCCTTGGAGACAATCTACTACCTCAGAAACCACCAAAGGGCCACCGGATCTTCCATAGCCTCCATCGTTCTTGGTTCGACCTTCGTCCATAGACCAAAACAAACATCCCCCACATCCAACCCTAAGGTTTTTGGAACTGCTGAACTTGCTAGTCTCAATATCTTCACCCGGACAATTTCTACAACCTCCATCTTCTGACATCGGTCATCTACCTCTTCCACAATCCCTATTAATTCCCCCAGCTTCCACAACACTTCCTTCTGCCACACAGGAAGCGGGATTCCAAAAATTTGAACCCAATCCACCACCACACCAGGTCCCAGCACCTCAGACCACTTACCAATTCTTTTTAACGGCCCATCAGCAAAATGAGAACCACCATAACTAAATCGTTGTCTATCCTCTTCAGAGGCTAATACTATCCAGAAGAGAACAGGAGACAACATTCGCACAATCACATTCAGGTCAAAATCCCACACTTTCAGCAGCCAATCCTTGATTTCTTGCATCGAGGAGTCCAAATGTGGAGCCACGCCAATCCAGGTACTAACCAATCTTTCTTTATTCTTCTCAATGTAAGCCTCGTTGACTTGTTACAGCCTCTGGTCAGGATGGGAAACTGTGTGATAGAAAGGTTTTGGCTTGTATCCCTGACCAAGAACAGACTGCTGCACTTTGGTCCTATTAGCCACCAACTAGTTCCCAAGCCCCTTCCACCATAACGGCGACTTCTGGCCCAAATCTGGCTTTGTTTACTTGCCGTTTTTTACCTTGAAAAACCTTCCCATCCTGCAACTTGACAATTTTCCATTTCCCTCTCGGTTTTGATTCTCACAAATGCAAAATTCTTTTGAATCCCCGTTCTTTGATCAAATGGTGCAAAACTATCAAAGACAACTCCAGCCTCACCAAACACTTGAACCAGACCTTCAGCTCCCCAATCTGGAATGTTAACCACGAACACCGAAAAACTATTTCGCCACCACTCGACCATCTTGCTAGATAGATTTTTAGATCTTCAGCACTGTACAGTGATAGGAGCGAAATCCTTCATCTTGTTGCATTGTCTTAAGCTGCTGAATCTAATCGCCATTGCTGTTGTCAGCATGACCCTTGCAGTGGCCTGGCTATGTGTGCCTAGGGGTCTCGTTGATGAATTTTCGATCTGACCAGAAACATTTCTTCGATCATTATTTCATGTTTTTAATTCTTGGTTTTGATTTTGAATTTGTTGCATTATTTTCTGTTACTTGTTCTGGTAGTGTTCTCCTAAATCTTGATTCTTCTTGATTTTCTCTGTAATGGAATGATGTAATTCAATTTATAAATGCAGGTTGTCTTCACAGGAGGGCGTACTCAACCTGGCACAACAAAGCCTGATGAGGGAGAGCGCCATGCCTCTTCTGTTTTAGATTGTGAGCCAAAACGTGAAGCTATTTTACCATCTGTCCTGTACATACAGAAGATCTTGCGTAGGAAGCCTTTCCTGATAAAGAATCTTGAAAATGTTATGCGAAGGTTCCTGCAGTCATTGGAGCTTTTTGAGGAGAATGAAAGGAATCAGCTTGCAATTTTCACTGCCCTTACATTCTCTCAGAAGCTATCAGGGCTTCCACCTGAGACGGTTTTCCAGCCACTGCTCAAGGACAACCTTGTGGGCAAGGGGCTAGTGCTTTCATTCATAACCGATTTTTTCAAGGAATATCTGGTTGATAATAGCATTGATGACCTGATAGCACTTCTGAAGCGGGGTAAAATGGAGGACAATCTCCTGGAGTTCTTCCCAACTGCAAAGCGCTCACCAGAAGGTTTCTCTGAGCATTTCACGTGGGTGTTTCTGTTCAAAATTCACATGGTTATTTCAAAATTCACTTGAACTCCATATGATGTCGTACTGTTGGATGCAAAAGGGGTTGTGTGACAGTCAAATTCCACATGTTCCTTGTTGGCGGAGACCAACACCCAACTAGAGAAAGAAATTTATGGATTAGATGTCCACCAAAATGATTAGCCCCATTAAATGTTTATATCTGTTTGAGCTATGGCTATGATTATGAACCATTTCTGTTATATACATCCATTTAATGCCCTTAGATTGGATGACTGATGACATGAAATGGGGCTAGACATTGGTTATCATTCTTCGTATTTGTTAATTTATTATTGTTGAATGTTCATGAAACATGGACTTGGTAATGCAGCTAAATATCAAACATGTATGAACCATGTTCATACAACATGCATATTGATTGAAATAACTCTCTAATTAAGTAGGAAGTTTTTATTGATAGTGCACCTCAAACGGCATAGGATTGTTATACTATTTCATAAATGGGGTTGGCATGCATGTAACCTGTTGAGATATATTAGGATTTATTGTATTTCCATTTAAGGTTGATTATGATTGATTGTGTGTAATCTGTTAATTAGGAAATTAGTATCCCTAAATATTGGAGAAATTATCCTTTGTACTCTATATAAATAGTCTTACATTGAATGAATTAATACAAGAGAGAATTATTCCTCTCATTACTTTCTACATGGTATCGATCTACGATCTTGCATTCAATTTCCCAGTCGTGTGAGAGAGAGATTGTCGCAGCCCTTTCTCCGTCTCCCTCTGCTGGTTGCAATCACACCATCAGAGGGAGAACACCGATGTTTCTTTCTTCTGTTTTCTTCACGTAAAAAATTCCATTCCTTTTTTCATTGGCCTATCACACATGCGTTTTCCCTCTACGGCAGCCCTTCTTGGCCTTCAATCTATTCCCCGGAGCAACTTCTAACGGCGGGACACCAGCCTTCCCTGTCGTTTTTGGAAGGCCTATCCATTAGGTGGCCTTGCAGATCTGCCTCAATGGATTTGATTTTATGGCTGTGCTTTCACTGTTGTCCTTTACAGTCCAAAAATAACCCAGTTTCTAGTTTTCTGCCTAGATCTGTGTCTTAGAGCACTAACTTCATCCATATTTCTTCCTCTGGAGTCTCCCTTTGTCCACCTACTCTCACCTACAGTGGACCTCAAATTTCGATCAACTGTGGGGCCCTTTTGTTCCAGTCTCTTATGCTACTGCCTGGGGTGACAGAAACCCAAGTTTGTGGCATTTTTCCTTCAATCCACATGGATCTTCCACTTTTGTGACTGGAATCAGCACCACCAGGGTCGCCCCTGGCCCACCTTCCTATGCCTGAGGTGGACCTTGATCTTTGGTCACTGGTGGGGCCCATTTACTGGGTTATCCGCAATGCTTCTCTTCCGCTAGAAACCTTGTTTTCTTGGATTTTTCTGCAACATCTGCACCGTCACCCAAGCCTATGCTTTCTATTACACTTGGTGGGCTCCCCTTCCATCAACTGTGGGACCCACTTAAGTGTTGTTTTCCAGTGGCTGTTGGGATGCATGTACACCCAGTTTTGGGTGTTTTCATTGGATCTGCGAGGAACCTGCACTTCAGGCCATGGGTTTTGGACCACTAGTTTCACCCTACCCTCTAGTTTGCATCTACAAGGCCACTGCTCCAGTATGTACTACGTGGGACCCACTGTTGCAGTTTATTTTTTCCCTCCTAGATCCTCATCTGGATAAATAAATCCTCACTCCTTTCCTTTTGTTTGCCAAACGATCCCCCATTTGCCTCCAAGATCTGATTCTCCAACCCTTTGACCTCTCATTTCAGAGATTTTTTTCCTGCATTTTATGGATGGTTCATAGGGAAACCTTTGTTTGTTCCCTTAGATCTGGCATCTTTCTTTAGATTTGAACCTATAATCCCACAACTCTACAGTCGTTTATGGCGTGATCTTCTGTTTGAATGCAAGTGGAGCCCTCCGAGACTTATTTGTGGTCTCGTTAATAGAGGTTTACGTTTTACTCCGTTTTACTGTTCCTGTCCACGTTACTGTTCCTCATTGGACTTCGGCTTCTTCGGATCAGTTTCTCTTTCCAGCGGACTTCTGTAGCAGATTTTTTTACCTATCAACGTTTCTTCCCTTTGCAGCCAACATTTTCTGGCATCAGATCCGGCTACCGGAACATTTATGCCGGCAGAACCCCTCTTTGTCCCTGTCATTTTTGGAGACTTATACATCTGTACGGTGGAGTTGCAGCATTGCTACTTGTTTCGGTCCATGTTGCTGCTGCGGAACGTTAGTTGGTTCCAGTTATGGCTTTTTTGCTTCGACTGAGCTCGATTTTTGTTGATCTGCTTTCGCTCCATCAGATGGCATCACTGTTGGATCGTCAAATTGCTTATGTGCAAACTCAAGTGGGACCCACTTGAGTTTGTTGGTGGGTGGGTGGGGGTGGGGTGAGATATAGTAGGATTTATTGTATTTCCATTTATGGTTGATTATGATTGTGTAATATGTTAATTAGGAAATTAGGATCCCTAAATATTGGAGAAATTGTGCTTTGTACTCTCTATATATAGTAGTAGTCTTACATTGAGTGAATTAATACAAGAGAGAATTATTCCTCTCATTACTTTCTACATAACCATGTTTGTCTATCTATGTAACTTTCCAAACCAAAATGGTGGTTACTCTTCTAAATGGGTGTTGGGTGATATAAGTGAACGTACTGCACTTTGTTTTTATGAAAATCTTATAATTCCGTCTTCAGGTTCCCCGTAAAATAGTGACTTGATGACTAATCTATACTATTATAGAATTGTAAAAGGTGTTTTTTGGTCCTTATATACACCTAAGAAATGGTGTATATAGGACCAGTCACAAGGTAAAAGCTGACACTGTTCTTATTTTATTTTGTTCTTTTTAATTTTTTATTTCTGTACTTGATAATATAACCGTTCAGATTGAAAATAGACTTGATGATCTACTATCAATTAAAATTTTAGCCCAAAATCTTTGAAAAAATTCAAAGACGCTTGGTAATTTCAACTGTTAAGATCGAGTGGCTAGAAAATGAGTTTTTGCCTGAAACTTTAATTGGTGAGCGGTCATCAAGCCCACTTTCAATTTGTACTCTTAGATTTTCATGTGAAGAAAAGAACTAAAAAAATAAAAATAGTGTTAGGTGTGATCTTGTGATAGATTGCATTTGATCATTTCTCTACACTTAGATATTATTTTCATACACATCTCATCTTCGGAGTAGCACCATGGTGAAGGGAGGGGAGAATGGCTTGGCGACAACGAAGATGAGGTATCGGAGTTAAAGAGGCAACTAGCTATGGAGACGGGTTCGGTGGCCATGGAGGGCATGGTCAACAGTGCAAAAGTAATGGAGGTGGGTAGTGATGCTATGGGAGAAGAACAGTGACAATGGCCTAGAGGAGTGAAACAATTTTTGTGTTAAGGTCTTATGAGGTAATTTCCTTTGAAATATGATGGGGTTAGGAAGGAGAAACAAAGAGGAAAGCGAATAGATTAGATAGACATGGGCATGGGCAAGAGAAGGTGGAGAAACTCATAAATATTTCTCTCCATTTAATTTAATGGGTATCTTTTTTTTGTATGCGATTTGTTTGATAGTAAAGAGAGAAAGGCTCCCATTAGTCCATTACTGTTAGTAAATGTAGCTGCCTTTATTTTGCAAACCTTATCAAGGAGATGAATGCTTTTGTAGCTCACTTGTTTTCTTTGATATTCTTTCAATCCTATCTCAAGTGACAAATATAACTATAATAAATAACTCAGATTATAATAAATTAACTCAGAGTATAATAAATTAAATCTGATATTCTGTAGCTCCTTAGTATAAGTCAGTGTTAGAAAACTCGAAATTTGGACTCGACTCAAAATATTATCGAGTCGAGAAATTTGGATAAGTTTCTAGAAAAATTGAAAATTTTGAAAAAACTCACTCGCTCGATTCGAAATAATGTTGAATTGCGTCAATTCAAATTGACTTGGCCAAGTTTTTTTTCGAGTTTTTAGACAATGGTATAAATATGTGCCTTGTTATCATTGCTCAAATTGGTACTAATTCACGGGAAGTACATAAATAATATTTTTGAACTTATGGTATATCTATATATTCCTCAAACATATTGAAATGATAAAAAATAATTCAAATTTGCCTTATTCCCAAATGAGTATCATGAGGCTATAGAGGTCTTGAGAAGTACAAGGCATCACCAATTTTAATAATAATAATATGTGGTGACATTTTTGGGTTTTTTTTTTTCATTTTAGTTTTGGTTCTTTTTCTTTGTTTATGATTAAGAATTTGAGGTAAACTTGAAATTGTTCACTGAATTTTTATGAAATCATATAATAACATAATAAATGTGTATTGTTTGGTATTTTTTTTCTAAAAAATCTTCCCATTTTACTTTGTTTATGACTAAATAATCAAAATTAATATCCTTTTGACTATATGATATAACTCATTTTATAGATGAGTTGCAGTTTATTCATTACTCATATCATTTATTCATAAATTATAATCTCATTGTCAATAATTTTCCATTGAGGAAGTTAATATCTATTTGATGGCCAAGGATTAAAAACATAGCAAGTGTAATTAATTTTAGGTTTGTGGCATTCAAATCATAACGTTATACTTATGATCCAAGGTTTTCTACTTTGTGAATTATGATTTGATTAAGATTCTTCTCTTTGGTCTCAATTTCTCTTGCATTTCACTCACTATAGATGTTCATTTAATAGCCCAAAGTATAATTCAACCATCACACCTCCAAAGCACACACTTAGTAGTGCACTGAAATGCACAAACATGTGTTGAGGCTCTATGTACCCATGTAGACACAGTATGGTATGGGAAGCCCCTGGGGCATGAGGATATGACCCATCCAGTGGGCTCCATTTGGTGGGGGGAAACTTCAAAATTGAAAGAACACCTCCAACACACATGCCTGCTTATGTGTGGACGTGTGCAGATACACCCATACACGGGGAGGGAGGGAGGCACATGCTTGTATGCATGTAGATAGAGAGAGAGATTGACCACTTTTCCCTTATTTGATTTTTTCCTTATGTAAATGGCAATATTAGACATGGATTTTGGATAATAGTATATATTTATTTTAGATGGTTTGTTGTATCCTTGCTCCCATGTCTGTGTCTGGGGGGTAACTTAGGTTGTCCATTCAATACAATTACCATATTTTGGTAAATGACGCTTTGTGTAAATTATATATAAAAGATATACATGCCTTGTCCATCCTGTTTCTTCATGTGTCGTATATTTTGAGAAATAGATTGTATCCCTGCTCTCATGCCTGTATCTGGGCAACATATGTTGCGCTTCTAATGCTATTACCATGTTCTAGTAAATGATACTTTGTGCAAATTATCAGTTGTATCTGTATCATGTTGTTCTGGCATAGAACGTCTCCATTTCGAGAATTTATGGGCATTTTAGCAGATAGGGTTACCAGTGTTAAATTTATGAATAAGATTTTGTATATAGTTTCTTTCTTATCTAAAAAGAGAATATATTTAGTTTCATTTTTTATAAATTGTTTTCTCATTTTCCCCAATGGTGAAGTTGACATTGTCGCTTTCCATTTTTTTAATGTTGATCAGCAAGGCCGGTCTAGTTGCTCTTGTTGAATACAACGAGAAGAAAATTTTTGATGTGAAACTGAGGGAGATGAAATCAACATTGACAACCCAGATAGCTGAGGAAGCTGATATATCTGAAGTAATAGACACTGTGAAACAGCGGGTCAAGGATGCCAACTTACCTGATATTGAGGTTGTGCGCATCTTGTGGGATGTAATGATGGATGCTGTTCAGTGGTCTGGTAAAAACCAGCAGCAAAACGCAAATGCAGCACTACGCCAAGTAAGCATTATGTCTAATTTCTTCTTGTTTTGTTTGTGTGCACTTCAGAACCTATGTGCAATGCTACTCTATACTATCTGGGTAACATAGGTGGAAACGGTCTATTTCTTGTCAGCAACATGCAATTACATGTCTTACAAGGAAGGATGTTTACTCTTGTTACATCTGGTGATTTGATGTTTGTTTATGTATTTAGGTTCCATGGTTCTAGTCAGAAAATAATTTGTTCCAAGTATTTGTATCTTGATATGGGTCTTTGGTTGGTATGTTTTGTCAACAAGAGTTTATCATTGTCATCATTAAAGCCTTATCCCATGTACTTGGGGCAGGCTTTGTGAGTTCTATTATTCCATTCATAACTTATTCAAAGCCATACTTAACTTTTTTAACATTTAAATTTTTAAATTTTTAAATTTTTAATTACAACATCTATAGTTTTCACAAGTTTCTCTCTTATCCAAGTTTCTCGAACAACCTTAAATTCTACAAACTGGAAATGGTTCCATCTTCTGTCCATGTGCTAAGTCCATCTAGAAAATGGCATTTCTTGATTTTTATCCTTTATTGGAGCTACCATAAATTTCCTGTTATATTCTCATTTTTAAGTTTTTCCTTTCAGACATCCAATTCAAAATACAGATCTCAGCTACATGTAATTTATGTTCTTGTTTCTATGATGCCAACATTCTCTCCATATAACATACAGGTCTAACTGTGGTCTCAAAAAAATGCCTTTTTAATTGAATTGACACTCAATGGTCATATGTCACTCAACTAGCTTGTCTCCACTTTGCCCCATGCTTATCCTATTTGCAATGTCCAATTCAAGGTTGTCAAAATTGAATCGTATCGTGAATCGATCTAGGGGTGTGAACCGTGAATCGTAGAATCGTAAGATTCATAAAAATGCATTGGAAGTCAAGTTTTTACATTCTAAAATACAGTATATTGTACACCATACATTATACAATATAACAGTATACTGTTATACACCATACAATATATTGTATGATTGTGGAAGGGAAATTGTTGACCTGCAAACTTAATTCTATTATTATTTCATGAAATTTATTACATATATAGCATTATATAAGTTATGCGAATGATAACATAGAAAAAACGAAAAGAGTAGAACAATGGAAGAAACGAAAAAAAAAAAAAATTGAAAACAATCAAACAGAACAGTGGAAGAAAAGATGTTACAGGTCCTCGCCAAAGGAGCTGCAACTTAACTACATCACCTTTATTTCATATACATAGGTCCTACGAATCATAAATAAGGAAAAAAATAGAAAAAGAGAAGAAACGAAAAGAGAAAAGAGAAGAACTATCAAGAGACGGAAGATGACGAAGAGAAGAAGGAGGAAGAAAAACGAAAACAGAAAGAAAAGAGAAGAAGATTTTCAGAAGAAGAGAAGAAGAAAAATGAAAGCAGAGAAAGAAAAAAGAAGATTTTCAGAAGAAGAGAAGAAGAAGTAAAACAAAAGCAAAGAAAGAATAGAGAAGAAGATTTTTAGAAGAAGAGAAGAAGAGAAAAACGAAAACAGAGAAAGAAAAATAGAGGCATGTTAGGCTCTGTGGAGCCTGATCATTAGAGGTGTACTGTGGCACGAACCCGCTCGGGATTTGTAACGATAGAAGAATTATACTTAAATAGGTCTCATGCAAAACGTTAGGCTTTGTTTTTCCAAAATTTCTTTTTTTTTTTTTCCAAAAAAAAACTGTCTTTTGCTTTTCCTCTCTTTCTCTCGTATGAATCATACGATACTACGATTCATAAAAGTTGAATCACACGATTCACGATTCACTAAAAAAATACACTGTTTTTTGGTGATTTCGATGCCTGATGCGAGTCGAATCGTGATACCCCTCAATTCGAGTCGAATCAGCGAATAGTTCGATTTTGACAACCTTGGTCCAATTTGAATTCTCCCTTTTGTTCTACAGTTAAGCCTTGATATTAGTTGAGCCTTATTATTTGGACTTTATCACACTCTATGGTATCAAGTTGATTTCAATTTGACTAACTTGTCTTCATATGGAATTGTTTCTGCTTATGGACCCGAACCTTGGTGATCTATCCATGTCCAAGATGAAGCTTGGGTGAAACTAAGTGGAGGTCGAAACAGATGATGTTGAAGAATCAACGACTAAGTTGTGGTTAGAGTGAAATGCCACTCAAAACTAGCACTATGTCACGGGGGCGGTTTTCCCCCCAAAATGACTAGCCAATGAAGGAGGTGCCAACTCCACTTTTAAACCCCAAGACCATGGCAAGCATTTCCAATGTGGGAAAATTTTGTCCTGTGACAGGCTCCCCGGCCCAATCATTGGTGCCCTCGCTAGGGGGACGCAATCTCCTTTGTGTAGGGTCCAGGCGTCAGGGGGATCCCCAGACCCCACACGAAAGTAGCCTGGGTTTGCTCTGATACCAGTCTCATGGGGGTGATTTTCCTCCCAAAATGACTAGCCAATGAAGGAGGTGCCAATCCCACTTTTAAACCCCAAGACCATCCCAAGCGTTTCCAATGTGGGACAGTTTTTTCCCGTGACAACTAGCTGCTTCTCCTTGAAATATATTTGCAGCAGTTGACTGGACATGTGGGGGTAAAGCACTGTTTTGATGTGGGCTACGAGAGTGGTACCAAGTTGAAGGAAATGCAGTTATCCTTCTCTTTTTTTTTAATCTAACTATCTAAATAATAAGAAATTCACTCTTGACAGTGATATATGTTGTATATGTAAATCCTAGATATAAAAATAGGCTCATACATGAAAGGGGATAAAGAATAGGCGGAAATTCATATGCTGAGATAAGGAACAACGGCCAATAAGATAGAAATGATGAATCATAAATAGAATTCAGGTTCGAATTCCATAGATAATATGGGTGGGATTGTCTATAATGATAAAAAAATAAAATCCTCTATGGCTCCAAGTTTTTAATTTACCATGTCGTATCTAGTTTTAGATCCACCGAAAATGTATGTCATATACTCCATTATTCTATTACTTTTGAAACATTTTGCCTAAGGTACTACGGTTCTAGCTTATCAATTAATTATTTTCTTCTTGACTACCACAATGTTTGCAAACAACGTATACTAGGGAGTTTCATCTTGCACTTCCCACAGGTAAATTTTCCATAGCCAAGGCAAATATGTAAGCTCTCAGAATAGATTCTTGGTAGAGATCAACTCCCACTGTGATTCTCTTTATGACACACAAGTCTTATAATTGTTAGAATTCCCCTTGTGCACATCTTCTATAATTTTCGATTTCAATCCTCGTCAATTTAATTGCCTAAGCCCCTGTTGCTGGTTTCTGCTGACCTCTTTTCTCTGAACTTTTCTTTGAGATACATTGACAAAGGAAGTCTTCTGTTGATCTGCCTGCTCTATGACAAGATTGCTTCTTTGAAATATTTGATTCTTAACTTCTTTTCTCTGAACTTTTCTTTGAGATGTGTCAACAAAGAAAGGCTTGTACTTGTACCGCCCCTATGGATCATTTTTCTGGAAATATTAGACCTTGTTTTAGGTGATGCTCTATTTCTCTGAAACAAAATTTCACTTTGGATCATATATTTCATAGCTCTATAGTTTGCATGAAATACAATCTTTATTATGAAGGGACTACCATGCTTTTTCTCCATTTTTGTGTATTCTTATGAGATTTTGTTGAGTGATTTGGTTTACCAGTGAATCCTAGTTTTGCCCATTAAGGTTTAATACCCGGGATTAAAAAAACAATGCTGTATCATATCGGCCGATTGGTTGTATCAGTGATACATAGTCATTTTCTAATTTATTTTTTTTTTTTTGAAATTTTCAGAAAAAATCAGAAAAATTATAGAAAAATAGAGAATTAGAAAATGAAATGTGAGCATATTTTGGTCAAAAAAATAAAGAGTCCTTTTCATAGAGTTTTAGACCCTTAAGAGCTGAAATTTTGATACGAATAAAGTATGTCCTAAATAATTCAAAATTGTTTAGAGTTTTAGAAATGGAAAATCAATGTGAGGAAACACCTGATGTAAAATTCATGTTCTATAGTGTCCCAAAATGACATGCATCTTCTATTACTATTTTTTAATTTTTTTCGGTAAAAATCTGAATTTCATCAAATTGTTGGAATATTAGAAACACCTTACAAACTATATCAATTATATTAAGGGATCTTCATTTAATTCCATAAATATTTGTATAACATTTCTTTAATTTATTTTTACAAGAACCCTCAAAATGGGAATTATCTTGGAAAACCTGTATCTCACGGATTTTCTGAAAAAGAACTTGGAAAATCATATAAACACTCTAAAAACTACATCAATCACATTAAGGCATCTCTATTCAATTCATAAACACTCAATATCATTTTGGGAAATTATTTTCACGAAAGATCTCAAAATGGGGATTATGTTAGAGCACAAATTAGAAAGAATTGGTGAAAATAACTCAAAATGGACAAATCTGAATGAAAAAATGAGGTTAAAATAAACAAATACCTTTCACACTTGAAGAACATGCTTCTAAACGTTTTTAAAATCATATCCAATGCAAGATTCAAATAGAAAAAATAGTAGAAATGACCTTTTTTGGGCAAAAAATTTCAAAATTGAAAACATGGAGACCATCTTACATATCATGACCGAGGTCGATACGTATTGGCATACAAAAATCCGATACGTATCAGCCATTGTTTAAATACCCATATTCAAATAGTTATACTATCTAGTCCTAATGCTCAGTTTTTTTTCTCTCTGATTAGGTAAGACGGTCTTACTCCTCCATCTCAGATATTTCCTTTACCATTTGTTTACTTGATCTAATTCACTTGCATCTCCATTTTAATGTCTTTAAAAATACATTCTCCATAATTCTTTATTTTCATTACCATTCACTGCACAATTTGGCTGCTATCTTTAAGTACACCTGATTTGATCTAGGTCCCTTGTTGTTTCATAATTTTATAAAGTACCCTTCTTCCATTCCTATGTTCCCTATTTATTCAAAATTTTTAAATGGCATAATGCTTCATCTTGTGCTTCCCCACCCCCCACCTCCCTTCCACTTCTCTTATGGCAAATTTGTATTATCTTTTTCCCTTACTGGCTGCCTGCCACTCGGTAAAAATGTTCTCTTTTCATCAATAACCTTATCAATACTTGCATTCGCATCAAGTGTGTTCTGGGTTACTTGTTTAGTAGAACTCGTATATATACCTTTTATTACAGTATGAGGTTCGAGAGTCTGATCTTTGAGAGGGAGTCCAAGATTAGAAGAAGAGTCCGAGCTTCCGTCATAATCCATCAATACGAGCTGAGTTTTTAAAGAGAATCCAATCTTTCTTTGGTTTTCTTTCCTAAATCCATCGATAGAGTCCAAAAGAGAGAATTTAGCAAAAGAGAGCATCCAAGAATTCGAATCACAAATCTCAAACCGAGAGAGAGTCGGAGTAAGTCTAAGATCCTCTCTACAAAATCTAATATCAATACGATAGAAGAATCCCAATCTGAATCAGAAATAGAATGTGAATCAGAAGAATTGAAGAGAAAATCATGATTCTCCGTTTGAGAAGAGTGTCTCCCTCTCCAATCTATCAAAATCCATTCATTGTTGTCTTCCCTTCACCGCCACGATACCCAACTTCACAATTGGCAAAAGGGGTTAGATTTTTAAAGTCAGTTTTTTTTTTTCTTTTATTTTAGTTCCTTTTCTTATGCAGGATGAACAAATGCCGCAAGTGTATACACCAGCCACCAAACCAGCCCCTCCATCGTGGCATAGATCTCAGATTCTCTCTCAAAAACCACCATTTTATCTCTCCAAAAATCACCCTTACAGAACCCATCAGATTCTTTTATCTTTTAATAAGGTTTGGTGGGGGAAGGGAACAAAATAAAGTGGAAGTCTTGGCCAGAGAGGCCTTCGGTTTTGAAGCAAAAAAATCTCATCTCATTTGTTATGCTCTTCATTGATACATCTATTTGTCATCCTTTGACAGTTTCTTTTGTCTTGTTAAGAGGGTTCTGATGGCAAAGGATGTGTTTATTTTCATTTTATATCTATTTGCTTGTCATAGTGTCTATTTCTACTTTATCATTTTGCGATACAACAATGCCTCTGTACCCTTTTTTGGGGGTTTCAATATGAAGCACAAAGAAAAAGAAAGGAAACCAAATCTCTATTACCTAATCAATTCAACTTTTACCCTGTTGCACGAATGATAATTTATAAAGTATGAAAATGTTTTGTGAAATTCAAAATAACATTTAGGGTATTTTTTTTTTCCTAATGCACATAGTAGTCTTTTTACAGACATATGATCCTGCCTTAATGTGTAAAATGCATCAATAATGGGCTAAGATAGAGCAATATGAAGATACTAGAGCAAAAGATAGAAGTATTCAATCATCAAAGTTATTTATTCATTTACATCGGCTGAATCACATACCAATCGGAAATTGTAATTGTATATTATCTCCAGGTCACATAGGGTTCACTTGACACAAGTTTTACCATTAAACTTGCAAGGCCCTCAAACAAGTTGAACATGTGTAGTGGTTGTTTATCAATCATTGAAGTCACTCCACGTGCAGAGCACATGCAACCAACTAGTTCTTCTTATTGGTTACACAGCCCATAATATGGATAATCCAAAATCAATTACATGTTTTGTACTTTAAATCTCTTGGAATGATTTTACAGTCTACAAGCCAGTGGTTATGTAACCATGGTTATATTAGGGCAGATATTGAAATGGAGGCCTATTAATTTTATATTATTTAGTTTATGTGTTTTAAGATTGTTAAAAGTGTATTTTTATTTATTTATGGTTTTAGTCATCCACATGTGTCTTAAGTCACATGTGTCTAGGGTTTCTAAGAGAGCCTTTTTCTAAATAGCCTTGTAGAGACACTTTTGAGAGGATAATGATTAATGAATAAAAGAAGAATTTCAAGTTCCTCCCATTGACCACCAAAACTCCGCTAAGACCCATCAGTTCGTACGGACGTCTGTACATGTCTCTATATCCTATGGACATGCCTGTTTTGCCCTATTTTGCACCGTAACACCTAGATCCATATCTTACTTTTTAATCAATGAAGTTACCTTTAAAAAAAAAAAAAAAACACCTAGATCCGTATCTTAGACTCATAGCTCTAACCCTAACCTAGTTTTTGAATCTATCTGAGACCTAGTTTGCTCAAGAAAAAAAAAAAAAAAACCCCAATCCTTTTGGCAAAGCCTTGGTGGTCCATGGCCCTATACCATACTTTTGGGGGATGGTCTTTCAAATCTAGAAGACCTAGGGTATGGTTTGACAAGATCTAATTAATCTTTTGAGGGATTTTGCATTGAAGGACAACGATACAATGATAAGGGCATTATGTGTAGGTCTCATTCTTCTTTTTGAAGCTCTATAATTAATTGTGAGTGTTGAATTTGCGTAGTTCTTGTTTTATCGTTCATTTAATATTAATTTATTTCTTTAACATCTTATGTGAATCATAGATATAGGTTGTATGTCATTTTAGGATTCACCACACACATTTTACATTCTCATAAAGGCATCCATTTAGCATTAAGGTATAGGGTCGTCAATATTTTAAAATGTTCTACATCAAATTTGGTATCACAACCTTTCCTGCATCTCTCTCTCTCTCTCTCTTCAAATTTGAATAATATTTACCTATTATTCAAAATTTTAAAACATATTTTTACTCTCTTTTTTCAATACTTATGTACAAGTGGCATATTTGTGTGTTCAATAACCATTCTAAATAAAAACAAAATTTATGTCTATCCATATACCAAATTTTATATTCAAGAAAGCCTCTAATAGTTTGATGTAGTCAAATGATAATTGGTTATTGAAATTAAAACTCTCTTAAACTAAAAATTCATAGTCTCGATCTCAATTGCTATTATCAGTCTCGTATCTGGTGTACAAAAGAACTCTTTGGAATTTATTACGGCATTTAGATAGATATAGATGATGCATTTTATTTGATATGGTTTATGGTCTCTACTAGAATACTACCATGCCACTTCTATGTTTACTAGCAAGTTGTTTATGAGGAATTCAACATGTGCTACACAGTCTACTGATTTTAGTTAAAACTGACAAGCTATTTTAATGCACTTTAAATTATCTAATTTTTCTTGGAAGATGAGAAAAATTTCTCTCCAATCACAAGTCTCAATTGTATTTTATCAAAAGCGTTCTTTAATATACTAAGGTTAAATTTTCAGGGGATACTTGACATGGTTGTGTAGGGCCAAGTACTACATGATATGAAGACGAACCTTAAGATTTATCTATATATAAAACAACCTATTTTGAAAAAGCTTGAAATTTCCAACTTTCTTCAGTGTCTTAAGGTTCATCGCATTGATGGTAACTCTAGCCAAGAACTCTACCTAAAAACACCAAAGATTTGCAACGTAGTTGTCAATGTCTTTTAACTTTCTCTAAAAGTTGATTGTGTCGACTCATATGACTGGCCGCTATAGATCAGACGTGGCCGAATTGGATTACATTTTTTTCAGATGAGTCCTATGTAGACTCCTCTCAGATATGGTCAAGTCCGAGTCAACTCTGTCGAGTCAAATCAGATTCATCTGATTTTCAGAAGTCTGCTCATAACGGTAAATTGATAATAATATGGACTTCATCTTCTTGGAAAAGCGGGACTTGAATTAGGCTATCTTGTATGTTTTTCGCATAAACATGTTATAAAAATATACTACATGATTGTGGGGTGCTTGTCTTGACCCCCCTTATTGTGTGCTTCCATTATTTAACAGGTGAAAACTTGGGCAAAGCTTTTAAATGCATTCTGTACGAGCGGGAAATTGGAACTTGAACTCATATACAAGGTTCAAATCCAATGCTATGAGGATGCCAAACTCATGAAGTTGTTCCCAGAAATAGTAAGATCTCTGTATGATCAAGACGTGCTTGCAGAGGATACTATTCTCCACTGGTTCCGTAAAGGAACGAACCCAAAGGGAAGGTATGTTTAATTCTTATTTCCTTGCATCCACAATTCATCTTGACTCTGATTTGTGTAACCTACTTTTTATGGCGATGCACAAAAAAAATTTGTTCTTTTTTTTTCAATTCTTCAAATTCAAACCACAGGAACAATTTCTGTTACCTCTCAACAACAGGGTTGGGGGCGTTTACATCAGTCAATCACCTTATCATTTTTCCCCTGCAGGCAAACTTTTGTGAAAGCTTTGGAGCCATTTGTAAATTGGCTGGAGGAAGCTGAAGAAGAAGAATAAATGAAACTGACATATTGATCACATTACCCTGGTGATACAATGGTTCTATTCCCTTGTATCTCACAACTGTACCTGTTTTAACTTGACATCAAGTAACTTGTGTGATTCTCGTCAGCTGAAATAAGCCTACTTTACAATGGTGCTCTCTCTTAGTTGCAGTGACTTTAATTTGATTTACTATCTCAAATTTTCTTGCGAAATATGTTTTATACTGCTTACTGCATTTGATTGATTGTTTTTTTTTTTTTTAAGATGGGTGTCCTCACTCCACATTGTAAGTGAGATTAATCCCACACACATGAAACCACCTAACCCTTGTCTATCAAGTTCAGGATTTGAATCCAAGAACTCTAGTATAATCTTTGAAGGTTTAGACCAACTGAGCTATTCGTGTGGGTTCAATAAAAATCCTCATCCTCTAGTTATATATATTTTAATGTGTTCACTGTAGATTTTGAATAGTAATCTCAAACGTTGTGTTGCATATGCAAAGCCCAGGTGGGAGCCTTGAAATAAATATCAAATTGGATTGTAACTGCATCTAGTCGGGCAGACTAGGTTGATGGTTTTTGTAATCAATATTTATACACATTGTTAAGAGAAAATGGGAGAATCTAATGATTGTGTTTCTGTAATTATTTCTACCTCTTACTATGAAAATGCAAGTTTTCCAGTAAATCTCAGTGAATTCCGAGGCTTAGTGTGTCTAAATTAGACTTTGGTTCAGTTTGGTATTTAGAATGATATAAGAATTAGAGAATGGGAATGGTTCTCAGATAGTGTGTTGGTGGAAAGATTGATTCTGAAAAAGTAAAACTGAAATGGCTTCGATTCTTTTTTTTTTTTTTGCCACTTCTACTCTATTTGGCATCTAGAATAATTGGGGACATGAATGATTCTAATAAAGTTATTATATTTTGCTAGAAAGAATGGTTCCGAATTTTTTTATTGAGAACGACTTTGATTCTTGATTTTTGTCTCCCCTGTTCTCTTTAAAAACGATATTGTTTCCATTCAAAATGAGAACCATGATCATTCTATCATGAATAGATAAATAGACCCTTAGGTATGGTTCTCATTTAAAATTGCTTAAAGTGGAGCAAAAAAAGTTAATTCTCTACTTTTCAGAACTTTTCATGAACCGATGGGTGTTCTTCTGATGTGGTCTTTTTGGTGTTGAATGCTCCTTTTTTCCTACAGGCTTGTGTTCCTTTTTAGTAAAATTTCAGTTTTCATGTAAAAAAGAAAAGTCTCTATTTTTCAAGATTTTTCCGAGTCATAGAAAACACTGCACACAGTTGTTCATTTTTAATGTCTCAAATAGTTTCGATTAAATCTTCCACAATACGTTATATGTAAGTACAGTAACCTTAAAGTCCGGATGGGTTGGAAGCAGAGACCATTATCATTTTCAGCTATGTAATTAGGCCCGTCCACGGGTTGGGTTTGGGTCGAGCTTTGTAAAAATAAAAAGCCCGAGCCTGTCTGAAGCATGTCAGACTTTAAAGCTAAAGTCCGAGTCCACTGGTAAAGTTCATTTGTTTTGCACTTGACATTACGTTTATTTTGGATTCGAAACTCTAAATCTACATACTGAAAGTAGACTTAAAAGACTTGCTATCAATCAAATTTTAATTCAAAACTCATCTCTAGTTGACTTTAATAATCAAATTTAGTAGATGTTTTTGCAAGATTTGACACGTAGTGATTTTGACTATTAAGATTGAGTTGTTAGAAATTGATTTTTGAGAAGAAATTTTAACATATTGTTGATTTTGATTCCGTCTTCAATCAAACAGTTATAGTTTTAATTTACAAAATGAAAATTAGAAAGATAAAAACAGAACCAAATCTGACTATGTAATATATGTATATAATTAGGGCTAAAATTGGGGCGAAGTTAGTAAAATATGGAACTCAACTCGAACTTCTGACCTGAACGTCTCGACCTGACCCGACCCGAATTATAACCCGACTCAACCCGAATTCTGATTCGACCCGAATTTTGAATCCATTTTAGCCTAAATTTAACTGGGTTGGGTCAGTTAACTTGAAAATCCCTCAACCTGACCCAACTCGAATTCAATGCAGATTTTTGTCTTCTCAACCCGACTTGATCTATTGAACTAACTTTCATGACTCGACCAGGTTGATTTCTAGGGTCGGGTCATGCAGGTCGGGTCAAAACACGACCCGAATTTCACCCTATAATATATTAAATGAATAGGACTAAAAGCATGAGACCAGCCTGTTGGGTAAAAATCTTGTCCAGATTATAAATCTGTTAATATATAATGAATAGGAGTAAAAGCCTGAGACCAGTCTGCTGGGAAAAAATCTTAGTTCAAATCTGTTAATTTAAGTTGGGTTAGGAGGGGTTGAATTTGGACAAATGAACACCTTATATATAAAATAAAAAATGCATATTGACTTGAATCGTATGGCCTGGGGATATGTATAATTGTATATCATATACTAAGGCATCAAAAGCGTGAGTCTTGAATGACATGTTTGGTGTGAGTCCAACAATTATGCAACTCAAATTGAAGAAATGGGCTAACCTGACTCATCTAACCCTAGTCAACTTCACATATTATACTTATCTCTGCTACATGATAAAAAAAAATATTTATCTAAGTGTGTGGTTAAACTTAAAAGTTCAAATCCTTCTTACACTTTGCAGTAATGCAAAAAACTGCCAAATGGAAAGCAATGCTTACTTTAATCCTCTTAGGTACAAAAGGATTCTGAAATATATTGGTAAAAAAAGATTAATATCTATTGTTCAATATATATTGTATTATGACTGATATAGTAAGTATCTCGTATATGGTTGAATTTTTTCTCTGAATTCTAACTTGTAAATTAAATGAACCTGAAAAAAAAAGAAAAAGATACTAAGCCTGAGTTAATCATTGAAGTTTTGGAACCGGTTGAGGCTATTTCTTGCTTGAGTTGGTCTTGGTTTGGGTCTGGATTATACCCATGAAGTAGATGTGTAGCATCTTCTACGAAAGAATGAAATAGTGATTTCGTTGTTGTGGAATAAGAAATCTTCGTATCTTAATGCATGTATTTGATTTATTCGAAGTTATTAGAGTACGATCCACTTTTTGAAGAATGTAAGTCGAAGCAATAACAAAAATATTTCTAGTGGAACATTTTTCACAATCTATAGTTCAATAATAGATCGAGGGATAAGTAACTCGACTCATTCAGATACAGATCATGAATGTGTGGAATCCATTTTATGCAAGGGCGCATTGCTTTTGCTAATTTGAATTGAAAGATAATATCAATTCAATCTATTTTTGGCATGGTCAAGCCTGACACCAAGATCAGTGGGGTTTAAAGTTGGACTCTTAAGCTCAAAGCCGAAGTTAGGCCATCCAAGCCAGAGGTGTCATCTTACCATTGATATAATAAATCAAATGGTGAACTCGAGATCCCAATTTAAAATCTAGTCCAAAAGAGTTTATCCAAAAATAAAATCCGAAGTTCACGAAATCAAATCCACTAATATCTATAACTAAACATGAATTCATATACAATTTCCCTTCATTTTTTGACACCTTGTTATAGAAATGCATTTCTTATCATTAAATGGCTTTCAAATTAGGGAATTTTAAGGCATCTATTTTTTAATGATAATTAAGTGCTATGCTTAAAAGTGATCTCCAAAGATTATTTTTATTGGCCTTTTCTCCACAATCTTGAACTTGATACAACAAACTTGGGCCTTCTATGAGCATATTTCTTTTGAATTTCATCACTCGTTCGCTGAATTTAATTTTTCTTTGATTTTGAATGGAATGCTCCGCTTCAGATCTCCCAGGATGAGAGAAAAGCTTGGTCTTTGATTTTTCTTTACACATGTTGCAAATAAAGAGCTTCTTTAATTGTGTTTGATCTTGTCTACCTTATTCACCTTTTTCTTTTTAACTCGTTGAGTCACAAACGTGTTACCCTCAATTTTCTTTTGATTACGCTCACATTTTTTCTGAAAATCAAGGTATTCTAGCGTGTCACTTCAAATTTTCAGGTATCTTACCTGATTAATCTTTGAGGTATGTGTAAACCTCCCAGTCTACATACGCCGGGTAAAAAACTAAGAGGAGTGATCCTTTTTATGTTGAGGGAGATTTGATCCTAAAACTTCTCAGAAACAGAGGTGGGAATTAACTATCAAACTAATCTCTCAAAGTTATTAGGCTCACATTTATAGTATTTAGATGCACATTTATCCTCAAAGATCTCTTTGACATGTAAATGTTTCAATTAGGACACGTTTTCAACCACTTCTTTTTCGTTTTCGACACTATCTGATTTTATTTCCAAGCGGTTCACAATTTTTATAACCCCTCTTTTGAAATTTTGGGACCCAAACTTGTTGATCTTTACCAAATCAAACTTTTGTTGAGGTGGATTTTGGTAGATTCTACGTCTAGCTATCATTCTCATCATCATCATCTAATTTTGATTACAAAAATTCAACTTTCGATCCTTATTATTCAATTGCATTTCAAATTGATCAAGTTTTTGATGGATCAATTGAATTGATTGATTCAATCCTTGCATTCCTAAGAACATGAGCACTCAAAGAAACCATGATCAAACTATTGTCTTCCTTAGTCAACTCTCTTTAAAATCTCAATGAAAACATGCAGCACACTTTGACCATTCCAAATATCAAGTTTTCAAAAGCAGAACCTTTCCAAAAAATAAGCAGTTTCTAAAATGTAGCACATTTTCCAAAAGTAGTTGCTTCCAAAATATTAAGTTTTCTCAAAAAAAGAAAATTTTCTAAACATATCATGCTTTCTAAAGAAAACATGCTTTCTAGAATTCAGACACTAATTATCAAATGATGGAGAGATTGGTCCGTTGTCACCAAAGATCTGATAACATGATGAAGTCGAGAGTCCAATTTAACAACTGGTCCAAAAGAGTTTATTTAAAAATAAAATCTTAAATATTCTCAAATGAAATTCTCGAAATCAGATTCATTGATATCAAAAACCAAGCATGAATTCATATGTATTTTACGGTCACTCTTTGATATCTGATTATAAAATTAGTTATAACTTCGTCTATATATGTCAGAATTATACAAATTTGAATTTGTTAGAAACATTATAGAATAAGCTTTTCAATGAATCTAATTTTATAAAGACCTGGTATCATTTGGTACATCAAATATACATGTAAAGTCATATCATGCTTTTTGCCAATCAAATCAAATAAAACCCAACCGTTATTGATTAGATCTAAATCAATTCTTCAATAATACTTCAAGAAATCACCAAACCAAATAGATCTAATTCACAATTTGATAACGTAGATCTAAATTTCCAATCCACAAATGGATCACAATTAAATCTTGAAAAAATTAATCTTAACCATCTAATAAATATGAAAACCTTGGATATCGATCATAAATCACATCCCTCAATAATGCGTCTATAAATATGAAATTATTAAATCAACAATGTGCAGACCTTTTCTTGGATAAATGGTGAAAATAATATGAAAAAGGTTTAGATTTAAAATTCCTTCAAGAAATAACCAATTGACATAAGAATATATGAGATAATTGGTGTGTAATCTACAAGATGATGTGTTGCACTAAGTAACACTAAAGGTTGTAAAAAACCAAACAACTGAAGAAGAAGGAACTCACGTCCCTTTCTGTCTTCTTCCCACTCCTTGTCATGGGTGGAATGGGACCTTGTGCTTTCTTTACTAGCGCAAATCTTTCTATAGCCGTTATCTCTTGAATACCTCTCTACACAGGTGTGGGCCATTACAAACCCACCCCCTTGGATAAGAGTCGTCGGCTCTAACACTCTCATCTTCCAACACCTTAGTCCGAGAGTTGAATTAAGCTCTGATACCATCTGTAACGACTCGTCCCGCTACCATAATATTGTCCGTTTTGAAGTCCATACACTCTCATGGCTTTGCATTGCATTGGCCCCAAATGTCACACTAGAGCCCAAAATGCGTTGTGCTAAATGGGAGGAGTGTGTTAGCTTATAAACTCCTCTCCACTCCTTCTCTTAGGTGGTATGGGACCTTGTGCACTCCTTACTCGTGAAAATTTCTCTATGGCCACTCTCTCTCTCTTTCACCTCTCCACACAGGTGCAAGCCGTTACACACTCTCTCAATTTTATTGAAAAAAATAAACCTAAGACGCATTACAAGTCTCCAACGTGTTCTAGATAAATAGATGTAAGCAGGGGTCAAAAAAAGCCCCGGCGATATGTCGGCCGATAAGTTTCTCTCTCCTCCGATATCGACATTTCTCTCTCTTCCAGTATTCAAAACCGTGAAAAAACAGCAAAAAACCGTAAAAAACAGCAAAAAACCTTAGGAAACCGTATCGGAAGAACCGTGAAGAACCTTAGAACCGTGGAAAACAGTAAAAAACCGCAAAAAACCGTGGAAAACCGTGAAAAAAACCGTGAAAAACTGTATCAATTTTTTTTTTAAAAAAATAAAAATAAATTTTAAATACCGATATTTATGCATATCGGCCAATATGGTGACCGATATTGCGGACCGAATATCGATCATATCGGCCGATAATCATTTCGTACGGCCAATACATATCGTATCGGCCGATATTGTTCGGTCTTAAAAAACCGATACATATTGTATCGGCCGATATTTCGACCCCTGGATGTAAGGAAATTCTTTCCACAAGGATCCCATTCCCCATGTTTCTCTCTCCCACAAGTTGAAAGTTTTCTTGATTTCCTATACACTAAAATAAACTCTTAAAAGCAGCCATAACGGTTTGTCACCTTAAGCAAACCCTAGTTTCTAATCCATGTGGACTTGGTCCCATACTCATTTATGTGAAAACTTCATGTGGACCCATACCTCAATGGTCTAAGCCAATTAAAATTCATTTTTTTTTATCATTAAATGCCTTTTACATTAGAGAATTTTAAGGCATCTTATTTTTTATGATAATTAAGAGCTATCTTTAAAAGTGTTCTTCAAAAATTATTTTCATGAGCCTTTTCTCCACCAGATTGAACTTGATTCAACGGACTTCAGCCTTTTATGAGCATATTTCTTCTTATTTTCTTAAGCTTATCTAATTTCCACCCTTAATTTGTGCTTCTCTTCGGGGACTTCAGCCTTTTATGAGCATATTTCTTCTTATTTTCTTAAGCTTATCCAACTTCCACCCTTAATTTGTGCTTCTCTTTGGATTTGCTGGAGTCATGGATCCAATCCTCCCTACTTAGAGGTCGGGCCATGGTCTTTTCATTTGCATGTTGCAATTCCTCCATGTACATAAAAGAATGGAAACTATGAAGGTGATCTAAGAATGGAAAAATGCTTAGTATACATTAGGCGTGAGCTTGTTTCAAGGGTAATGGAGGGTAACCATCTTTTACCCCTATTTAGTAACTAAAGGGTAAGGTGTTAGAATATTTTCTTGATTGGATTGAAATTTGGGCATAAGGAAACGTTTGAGACTTTGAGATTTCTTGTTCTTTAATGTACTCAATCGAAATATAATACAATCCATCAAACATCCGTGCCTCAAGACCTTGAATCAATGATACTTTTATATAAATCATAACATTCATTATGCGGAAGCTTCATAACAAAAAAACATACTTGATTCCATGAGCTCTACGTTCGTATGGTCTCTTTCCTTGCTTTGTTTTGTCGTCTTCCTGTAAACCACATGTGCCTTAGAGTTTCTTCTCCTTTTCCCTTAATTTGTCTCTCAGTTTTTGTACAGTGATGGCTTGGAAGAGAGAGAATCGACATGGGCAGAGATGGACTTTAGGGCTGTGTTTATTCCTTAAATATCTCTTTCCATCAAAGTAGGCAACAGATCCTAAAAGATCTTTCCAAAACCTTGTGGCTTATTAGTGTGTGGGTCCCATTCAAATCCAAATCCATTAGGTCTCCCAATGTGGGTTAATCACGGTTTACATGAGGATAAAAAGTTTAGATTTTACTCCTCCAATCTCACATTTGAAAATCCTTTTGCAGAGGGTATTCATAAAGGTAACCCTTAGTCAAGGGTTGCCCTTGGTCAAGGATAACCGCTGCAAATTTACCCTTCATCCAAACGCAACCCTAGATATGCACATGAGATAAGTGATGCAACATGACTTTAAAGTATTCATAAATGCCATTTTTGCAAAAATAATTGCAAGGTTACCTTAATTCTTTTTAACTTTATCAAATTTCCATTTTGTCATTGTGTAAATAAATATTTATATTAATATCATTAATTTTAATTTTGTAACTTCTATTAGAGAATTTAATAAAAAATCAAGATACATTGGAAAAGCTAATGGAAATGAATTGGCAACCCCACTACAAGATCAAGACATACCATGGTCCTTGGTACATGATCATGACAAATGAACAATTCAAATTTTAGTAAAAAAATTAGGACTTGTTTAAATTCTCGATGAACAAAAATCAAGATACTAAATCTATGATTATGGTATATAAACAACCTAATACATGAGGAAAATAGGTATATTCATACTTACATACATCATTATGATAGATGAACAATTTAAGAGACATTTATGAGCAAAATTTCAAAATGAATAAATTTTTAATTTAGAGAAAGTTGAAACAATCATCATATAGTTCAGCACAATTTAAAGACACTAGAGAGCTATATCATTATAATGCCCTAATTTTTAAGTTACACATTTATTTAAGAACCATCTTGAATTGATTTCACTTTCTAAAACATATAAAAGGGAAAATGAATTTTACATGGTTGTGTTAACTTAAGATGGAGAACAAGAATAACAAAAACTTCGATTGAAAGACAATTTTATTCAGTGTATACAACTCTTTAAATAGAACATATACACAACAAACAATCCACAAAAAAGGTTGCCATTAACTTAGAGACTTCAAAGTAGGAGTTGTTGCTAACAAATTTCCTAAGGACTTGGTCATCTAAAGGAGGTATTAATAACAACTCTCCTAAGGACTTGGTCATCTAACAACAATCCTAAAGACTTGGTCAGCCTCAGACTTAATCTAAGTTTATTCTAAACTTTAACGCCCTACATTAAACTGAATGTTCATGCTAACATTTAGTTTAGAAAGGTACATCACCAGCCCAACCCCTCCGGCAACACGTCACTCTCAGTAAATGTGGTGCCGAGTAGCCTTGTAACACCCTCCCTCAAACTTGATTCTCTATCAAACAGAGACTAAGTAATCCCCGCAAATATGGACAGTTTGAGGTGTTTTGTCAGTATATCAGCAACTTGATCCTCACTCCTACAATAAATCAGATCAATGGTTCCATTTTTGACAAGATCACATAAAAATGGTACCACTCTCGTGCAGAACAAGATTCTTAGACAACTTGAGAGTTGAATTGTTATCACAGTAGACTAAAGTGAGGCCATTTGGGTGATAGTGTAGTTCTTCAACTAGTCTCCTCAACCAGATAGCTTGGTAGGCACATGAAGTAGCAGCAACATACTCTACTTCAGTGGTTGACAAAGTGACATTTTGTTGTTTTTTTATGACCAAGGTTGCACTCGAGCCCAACATAAAAACAAAACTTGATGTGCTTTTTCTATCATCAGGATCACTAGCATAATCGCTATCAGTGAAGCCAAATAGACCAGATTGTTCTCCCTTTCTATAAAATAAGCGAAAATCAGTTGTACCTTTGAAGTACCGGAGGATTCTTTTGGCAGCAAGGAGGTGTAGCTCTATAGGTTTTTCCATGTATCTGCTGATTAGACTAACTGCATGCATTATATTTGATCTAGTTGTTGTCGAGTACATGAGACCTCCCACTCTTTGCTTGTAGAGAGTGCTATCAACTTTCTGTCCGTCGGGATCTTTGATGAGCTTTAAACCCAGCTCCACTAGTGTACCCACTGAGTTGCAATTTTGCATTTGATACCTGTTCAAAACATCACGAACATATTTTTTCTTTGATATGAAGATACCAACAAAGATTGTACTACTTCGATGCCAAGGAATTAGTGCATCATGCTAAGATCAGACATGTCGAACTCAGTCATCATCGATTGTTTGAAAGCATTAAACATAGCACTATCATTTCCAGTGTAAATCAAATCATCCACATATAAGCATACAATAAGCAGTTGCCCTGCAGTTCCTGATTTTATAAATAATGTATGCTCATATGGGCACTTTTGAAAGCCTGATTTTGAAAAATATGCAGTTATACGACTGTACCAAGATTGGGGAGCTTGCTTTATCCCATATAAAGTCTTTATTAACTTGAACACTTTCTTCTCATTCTCCTGTTGCACATAACCTGGAGGTTGATCAACATAAATATGTTCTTGCCAATCATCATATAAAAATGCAGATTTCATGTCCAATTGGAAGATGGGCCATGAGTTTTGTGTTGCCAATGCAAGTACCAACCGAATGGTATCATGCCTTACAACTGGAGCAAAAACCTCTTTGAAGTCGATGCCGAATTCTTGCTTATAGCCTTTTGCAACTAGGCGTGCTTTGTACTTATCAACTTTGCCTTCTGCAGTCAACTTTGATTTGAAGACCCATTTGACACCAATCGACTTATGCCCCTGGGGAAGAGTTGTCAATTCCCAAGTGTTGTTTTTCTTAATGGTTGCGATCTCTTCATCCATAGCTTTCTGCCATTTTGGTTATTTGACAGCATCTTGAAATGCAATAGGATCACAATCTGAAAATAGAGCAAAATGTGTTAGTGAATCATCTGAAGGATCAACCCCACTTACCTCATAATCCAACATCCATGCTAGTCTCCTCTTGATGCATTGAGGCCTTGAACTTGGTTCAGATTCTTCTTCATGGGATGAAGGACTTGACAACTGCGTGGGAAATACATGTGGTAATTGTGGCCCACCGACTATAATCTCTAAAGGGCTTGACAAGCTCGTGGACTCAGAATGCAGAAGTTGTTCACCAACTATAAGTTGAGGATGATTTTCTTCATCATCACCATCAAAATTCACTGGAATATGCTGCCCTACATTATTAATAGCCAAGTCCACGTCTTTTCTTCATCAAATGTTACATCTCGGCTGATGACGATCTTTTTGGTGATATGATTATATAATTTATAGGCTTTTGAATGCTCACTAACCTCAAGAAAAAATTTTTTCTTCATTGTCATCGGGCTTTTTCCTCTTCTCACTTGGAGCATGTGCATATGCTACACACCCAAAATTCCGCAAGTGATCGACGCTTGGTTTTTGCCACTCCATGCTTCTTCAGGCGTCATATTTTTGACAGCTTTTATAGGGCTCTTATTTAATAGATAAATACTCCACAAGACTATCTCCGGCTAGAAACGCTTAAGAAGAAATGTACTATTCAGCATACTTCACACCATGTTTAAGATTGTACGATTCTTCCTCTCCACCACACCATTTTGTTGCGGGTGTAAGATACTGTAAGTTGCCTTTTGATGCCATGCTCCTCACAAAAATTTACAAATTCCCGTGAGTTATATTCTCCACCACGATCGGATTGAAGAACTTTAATATTTTGACCACGTTCTTTTTCAACAAGGCCCTTAAAATTTTTGAATATTTAGAAAGCTTCAGATTTTTCCTTCAAAAAATAGACCCATGTTTTCCGACTAAAGCCATCAATGAAAGTAATAAAATATATTTTATTACATTGGATCATGGTTCTATCGGCCCGCAAATATCAGAATGGACCAGCTCCAATAGCTTTTTGGCTATCCATGTTTTCCCTTTTGGGAAGACATCATGATGTTGTTTGCCAATGACACACTCTTCACAAACTTGGGGATGATGATCAATCTGTGGAAGTCCAATCACCATATTTTTCTGATGAAGAGTCTTCAAACCCTTGAAGTTTAGGTGCCCATAACGAAAATTCCATAGCCATGCTGGATCTTTCACCATAGTAGAAAAACATGGAAGGATATCATTCTTAATGTATAAAGGGAACATCTGATTTGTTGTCATATTAACTTGAGCAATCAGACATTTCTTTGGATCTTGAATTCGACAAGTTCCTTCCTTAATGATGATCTCAGAACCCTTTTCTACACTCAACAAATTATTTTTCAAACCCAGAACATAGAACACATTTGAAATAGTTTTTTGAGAATTTTTTAAAGTTTGAATTTTAATATTGCCCTTCCCCATAACAGAAATGGTAGAATTGCCTCCAAATTTTACAGAAGTACGAAAAGAATCATCTATCTCAGAGAATATGGACTTGTTTCCACACATATGGTTACTTAATCTAGTGTCCAAGTACCACATGTTTTGATAAGTATCTTCTGTTGCATTCTGTTGCATTGCAAGTCATAAGAAAAGTAACTTCATCTTCTTTCTTTGCAAAATTTGATTTCGAACCCTTTTCCTTAAAAAAGATTGTCCGGTATTCATAATGATAATGACCATACCTATTATATCGATAGCATTTGACTTTTGATTTATCAAATAACTTTGATTGGTTACCTCCTTGACGATTATTGCATCCTCTACCTCTCCCTTTGGGGTCAAAAACTTTATTGGTTTCTGATTTATCATGTGTGGATTGATCATCACTGTTGTCTCTTCCTTTATTCGACCGTATCCTTTTCTTTTTGAAGATTGGTTATTGAATGAGAATTGTAACTGCAATGCTTGCTCCACTGCTAAATGCTTATTTATCCGTTGCTCGTGGACCATCAGCGAACTCATCAATTCATCGATCGAGAGTGCATCAAGATCTTTTGACTCATCAATCGAATAGACCACATAATCGAACTTCGAGGTCATTGATAGAAGAATCTTCTCAATTATGGTGACGTCCACCATCTTTTCTTCGTTGAGTCTCATCTTATTTGCAATCGACATTGTTTGAGAGAAATATGTTGAAATAGACTCTGTTGGTTGCATGCAAAGATTCTCAAATTCAGTGCGAAGCGCTTGTAGATGTACACGTTTCACCTTTGCAGTTCCTTAATACTTCAATTTCATAGCATCCCAAATTTGCTTCGAAGTATCTTTGGGGTGAATCGTCTCCAATATTGGTTGATCAATTGCTTGGAATAGGTATATCTTTACTTTAAGGTCATTCAATCGTTGTTCCTCTAGCTTTTTCTTTCTGAGCTTCCGTTAAGGTACTGCTTAACGTAGTTTCTAAAATATTAGTATCAACGAGATGCCAATATTCCTTGGATCTCAAGACATTTTCCATTAACATGCTCCAATGATCATATTGATCATCAACATGAGGTATAACAGACTGCACAAAATTCTCTGATGCCATGGAAATGATATTAGATAGTAGTTGTTATTGCCTTTGTTAATGAGAGCAACAAATGAGCAATAGAAACGCCAATTCAGAGTGAGAGCAGCAGCAACAACTGAATTCCTCCACTTTCTTCGTTGTAGGTGCAGTCCCACTTTCTTATGACGCTATTTTGTAAGCAACAACAACTATTCAGAGAACCTGGCTCTAGATGCCAATTGTTAACTTAAGATGGAGAACAATAATAAGTAAAACTTAGATTGAAAGATAATTTTATTCAGTGTATACAACTCTTTAAATAAAACATATACACAACAAACAATCCACAAAAATGGGTTGCTAACCCAACAACTTAGAGACTTCAAAGTAGGAGATGTTGCTAACAAATATCCTAAGGTCTTGGTCATCTAAAGGAGATGTTAATAACAACTCTCCTAAGGACTTCGTCATCTAACAACAATCTTAAAGACTTGGTCAACCTTAGACTTAGTCTAAGCTTATTCTAAATTTTTTCTCATACCCTCTCCTCTCTTCTCGTCTTTGAGTTCTCTCTTTCTCTCTGTCACTCTCTCTCTCTTGCTTTTTTATGCAATGATTGTGTTTGAAATTTGATGTAGTGCACGTGAATGGAGATGGTTGGTCTCCATTGCACTATCTGTAAGTGGATGGGCCTCGGTGTAGTATTTGTGTTTGGAATGGAGGCGGTTTAACTCATTGCAACATTTGTGGGAAAATAGGAATAATTGTTGCCTCATGTTTGAAGGTAGGAGGTGATAGGAAATATTAGCACATATGGAAGCCATTTATCCCTTGATTGGGAGTTATATAATTCTATTATACAGTTTCCTTTTATGTAGACCATCATTTATTGTATTTCTTTTATATATACAATAATCTATAATCCATCTTCTCTCAATTGAGGAAGATACTAGAAATCCTCTCTCTAATTTTCACATGGTATCAGAGCCAGGTTATTTTATTGGGATTTTTTTAACTTTTCTCGGTAAATTTTTTTTTTTCCTGTTTGCCGTTCCACCGGCTCAGTTGAACTATTATCCCGCCGCTAGCATTTTTTTTTTCCCCAGATCACAGGTGCCAGATCATGACCGAGCACCTGATCTGAAGAGGAAATCAGATCAGTTCCGTTGACCTGTTGCCCCTTCATTCGGCTGCTCTTCATCTCTCAGACCTTCGAATCAGAGATCTGCCTGCAGCCCCTTTTCGGTGCCCCTTTCTTCTTCCCGTGTTAGGGAGAAGCCCTTTGCCCATCTGCATTTCTCAGGCCGCATTCCGATCTGCCAACAGCAAGATCGCCCCGCCTGGATTTGGGCATTTTTTTTGGCTGCTGGTCATCACTGGTTCCGCCATCGCTGCTGCTATTCCGCACCTTCATCTTGGACGTTTTGCTGCTGCTCATCTGAATCGGTTGTCTTCTTCATCACCGGACCCCTTGCCGGTGAATCTGATAATCCAGATCTGCCGGTACTCACCGTGTCTGCCCATTGCTTCATCTGCGGCTGTTCATGATCTGCCTGCTCTGTGCTCTGACTGCCTCTCTACCCCGACGTTGTTCCCTTTTTTCGCTGGTCTGTCAACGACCCACCCACCGTCGTGCGTTATACGCTCTTCTCTAAGATTTCTGCTGCTCTGTGCTTGTTGTGGCGGTCCTTGCTCCCTTTTTTTTTTTTTTTTGGGATTTCTGCTGCTGTCCGCCCCGTTTTGCTGTCTCGCCGGTCTATCAGAGATCCACTCTTTTTTCTGCAGCGTCGCCGGCTCTACCTTCTGCTCCGCTGCCCTCACCGCCCATCTTGGCCGCAGCCTAGGGAATAGAATCTGGCTGCATCCCGCACGCCAGAATTTTTATTTGCACTATCGGATCTGCCCGTCGCCACTTCATTGCATTCATGATTGGCTGGAGATTGGCCTTTGGCCCGGTTGCCTTTGTTCTTGCCGTGATCACCATTTTTTTGGTAGCACCATTACCTATGACAGATGGGGAACTCTCCTTTTGGGCTTATCTACTGCTATTGGGATTTTATGTCTTTGAAGCCTATATGGAGCTATTTTGTCTATCTCTTATGAAGATGAGATCGCCATCCATTCTTGAGGAGGACCGCAGCACCCTCACGAATTTTTTTCGTCTTCCCCATTCAGGTAGGCACATATTTAGTGCCCATCTCGCAGGTATTGCTCTTACAGTCCCTTCTCATTCAGTTTGGATCATTGATACAGGTGCCAATAACCACATGTGTTCTTCTTTATCTTTATTTTCTTCTTATAAACCTTGTTCCACCCCATCCTCTGTTCACCTTCCGGATGGATCACTTGCACCTATCACACATATTGGGATTGTTTCTCTTTCCTCCACTCTTGTGCTTGAGAATGTTTTCTTTCTTCCCTCATTCAAATTTAATCTCTTATCTGTGAGTCAGCTTACCAATTCTACTTCTTGTTTAGTGACGTTTTCTTCTACCCAATGTCTTTTTGAGGACCCATCAACGAAGAAGATGATTGGACAAGGTGATGTTCATGAGGGGCTTTACTACTTCCGTACGGCTTCGGCACTGGCTGTTATTCAACCACCCACCCTTGATCTTTGGCATTTGCGCCTTGGTCATTTGAACCGTCGCAGTTTGCACATGTTAGCTAAGGAGGTAGCCCTTATTTCTTGTTCTAAAAATCTCATTTGTGACATTTGTCCACAAGCCAAACACACACGCTTGCCCTTTCCTTCAAGTTCTATCACCAGTAATAGACCATTTTCCTTGATTCACTGTGATATTTGGGGTCCATTTTCTCAACCCTCTTTGAATGGATCTCGATATTTTTTAACCATAGTCGATGATTTTAGTAGATGCACATGGCTTTACCTCATGCTCATCAAGTCTGCCACACAATCTATTTTGCAATCATTTTTTGCCATGATTCAGACCCAGTTTCATTCTTGCATCCATTCTCTCCACTCGGGTACTGGTGGTGAACTTTTTCCCCTTATCCAACAAGTTTGTTCGGATAATGGAGCTGAATTTCTTTCTTCTTCTATGCAACATTTATTTTCCACTCATGGGGTCATTCATCAACGGAGTTGTGTCGCAACTCTACAACAGAATGGCATTGTCGAGTGTAAGCACCGTCATCTCCTTGAGGTTGCTCGTGCACTTCGTTTTCAGGCACACTTATCCTTACAATTTTGGGGTGAGTGCATCCTCACAACCACCTATCTCATCAATAAAATGCATACTCCTCTTTTATCATGCAAATCTCCACATGAAGCTTTGTTTCACTCCAAACTGGACTATTCTCGTTTGCGTGTCTTTGGCAGTTTATGTTTTGGTCACAACTATAACATCAAACATAAATTTGACCAACGAGCTAAACCCGGTATTTTTGTTGGCTACCCTTATGCACAAAAAGGTTATCGTGTTTTTGACATAGCCACTAAAACCATTTACACCTCTCGTGATGTCTCTTTTTACGAAGGCATCTTCCCTTATCATGATTTGCCTACTCCAACCTCTTCTCCTGTTACACCATTGCCCCTATCTGATGACCCTACCTTTGATTTCCCTTCTCCTTCGTATATTGCTAATTCTCCACCACCAGTCCTCCACCCACTCCCACCATCGGTTTCACCTGTTGCTTCTTTTGATTCTAGTCCGCCCAGCAGTGCTCTGCCTTCCATTCCCTCTCCTGTTGCTCCTACACCAGCCGCTTGGCCTAGTCACATTCGACGCCCACCGCCCCATCTGGGTGATTATCATTGCTCCACTGCCACTCAAGAGCGTCCACCTTCTCCTTCCGCTTCCACGTTGACAGGTACACCTTACCCTATTTCCCATTATCTTCATACTGTTAATCTCTCTGTTGCACATAGAGCATTTCTTTCCACTATTTGTTCCATAGATGAGCCTTGTACTTTCTCTCAAGCTGTTAAGTTTCCACACTGGAAAGATGCCATGGAACAGGAAATTGCAGCCCTTGAAAAGAATAATACTTGGAGTCTCACTTCTCTTCCTGTCGGAAAGAAACTCATTGGTTGTAAATGGGTGTACAAAGTCAAGCATCAGTCAGATGGTTCCATTGAAAGATATAAAGCTCGCTTGGTTGCCAAAGGCTTCACTCAGATTGAAGGACTAGATTATCACGATACATTTGCTCCTGTTGCTAAACTGGTCACAGTTCATGCCTTTTTGTCTATTGCTTCTGTTAAGCATTGGCCTCTTCATCAGCTTGACGTCAACAATGCTTTCTTACAAGGTGACCTTGTTGAAGAAGTATACATGATTCTTCCACCTGGATTTGCACGACAGGGGGAGCAACGAGTTTGTAAGCTAAACAAATCTCTTTATGGGTTGAAGCAGGCTTCTCGACAGTGGTTTGCCAAGTTTTCATCTACTCTTATTCAAGCTGGATTTTCTCAGTCTAAGTCTGACTATTCATTGTTCACACATCACACCGGAAATTCTTTGACCTTTGTATTGGTTTATGTTGATGATATCATAATCACTGGTGATGATGCTTTGGTCGTTCAACGCCTCAAGTGCTTTCTTGAAGAGAAATTTTATATTAAAGACTTGGGGTGCCTAAAATATTTTCTTGGCATTGAAGTCGCACGTTCTCAGAAGGGTATTTTCCTCTCCCAAAGAAAATACCTTCTCGACATTCTCAAGGATACATGATTTATTGGTGGACGTGTCTCAAATTTTCCAATGGAACAAAAGCTACACTTATCACCTAATGATGGGACTTTACTTCCTGATCCCACCATATATCGTCGTCTCGTGGGTCGTCTTATATACCTCACTGTTACCAAGCCTGATATTAATTATGCAGTCCATATTCTTAGCCAGTTTATGCACTCTCCTCGTAGTGCACATTTGGACGTCGCCCATCGTGTGATTTGCTATTTGAAGGGTTCCCTCAATAAAGGGATCCTTTTATCTTCATCTACCAGCCTTCATCTACAGGGATATTGTGATTCTGACTGGGCCAGTTGTCCAACTACTCGGCGGTCTACCACTGGTTATTGCACCTTCCTCGGTTCCAACCTTATTTCGTGGAAGACCAAGAAATAGCCTACAGTTTCTCGATCCTCCGCTGAGGCCAAGTGTCGCGCCATGGCAACTTTGACATGTGAGCTTCAATGGTTGAAGTACTTACTCAGTGATCTTGGTATTCTCCATCCTTCACCTATCACCTTATTTTGTGACAATCAAGCTGCCCTACATATTGCCAACAATCCCGTATTCCATGAACGGACAAAGCACATCGAGCTCGATTGTCATTTTGTTCGGGAGAAGCTCCAGTCTGGGCTTCTTATCCCTTGCCACATTCCTTCTTCCCATCAACTTGCTGATGTCTTCACCAAGCCGTTGGGTAAAGATGTCTTTCATGACATGATTTGCAAGCTGGGCGTTACTCACATACACGCTCCAACTTGAGGGGGAGTATTAGCACATATGGAAGCCATTTATCCCTTGATTGGGAGTTATATAATTCCATTGTACAGTTTCCTTTTATGTAGACCATCATTTATTATATTTCTTCTATATATATAATAATCTATAATCCATCTTCTCTCAATTGAGGAAGATACTGGAAATCCTCTCTCTAATTTTCACAGGAAACATGTATGAGTACCGCATAGAGATGGTCAAAGCAGCAGTCACTTTGACAAATGGTGGATGAACCATGATTTGACGAACGACTATAATTTAGAAAATGGTAAAGACTCCATGAAGGGGTTATGCTTAATAGCTTTATGAAATTATGATTTTTTTAGGGTGGCCATATAGACACAGATATTTTCTGTTAGGAGACACGAGATTTAAAAATCCTGAGTGAAATTATCATTTTTCCCTCGGTATTCTACATGGTCGAATTGACCGTCTGGACTATCTCTCTTATATGGAGCGAGAGTCAAAAGGTTTGAGCTGTGGAGAGGGATTTTCAAATGAGACGGTTTCTCGACCGATTTCTTCAAACAATGGATCACAATTCATCAATTCTGAATTTTATGAATTCCGAGACTGAATTTAAGTGAAAAAGGGTATAGTTTTGGACTTAAAAAATCGTACTCAAAGAATTAACGAATTTCGGAAGTTCCAAAGGAGCTTGATTAGGTTCCGAAGGAACAGTGATTTCGGAAGTTCCAAAGAACACTGCAAGTTCTGAAGCATGTTCCAAGGGACATAAAAGTGATTTTTGAAGTTGTTTCTAAATTTGTAAAATTTGAAATTTAGAAATATAATTATTTTCAGTAATCAGTTTCAAATGCTATTATTCTAAATTTAAAATGAGACTAACTCTAACTACTTGTGTGTTTACTTTCAGTAATGAGTATTTACTTTTCTACACACTAAACCTCTAGGCATATCTCAATATGCCTCAATGGTCCTATCCAGAAGACAATACGAGAATGATCTGAGCAATTTACATTTCAGTGTTGTACCCTTTGGGCCTCTCTCAATATCTCTCCATGGTTCATTCTAAAAGAAAATACTAGAGAAGGCACTAAGTACTTTCATTTTTATCTTATTGAGTGTTTTGGATAGCTAACTCCTTTGCTTTAAGTTAAAATGAAGTAGTAACGTATAAGTGGAGTCACAACCATCTCCTTACTTTCTGGAAAAATAATCAAAGGGATTATTTTTGCTATGTGTAATATCTGTGAACCTATATTTACATATACTTTTATTTTCATAGATTTTTGCAAATACTCGAAAGTCTATGCTGAGGAGACTCAACTATATCTTATTGCAAAATTGTTGAAAAATCTAGACTCTAAGACAATGAATGGGACCCATGGTTATTATATGGATCGAAAATACTAAATGAATTAGAAAACGAGACTTGACATCGCTTCCATGTAAGAGATGATTATTTGTTCTAACTATTATAACAGAAGCATGAAAAGGTGTCAGGGAGTCGAGGTCCTATTAGTTTATAAACGGAGTATGGACCCATTTACGTGTCTAGAAGTTAATATGTTGATGGAATTGGACGAAGGTGCATAGACGTTAGTAGTCAGTTCGAATTATATGTGGTATATTGTGATGATTGTGTATGTAGGAAATGTGTGTTTGGGTCTTGCGACCGAAACTATGATAATTGGTAAAAAAATGGTACTCTCCAATGTAGACCCAAGGTAAGAAGGCACACACGGAGAAATATGAGAATTGCCATGGTAAGTGGTTATGGGTTATTTCCTGGTATGGGAACGTAATAATGGAAACTGCTTTCACACACTTACCCGTTGGGTTGTTATTGACCATTGGTGTCGTATAGCTCTTATAAGATGCTGCATTTTGACCGTGTCAGGACTTAATACAATTAGGACTTGTGCCATGAAGCATGTTTAGTGCTTCAATTGTGTGAAAAGATAATGACAGGAATTGGTAAATATGACAGATGATATAAATGGTAAAAGTAGACCATTGTTGATATTTCTGATTTTGAGAATTTAATTGCATTGTACTTTTATCTAACATGCAATATTATGTTAAGATATTTTGTGAGATCTCTTGATTGGGCTAGGAGCTCACATCCCTTATAATGTAGGTTTAGCTTCTAAGGAGAGAATAGAGGAACCTCCACTGAGATAGAACCTATGCAGTCAATCATTTTTTCCACTGATGGGAAATATGTTTACTATACATATTTTCATGCTAATGATGTACTTTTGATCATTATGCTGCCTATGACATATTTTGTCTAAGCATGTATTAACTATCATACTTTCGTATGCTACTCTGATGAGTTAATGATATGTTTAGGTTTGGTATGAATCATGTTTGTTCATGGGGTTTATAGCGCATGCCTGGAATCCACGTGCGTAGAGCACGTGTGATAATTTTGTGTTGGACTTGTTTGTAAATGAAGAATCGAGTCCAAGGAAGTTGGAGAGATGATTTGGAACAATTATATATATAAAAAATTAATCACATTTTCCAGACCTACAAGGGGTGGGGCATGACATTTATGCTATGTAAAAAGCAAGTATCATATTGAATAAACTATAAATAAGACTATAAACAAGCGGAGTTGAGCCCTCTTTGTCATTGTTTGGGTAAATGGACTTAAAAGATGATAATCAGTTCATTTGAAGAGAAACAAGTGAAGTCAGTATAGATTGTTAGTATCTTAATATTATCAATTGCGAGGACCGATGTTGTCGGTTTTATAAATTAAAAAAAATTAGTGAAATTTGAATAGAAATATCTACACCTACGTTAGAAATACAAAATAAATCCCTTAAATTAATAATTAAGTGCATAGTAAAATTTATATTAGAACAAAATGGAGATAATCACTATTTAAAAGAAAATGGAAAACAATCGATACTAACTTCACTGTCCGTAAAATTACCTCTGTGTGTGTAGGTATGAAGGCTTTTACATGTCTTAAAAATCAGTACGATATTATACTCTAAAAAGCCTAAACAACTTGAATCATAAAAAAAAGTGAAAAATGGAAAATAAATACACAAATATTAAAAGTTTACTATTCTTTGTCATATAATTTGTTGAACATATTTTGAAATGGAGGTGATGAATCCTCTCGACTCAAGTTTGACACATCATGGGACTTCAAAATGTGTGACCCAACTCTAATTTTATGATCCATTAGTGTGACCCGAGTTTATCCAAAGTCCTAACCCGGTTGGTGTAATCAGTCCTCTTAGATGTGACCGATATATGCGACAGAACAGTCAAAAGAGTTACTTTCCTTATTACTCCGAGGCATGAAGCAATGGGCTAGAAATTGGAGAGAAGAAGAAAAATGAAGCAGGTTACATGGCCGGGCGCGTCGGACTCCGCCCGCTTTTCCTCTCTTCCTTTAGCCAAGAGGCGCCCCAAAGAAGAATCCCATAAGAGGAGATGCGGCCGCTCCCTCGCTTCTCCACCACTTCCTCCTGCTCCGTCCCCCGCCTCGCCCGACCACGATTTCTCCTCCCTTCCCTACGATGTTCTCACTAGGATTACCGCTTCCTTCACCCTTCCCAACCTCTGGGCGGCGAGCATGGTCTGCAGTTCGTGGCGGGAGGCGCTCCGCCCCTTGAGGGAGGCCATGGTGTTGGTCCGCTGGGGGAAGAGATTCAAGCACGGCTTCGGCGGCATCCGATCCAATCCCCACAAGGCCCTCGAATCCTTCCTCAAGGCTGCTGCCCGAGGCTCTGCTGCTGCCATGGTTGACGCGGGCCTTCTCTACTGGGAAATGGGAAAGAAGGAAGAGAGCATCGCTCTTTACTGCAAGGCTGCAGCTCTTGGTGATCCTGCTGGGCAGTGCAATCTTGGGATTTCCTACTTGCAAGGTAATTCCCTTTCTTTCCTACGAAATTCAATTTGCAAAGGTTTCCGGTTTAACTTTACCTTCCAACAACAAAAAAAAAGGTTTCCGGTTTAACTAATTGATTAATTAATCATACTAACAGAATAGATGAAAAGGAAACGCATTTGAAAGGACACCCAAGAGGGGAATTGAACTATCGGACAATTACCAACTGGGGCCCATTACTAGAAAATTCCAGATGAACTGTAATCATCCAAATTCCAGAATTTATGAATTCTACTAATTTTGGAATTTGGAGAAGTCATACTCTCTCGTTTCTCTAGGCTGTGATCTCATCGTTTCCAATTTGCAAAGGTTTCCGGTCATGCTCATCCCCAATGCAGTTCATTTGAAACCTAGGAAAGATAAAAACCCCGGTGAGAATAATGGAATCCCCTTGTTTGATGTGAAACGTAAGCATTCCTTCAAATTTGACCTAGAGAAGACGCACTCAAGAGGAAACCACAACAATTGGATAACTTTCTATAAATGGTGCTTCCATGCCTCTATTTCCCCGACTTTGCCCTAGCAATTGACTCCAGTCTGTGGGAACCTCCTTTTGTAATCAAACTTCACTATAAACACACAAACACACATTTTCTGCTTGTTATTTCTGTGACTTCCACACACTCGACAGTTCTCATAATTGTAGGAGTGGAAAATTCATTCTGGTAGAGGGCCCAATGAGAAATAACAGTGAAGAACATCTTCTTGTTTTTGAATAGCTTTTCTCCTCGTCCCTCAATATTGTGTACTTCATATCCATCCAAGTTCCTCATAGCATCATTTGAAGAACTGAGGAAGCACACATAGATTTTTGCTCTCTTACACAAATGAGATCTAATTCCGTGATTGAAAAATGATCTCAACCTTTTACCGTTGGGTTTAATCCAAGCAACCCAAAAATATTCTAGTACCAAATATAGTGCATCACTTCACAAATTATGAGGATTGCATAGGTTATCATCCAATTCTGCATCTCTCTATTATCATTCCAAAAAAAAAATCTGCCTTTACCTGCTGAAAACATAAATACATAATTCATTTAGGCCAGAGTGATCTTGTATTTTAAGGTGATTGCAAGTGAAGGTTTTTATTTTTGACATTTTTAAACTTCAATTCGGACTGTTTCGCTGCCTGTGGTAGTTTCAGAATTAAAGAGCTAACCTTTGTAAAAAAGGTCTTAAGCCTTGAATGCTATGTCAAACCAGTCCGTAACAACTTTCAGCAAAAAGTCTTTTAAATAAAAAATGTACTTCAGCTGACTCATATAGTAGTGATAACAGAAGTATCATTAGTTCTTATCATCATCATTGTCATCAACTTGTTAAATGGTAAAATTACTTGAACCAATCTCACAACCTGTGATTGAACCAGTGAGCATTTACCAATTTATTTTCATTATTGCTGCTGCTGTTATTATTACTTGGAAAATAACATTTGTTATTATTACTACTTTATTGATGGTAAGTAGTGTCCTTCCTAAAAAAACAAGTAATAATAGTAGTTGAGGTTAATAGCAACTCTCATTTTTACAGCTAAACCTCCAATGCCAGAGGAGGCTGTGAAATGGTTTTACAAAGCTGCTGTTGCTGGTCATGTGCGTGCACAATACAATCTTGCACTTAGCTTGCATCATGGCCGTGGTGTGGAGCGCAATCTATCAGAAGCTGTATGCAATGTCCCTTTCAATATTATATTTCTTTTTGAATTTCCCTACTTTAGTCACGTTCAATTAGATACTCAATTTTCTTTATAATAATGGATATTCTGATGTTTTTTAGCTGATCTAGATAAGCTGACACTATGCAATAGAGACTTCCTTTTGCCCTTACTTTTGACATTTCCATACATGAAAGCAGTGCTTCTGATTTCTTGTTACAGATTTACTTCTTTGGAAATAATCCTCAGGCTACTATTGACTAGAAAGAGCACGACTTTGACTGACCTGGACCCAAATCCAATACATATTTTCTCAAAGAAAATTCCATCCTTAGACCCTGAAACTTCAATGTTCAAAATGTATTTGGACAAAACCCCAGATAATATTAAATGTCTTTCCAAATTATAGGTAAAACTGTAAAAGCGCTATCATTACCCATTTGAACAAATCATTTTACAAACGCTTAGGGCATGTTTCTCCACAATTGTAGCCAAGCAATTTGATTTCCTTGATGGTACCTCATTGTATGGAAAATGAAATATATGTAATCGGTTTCCACAATTATCATTTTTTATTATTTGGTGTGACAAAGGGTTTCTAAAATTATTCTATTTTTAGGTGGATGAGGCATAAGTTGTATAACTCAATCCCACGTGATTCAAGAGGATGATGATGATGACATGAACAACAATATTCATAAACGTTATATACATTATATAGTTAACTTAGCCAGTATGTTACTTACAAATGGTAATATTATATAATAAAGAGTGCAATTGGATAGGGCTTATTGTTACAACCTAGAGATTGTAGGTTCAAGTCCCATGGGCGTCAAACATGCAATCGACCCATGGAAACAACTTTCCAAATCTAAATATAAAGGCTAACTCTAAATTGATGGGATAAATGGCTTAGATGGTGATGTTGATGATGAAAGAGTGCAATTGGGTCAAGTTTTGGTAAAATTATGCAATCAATTGTGCATAACTATGCCCTTGGTATAGTGACCCTGTTTTGTCATCTTTTATAAAAACCAAATAATCTGAATGAATTGTTTTAAACCCAATATTGAGAACTGAATTGTTGAGTTTTTCAAATATGGCCGAGATGAATTGCTCAAATCATATATGGCTTATTGGCTTTTCAAACCTTGTATATGTTATGTGCCTACTAGGGCCCAACTTGGTCGGTGGGTTGGGCAACCTAGTATAGGATCGGTTTAAGGGCTTGATTTTCCGTGTTCCATCAGCTTTTGAGGTATTGGTCAAGGAACCAATCATTTGGTATCAAAGTAGGTACCATGTCTTGGGTTGGATCCTGGAGGGGTGCCTTATGAAAATGGCTACCTATCCTAGAGCAAAGCCGCCACATAAGTAGGAATTGCTACCTGATTTGAAGTGAGAGCCACATCATCGAGTGGGTTGCCTAGTCGTCGGCTCGGAAGCGTGGTGGTCTGTTATGTGCCTGGTGAGGCCCAACTTTGGGGGGGGGGGGGTGGTGCGGGGGCGGTCTTTCCCTATGAACAAATCCTTGTGGATTTTCATGCATACCTAAACTTGAAATAGACATGTAAATATTTTTAGATAAGCTGACAATGGCCAGTTTTATTTAGAGTGTAGAGATAATTGCATCACTCTGATTTACAAGGAAGCAAATGTTTCATGATTATCAATACCATAACTTTGAGTAAAGCCCTTGTGTCTAAGTGGGTTATATATTCATCAACATCCATTTAGGATGATACTAAAAGTTTCAGATTAACACCCAAAAGGTTACTTTCTTGCAAGTAAATCAGTTATATTCTAAGTATGGTAACAATAGTTCATCTATATAGCCATCTAGCATGCTATTGCACATTGCCGTGATGGATTACAAAGAGCAGAATTTGGGACTTCGGGATGGACAGAAGAAAGAGGAACAATGAATAACATGAGCGAATGAGACACGCTGATAGGAAAGAAACATTGAAAAGACAAATAGTCTTACTACCATTTCCATTTCTTGTATCAATGGGAAAATATAAGGTGACTTTGGTGCTTTTCATGCACGCCCCATTTCCATGGTAAATCTAACCTCACACCAGCCAACTGGATTTCGAACCTTCCAGTTATGGTCAGTGCCATGCTTTCGCTTGTTTGTATCAGTGCAGTATTTTCCATGGGAAAAGCGATTACGACATGCACAGAAGAGGAAAATTTATGGCAATTTTTGGCTTTCTATTTTTTTATCCTCTCCCATTAGAAAATGATTAATGTGGCCTCATTTTCCTTGTTGCAAAATTACCTATTTCCATCCAAGTGGATAATGTCAAACAAGGTCTAAGGGATTTCCAGGAAGAGAAACGGATCAGTACATGTCTTACTGGATGTTTGGTCTCTGCAGGTGAGAGTTTGGATTATGTTTCTTTTTGAGTCCTCCATAAACTTTCCATAACATTTTGTTATTCCTTCAGAATGTTGGCAAAACCCTTGATCCTCATGGTTTTACTTGTAGATGACATTGTAGTTGTGGAAGGGAAAAAGGTGGTCTTTCTTGGCCTGCCCAACATCCTCAGTTCTGCTTCTAGGTCCATGATATATGTGGAGAAGCTGCTGACATGCAGTCAGCACATAAGACCCATGATAGGGTGGGGGCGGGCTGGAGTGTTGTTGATCATATTTTAAGACACAATGGTTAAAAGGTTTTGAGAATGAAGAATATGTTTTCTCATTTAGAATTGAAAAAAGTATAACTAAATTCACAAGGAAATAGATCTAAATTTAAGTGTAAATTAAGATATTCAGTTGTAGTGCTGGTTAGTAGAGTAACATTCCGTTTGTTTCTTTTAGGGAGGTTATACTCCAGGTTCCATGGAGTTTGGTACCTGCAAGATCTTCCAAACATTTATTTTGCAAATTAAAGAAATAAAGTTTTCCCCTTACTATTGTGTTAAATTAAGTTCTTAGCTTGACATCATCTTTCATTTATTTCCTGTTTATTTTAGGACTCCAACAATGTTTCTTCAGATGAAACAAGATTTCCTGATAATAGGTTCTGAATTCAGGCGAAGTGGTATTTGAGGGCTGCTGAAGGTGGAAATGCCCGTGCCATGTATAATACTTCCCTGTGCTACTCCTCTGGTGAAGGATTGGTGCGCAGTCATCAGCAAGCAAGGAAGTGGATGAAACGAGCAGCAGATTGTGGTCACAGCAAAGCCCAATATGAACATGGTCTTAGGCTTTTCTCAGTAAGTTCAAATGTTCCCACCCACTTGCTAAAGTTTCATGGATTGTGTGCCTTCCATTCCAGCAATTGGCTACAATTCAAACTACTATTTCCAGTTGTAATAATTATTTTAAGAACTTCCAGGATGACAGACTTAGCTAGTGACTGTTCATTAGGGTGGTGGGATATGTCGAGGTCAACTTGTCCTTCTGTCCAATTTATAAGGGTGGTTGGATGTCTAGGTGAACACATAGATGGGCGTGGACAATTTTCAACCCATGAGATTCACCTTGGGACTGGGGGTGTGCCTCGGTGGGCCATGGAAAATCTCAATGGTGAAATTGAAATTTTGGATGTCGAGTAAAAAACCCTAAGATGATTGGATGGGGCAATCTACCCAATCCCTTTCTATGTGGTTCTCTGAGTCTATTATTCTAATTGTTTTCCATCATCTTGGATCATGGCTTACCATATGAAGCAGTAAGAGGTATACTTATTAAAGAAAAAGGAGTCAACATTATGAATCTGTCTTTATTTATTTATTATTTATTTTTGCTCTCTAATGGCTGACTTTTGAATCAAACTCTAGCTATTAATGTGGGTGCCTTGTCCTCCCTCTCTGTACATTTGGTTTATATTGGTTGTTTTTTTGTTGTCACTGGGATGGAAGTGATAATTTTATTTCCATTTTATTTGAAATTTCATATCAGTCTCTAATCTTGGGTTGCTTTTTGCCCTTTGTATTAGTCAGGGGAAATGATCACAGCACTAGTATACCTTGAGCTTGCAACAAGAGCTGGTGAAACTGCTGCTGCTCATGTCAAGGATGTGCTACTCCAGCAGCTGTCACCAACTTCTCGAGCTAGTGCCATGCTATCTGCAGACAATTGGCGGGCTTTACGTTATTCTCATTGATGTATGCTCGAACACCTTTAATGTGCCTTTGCTTCAGATCTGAAACTTTCGTTCATGCCAAGGACTGGAAGCTCTCCAATGTCACGAGTTTTTACCATGCTTTCACAGACAACTTCAGGCTTTACATACTTCTTGCTAATTGTATGTTCACTTACCTTCGTGCATCTTTCTGATTACTTTACTTATTCAGAGATAAATATATGGTGATTGCATCCTTTGTTTGCCCCCCAGAGTGGAAGTCATCTTGTGATATATCACACTTACGAAATTAAAACAAAACTTGGAAACTTGCTCATACATGCCTCAATGTATATTGTAGCCCAATTTATTTTGTAGTATTTAGCATTGCATTAATGCCGTTGTTCTGGGTTGTGATTCCTCGTCATCCGTGTGAGCTTCACATGGCTTATGTGCAATCCCTTGATATTACTGCCACTAAAGGTATTCATTTATGGAGACACTTTTAAGATATTTTTATGTGGATCCACTTTCCGAAGTGGATGAGATGTTAAGTAACCAATTTAGATTGGATATTGATATGCGTACCAGAAAAGCTTAGGAAAGGGTGTCCTGTTAATGCAGTTTCTCTTTGTCCTGTGAGTGCGTTCTTTTCAGCAAGGCCAACCTGCCACAGATGTGAAACAGCAAAACGAGGTCTTAGCCTCTGAGATTATGGCTTTGCTGTCATCTCTGTTTCCTTGTAGTCACTGTAGGAGCTTTCTTATGAGATTCAGTTAGAAGAAATACACCAAAATATCTCTTAGAAAAGAAAAAACTCAAAAACTTTGATTGTTCTGCCTGCAATGTGTGTCAAATGCAGAGGAAAAAATTAGTACACAGAAGTTTTTTATTAACTAACCATTTTTATTTTGCTGTTACCTCGTGGTTTAGACTTCCAGTGGATGGATAGATTTTTTTGGTTGATTACATAGAAAGGCTACACTTTGCAAGGTCTTCACAAATCACAAGAAGCAAAACAAGGGGAGCAATCCAACAAGCAGGATGTTTTGAAATCAATTACAAATACATGAGTTCTCTCCTAGAAGACAAGTCAGTTCTATACTTCAGGGCCTCTGTTGCAGTGATCCATAAAATATAATATGGGAGGAGTTCAAGGAATGCCATTTTATTTTGGGATTATTTGGTTCTTATAATTCTGCTGGTTGAAGGTTATTTTCCCATGTTGATCATATTCAACTACACATGCAGTTCTTGATATTTGACTTTGGGATATCTACTGAGCCTTATGACTATATTCTCACTGTTCAACAAAGAAATCAATTTGTGAAGTCTACTAATTTTTAGGTTTGGATACGTTGGGTCTGCCTTGAAGGCCCAGTACTCTGAGCTAGCAGGCTACAAACTGGGACATGTATGGGTGGCCCTCAACTTGGAGTCCCCATTGCATAAACCAGCTCTCATGAGGCAACCCAATCTGTCAGCTCATCAGCCACTGCAAGTTAAAATGTGCATCATCCTTTACGACACAAAAGAGGCTATGAATGGAGTGTCATGAATGTACAGAGGTTGGAGTCAGGTATGATGAAAAATTGGAATTCCAAACTGAAAGGCATCACCTGAAGTTTGCAGAGGTACTGGCTTTGGGTCTGCCTTAGAATTGTCAAGTGGTCTTCGGGCATCCGAAGGCCAGAGTGTTGACTCTATGGTGCAGCTTCCTATTCTGCTGAGCACTTGGGATCTAGCTGGATAGAATTGTTCACGTTCTTGAGTAACAAGCAGATGGCCAAACTCAAATCAATTGTGCTTTCCTTGAGCGGTAGTTGAGGTACATTATCAGTGCACATCAAAAGAATTAGGTAGAGTTGATGAGTGTGCGACGACTTTTCAGCTCCCTACAGTAGAACCCTCTTTTTTAACTTGCAGTAGGGGCAAAAACATGCATCACTGCGGTGTAAGATTATAATATGGGCTGACCTATATTTGTTGAATTACCTTACTGCTGTTGTAACTCATATATGAGAAATGACCAGATAGGGGTATAATTTCACACATCCTATTTACATCTTACACATTTCATCTAATTATGTTACCCTCAAGTCACTTTTTAGGGTCGTTCTCCTTTATCCATTTCCCATAGAGTTTCTCATTATGACTGTTAAATTATCTGTTAGATATATGTGTAGGATTTTGAAAACCTATATTTCAGGATCAGTTGGAAAAAAAGAACCTGTAACTATGCACCAAAATAAGGAGAGTGCTAGTCTTCAGTCCTTTTCTTTTAAGAGAATGCAAAATTTCATGAAACAAAACCGACTCCAATTGCACGGACCATGTTACACTGGTACCTGATATTGATCTAATGTATGCTCTAGTTCTGAAACTTTTTCTTCTTCCCTTTCACACTTCCCACTTTAAGTACAGGTGTGATTGGCAAACAGAAGATTCTGAAAATGAGTGGGAGTAAACTTACTCACATGGTAAAAAATCCTGGTGTTTGGCTACTGCTTTCAGGATCCTGTCAAATCTTGTTATTTACCGTAATATTGGCATTCAGCTCAGATGCTGAAGATCTTGGTGGTATAAAAATTTCTAGCTATTGTAAAACATCAAAGTGTTTAATGTACCCATTTCATAGCAAAACTTCAGTTCACATGTAAAATCAATGGCTTAATGTTTTCAAAGAGCAGAGTAACTAAGATTATCAGATAGTGCCAAAGATGATCATCGAAGTATTGTCATTGCCTACACAATCACGTCATGTCACTCGTTCTTTTGATAAGAAGTCTTTCTTCCACCCATGGGTATCGCCGACATACGCTAAGGCCGGGTGGTCGGGAAGGATGTATGTGAGGCCAACAACTTCCTATGCATCAGAGACGAGTGCGGCTTTCCAATATGTTGAGAAGGAAGTCCGACTGGTACCAAAAAAAAGCAATTGTGAATTGAGACCTATTCTTTGGCCAGTTACAGCTTTTAAAAAAAATTAAAATGGATATTTACCTACTTAGAGAAGCTGCCTTGTTTTCTATCTGCAGTTGGGCTGCATATGTACAGTAGAGTGCATGTATTTTGAGATCAGGGTACTCTACAGTCCATCCGGTACACATCTGATTGTGGATCATTTACCTTATATAACATTTTGCTCACAGAAATGAGTCCAATGGAATGCTCCATGTTTAAACGTGGGTGCTTATGAATTAGCGGTATGAAATCAATCAAGTTACTTTAAGGACCTCTAATTTTTTGTTGAAATAGTAATCATAAAGTAATTTGAAATGATTAAAATTTAGAAAGTTTGAAAACATGGTTTGGTTGATTTTTGTAAGTCACATGAGTAAACATAAACCTTCCTAATGTACCTATTTTTGTGGGATCAAGAAAAAAAGTATGGGATCCATGTTGAAATCTATAGTAGATTATCTACAATTCAGCATGTAAAGATCCTGTTTTGAACCATAAAGATTATAGGGAGGCTGCCTGCCTAATTAGAGAAACTATTTATTTCACTTTTATAATGGGTCACACTTGATGAGGGAGGAAGGGGATTCCACTGTTGATCATATGTCTTGTAATGTTGAACCTTGGTTATTGATTGATAATTCATTATTTCTTCTATAAGTTAAAAATCTTGGATGGAGGAGTTTCATCCACTTTTTCTTATCCGTGTATCCTTTATACATCTCAATCAACAATATAGGGCCCATATTGTCAAACAAAAAAAATATACTGCCTCAACCACCTTAGAGTGGCTCAATGGAATGACAGGATTGCAGGTAGGAGAGAAGAGAATGGATGTAGAGAGAGAGAGAGAATAGAGAGGGAAACCTGTACACAGAGAGACGGAGAGGAGAATCAGTGTAGACAGAGACAAAAGACAGAGAGATTGTTCAAATGAAGAGGGGAAATAGTGCTGAGAGGGAGAGAGAAGGTCTGAAAAGAGGATTAGGAGATTTACATGAGTTCGATTCACACTCATCCCTAATGGGCCATTCTCCATAGATTTAATCGGTATGTGTAGATTGGGAGGTTCATACATGCCCGTGGGATTAGTTTCACCTTCAATGTGGTGTGGAGTTACTCATTTTATCTAAAAAAAGGTCTAACAAGAAGAGGAACTTTGTACACAGAGATGATTCAAAGAGAGATACAAGGCAAAGAGAGAGATCAGAGGAGAGGAGACATGAAAGCAGGGAAAAAAAATCTCGATATTGGTCAATATCTCGGCCCAGAATTTTCTCTCTCTTATTTTTTTAATTAAAACCACCGATATTGGCCGATATCACCGATATATAAAGGATTTAAAAACCAATATATATCGTATCGGCCAATATTTAAACCCCTGTATGGAGATGATGCAGAGAGGAAAAAGTTGAAAGAAAAAATGCCTCAGAGAGTGATAAAGATAGAGGAAATTTAGATTTTAAAGGAGGGGAGAACAATCGTGTAGGGAGAGGGAAAAATAGAGGTGAGGAAGGTAGTGTAAGAAAGAAGAGAAATGGTGGGAAGGAGAGAGAGAGAGCGATGGGGTTGCTAAGAAAGGAAATGGAACACAGAGCAAAGTTGTGAGAAGAGGGTAGGAGACTGAAGATAGCCTTCAAGGCCACTTATGCCTGGAGTTGGGAATCTGTAATTGACATAAAATAGAATAGCAAGATAGCCTTTAAGATTGTAGAATGTAGTGTTATGTTTGGAGAGGAGGGTTTGGCTTGAAATAGTTGAATTATTGGTTTTTGGAAAATTAGCTTCTAATCTCTTGCTTACAACATATGCATATAATTAGATTTTACTTGTTTAGTAGATTAAAATTTGCAATCTCTAAATATTGATGGTTACAAAACTCACCAGTATCCTAACAAGGGGGAGGCATCCAACCTGTGAAAATAAAATATTTGGTCTCTCACTAAGAAGAGAGCTCATTTCATTTACTCATATTCAAAGTCTAATACATATAGATAAATGAGAAACAAGATAATGGGAAATTTAAAATGGAGATAAAGATAAAGCAAAATTAAATTTAAAATCTAAATCTGGAGAAATTCTATCACAACCACATATTTAATATTCTACCCTTGAATGTGAATTAGTCGGCTCTATATGGGTTGCTATTTCTAACTGTGATTTAGGTCGTGGGTTGGATTGCATGGGATTTGTCATCTTTTGTGATCGATCGAGTACAGACGCTTGTGAAAAAGTAAAGAAAATATAGAAAAAAATAGAGATAACTAGGGCTAGAGATATCAGTTTCGAGGAGAAATCATGCCTTCAAATTTTATTTTCAATTCAAAGAGAAATCAACCTTCAAGCTAAAGCTATGCTTTTGGAGGAAATTCTTTCATACATTTCATTAATTAATTTAGCCTACAAATAGACTTGAGTTACAGACTTACAGCACAAACGAAAAATAAAATAATGGAAATGTAGCTCACTAATTCAGCAATTCAGGATATGTGAACTAAGCGGTTCATGATTAACGAATTGGACAATTTTAAAAGTGAATGATCTGATTCTAAACTCCACGAATTGAGATCCTATTAAGATGTAATCCACGAATTGCAAATTGTGATCCATTGGTTCATGTAAATTTTTTTTTATGACCAAGTGTTAAGGTGTCTCATCCGCAGTAGACATTTTAACTTGACTAATTCTTAACGCATGTGAAGAATTCTCAATTCCACACACACCAAGTAAGCAGATGCGGAGAGTAGACCCTTGGAGTTGAGCATGAATCGAACTCAAGACCATTGCTTTCTGAGACAGATTTTTAGTCGTGAGGCTATCCCTCGGTTTTTTTTTTCTATTTTTGGGTCTTCATCTTTGTGGTTATCATTTTGTAGAGTCTAATATTCAAATTTTAGAAATTCCATATCTGACCTCATATTTACTCTTTCTTTTTTCCAAAAATAAAAAAAGAGTTTGGTTGTTAGAAATCTCTAGCTCTATCGGATCCTTTTTAGTAAAGTTGATATCCTCTCCAGATGGAAGAATGCCTCTACTGACTGGAGAACTTGCACCCATTTTGCTGCTATATGTTCGCTCATGCATCGCCTCCACTGCTCGCCTTCCTCTCTTTGTATTTTGCCTGATAGTTTCATTGGGCGCTTTGGTGAGACCTTCTCTGGTAGCTTCGTTCTCATTTCTAGCAGCGGTGTCTTGGTTGATTCTGCTTGTTTCTGAGCTATGATTGTTCTCTCTGGCCCGGGGTCTGGGCTTTCCTTTTTGTTTCTCCACCTGACCCAAGATGTGGGATTCTCTTTTCACATTTTCTCCAGTTTTTTCTCCCGCCCAGCTTGTAGGCTTTCTTTTGGTCCGGGGTGTGGCTTTCCTTTTTGTTTCTTCACCTGGCCCGAGATGTGGGCTTCTCTTTTCACATTTTCTCTAGTTTTTTCTCCCGCCCACTTGCAGGCTTTCTTATGGCCCGAGGCGTGGGTCTTTTATTTTCTTTCCTGGCTGGGTTGTGGGCTACCCACTGTTGTTGGGTCTTTTTTCTTGTCTGTACCTGGCCTAGGCTATGTGCTTATGATCAATCTTGTTTAGGGCTTGTTCTCTCCACCTTTGACTGAAATAAATTCTTACCTTTCAAAGAAAAATGTTGGGCCTTAGACTATTAATACAGGCCAGTTTCTCAAACTGGATCTGGGCCAAATGTCTTTGACTTATCTATAGTCAGCCGAATTCAAAGGCCCTGCATCCTACCATATAGGCTTCTAAAAATGGGATCGGACAAAGTAAACATAAATATTATTGGGTATCAATAATTTGAATATCTTACGTGTTAGTAAGTGCAATAAATACTAGCAAGGTTTTTGGTCACTGGCCAAGCATTAAATATTGAAGCCCATTCATTACATATTAAATTTTCATCTTATACCATGGATAGCCTTTGACATGTATGTCCGAAGATGCTACCAATGCCAGATTCATGGAAATATCCCTGAAATGATCATGGACAGATAACATTGTGCAAAGGAAAATTTGCCTGGATAACTCAGTTGGTCTAAACTTCTAAAATTAGACTAGAGGTCTTCAATTCGACTCTTTTCGAGCTTACCTCATACACGAAGCTTGTGAAGCGCAGGCCCAGAGGCCATAGGCCTAGGCCTAGGCCCAAGCCCAAGCACTGTTAAAGAGAAGGAGAGAAAGCTGCCTGGGTGTGTGGCTGTGGGAAAAAGTCACACATCGACTAGGAGCTAGAAAACTTGAGGGAATATAAGAGGGAGCACCCTCAACCTATCACAACCCGTTTTGAGCCTAGGCTCAATGCAAAGCCACGCGGGTCTTTTTGGACCCAAAACGGACAATATTGTTGAGTTAGGGCAGGTCGTGACAAGGCTTGTGGGTGGCTTTGTGTATCTGTGGGATTAGTTTCACCTCCAAAAATAGAGATACCCATGTTATAAAAAGAAAGGAAAATTTGCTGACTATTTCGACCTGTTCCAAGACATTCTCATAATGATAGGGAAACTGCTCATTGTTCAAATCCAACATTGCCATTCTAAATCTAATAAGTTGTGCATCAACTTTCCAATCGGAAAGATCATATTATGAGAGTCTGGGAAGAATTCATCCATAAGGAGATTAAACTATTAGAAATTATTGATTTTAACCAAACTCCAGCATGCGTCACTTTTGTAAGGATGGTTACCCCATACCTGTCTTCTGCAGATCAAGATTTAGCCAGGAATATTTCGCATATGTGCATCAATACTTGTTATTCTCAGTCACCTCTTCTTCATGATATTTCTTTTGACGCTCCTTCTGTATATCAAGAGAACCCTTGGGAATTTCAGTATTTTTTTTTCAGGAAGAAGATGACTTCCTTCTTAACATCTGAACATCAGAATTTTAGTGTCTTGGAATATTGGCAATACAAGCTAAATCAGGCAGTGTTCATTTCAGCTGATTTGACGTAATTATCTAATATGAATTGAATTACAATTTTTTCTATATTCTTGGAAAATAATTGCGGTCCTTACATTTTTAAAAATGCTTACTGCCATTATTTTCACCCAAGCTGCCTGCTTCGTATTGACATTTGGTAATGCTCACAGGATTGGTGTAATAAATTTTTTGTGATTTACAATTTGAGTCATATGATTAGATCAAATCATCAGAATTTCAAGCACTTAAAAACATTACTTCATAATTCATCCATTCTAGATGATCATGCTTAGAACTTCCTAACGAATACATGAGATGCAATGTTTAATAATTAAAATAAAACAATTTCAAAAGAATTAACTCATAAAATACAAAAGTTTGAGATTAAAAAATAATTTAATGTCATAATTGTAGAACTTTAAACATAAACGATTGAATGAAAGTAATTTATTTGAGGTATCACAATCATTTTTAATAAATTCATCATATTAGGCCAAAGTGGACCACGCAAAGCTTTAAGAATTTAAAAAGAAAAAACTAAAGTCAATCTAATTTACAGAGTTTAAAAACATAAATTCATTATTTTAAATAAGAATACTTTTTGTTGGGACTCATTTTTATATTTTTAAATTTTTCAACAAGCCTATGACATTGGATCAAAACGAAGCCTACAATAGAATGTAAGAGTTTTAAAATAAAATTAATAATGAGTCAAAGTTATTAAATTTTAAAATTACGTCATTTTACTATTTTTTTAATTTTAAAACTTACATTTAACGCATTATTCTTTTAACTAAAATTGTCTCAAATTTTAATGCACAGTGGCATGAGTTCTAGGGTACTGGCAACGTCACCATGGACACATAAAAATGTTCATCTTCGGAGAATGCAGGTAATGGCAATCTTGCCTTTCGCATTTAGGTCAAAACATCAGGCACCTCCAACGGCTATTAGGGCGATAGCAATGGCCTCCAACTTGCTATCTAAACCACTGCAACCGTTACCTCTAACGGCTATTCGAATCTTGTCTGGCATCCTCCAACGACTATCACCACTCCAAGAGTTACATCTATTGGCTATCCGAACCTTATCTAGCCTCCTCCAACGGCTATCTACAGCTGGTGTTCCACCTCAACGGTTATCTCACCTCTCTATATATTTTTTAATTTGCATAATGTTTTCACTTTTGGAATTTCGAATTCTGAAATAGACTTCTCCTGTGAAGATTTCTTTCTTTAATTCTGAAGTTTTGGTTGTCCCTTCTCTCTTTCTATGAAGAAATCTGAAAGAGTTCTGGTTTTCCTTTCCCTCTTTCTGTGAAGAATTGTGTGGGAGTTATGGTTTTCCTTTTCCTCTTTCCGTGAAGAATTCTGTGAGAGTTTTCGTTTTTATTTCCCTTTTTCTGTGAATTTTTTTGAAAGAGTTCTGGTTTTTCCTTTTTCTGTTAGGTTTATTAGCAAATAAACACACCCAAAATAAATGGAATAAAATCAAGCACAAGCAAAACACCGAGAATTTTACGTGGTTTGGCCCACCATTGGCCTACGTCCACGGAACGGGATAAATCCCTTTATTAATAGAAGAGAGGAGATTACAATTGTACAAGATAGAATCAAAAGGATAATAATATTCAATCCTCACTTAAACAAACCTCAATACCCTTCCTGTTGTTTGCACTACAGAGACCCTTCAGCACACCCTCGTTTTATGTAGTCTTTTTTCTTAGTGAGAACACACGATATAGCTCTTACAGATAATGCTCATTGGCTGCACAAGAAACCCAACTCAGATATGTCAACTGCTTCACTTCCTTTCTTCTGTCTGTCACACGATAGAACAATCCTCTATTCTCCTCAATTCGCGTGTCCTCTCCAAAACAGTCTTTGCTCAGCTGTTTACACCTCATGATTAACAGAGCCGTTTATCAGCCACCGAACGACTCAGCAGTTTGAATCTACTGCTGTCCCAAGATGCCTCTCTTCTCTGAGAGCTCACCACGCAGCAGCAACTCCTTCCACTTGTTCACACGGACCAGAAGCACCCCTCTCTGGTATTGTCGTGCTCTTCTCCTTCTTGTTGTAAGCTTCTCAGTCAAACTTACAAAATGTCGTGTGTTGCCCTTGTTGTCTCTGTTGATCTATCGATCAGCCAGCCCACTGCAAAGTATACATGTTCAAGAAGAGACTTTTTGTTGATGCCAAGCAGTCTCTTCCACGTTGGTACTCTCTTGATTCCCATGATGAGACACACTCTCAGTTTTGTGTGTCTCGCCTCTGTCGTGTATAGTAGAGAATCTCACATTGGCTGTCTGTCGTGGATACCCAAACACACCACTATAAATAGTTGCTGCCCATTTATGAATTTAGCAACTTACCACTATTACATATAGAAATTGCCGAGTACTTCTCTATTAGAAATTTCCTCCATCGTATGTGTTTAAAAGTAGTCATTGTCGTGTAAGTCATACATGCCTATTCCTCTTTGTTTTCAATTTAGTAGTTGTCGTGTATTGGACAGTCCATCCTTATCTACAGGCAGTCGGTGCTTAGAGGACTCCCATGTAGCAGTTTCCAAGTTCTCAACTCTTGCCTTGATTGCATTTGGCAATTGTCGATGTAAACACCCCATGATTTTCGGTCTTGATTTGTGAAATCAAGCCACTTATCGAACACTTTCTTCTCTGTTTTCATACGATTCTGAGAAAGATTGAAAGATGGGAAGGAAAAAGATTGAGAGAGTCAAAATTCGAGATCGCAAAAAGCAGCATGTATCTTTCAACAAGAGGCGCGTTGGGCTTTTCAAGAAAGCCAAGGAGTTTTCCACCCTTTGCAGTGTTGACGTTGTTGTGGTCGTCTTTTCTGCTGCAGGAAAATTATACAGCTCTGATAGTCCTCACAGTACCAAAATGGTCATCAACCTACCTTGCAAAGTCTGGTGATTCTCCTCCTGTTATCGATGAATACCAGCTGCTGGAAGCCATGTCTACATAGAGGAGAAGAAGACCCAATTGGGCGACGCAATGAAGTGGTGGATGTTGAAGCCATCAGTGATTTGGATGAATTGGAGAACATGCAGAAACGTCTGAACAAAATGAGGGAGATGCTTCTGGCCCAAGCCAAACAGCAGTCGTCTGAATCATCACAAGAAATGATGGATCCTATTTATGACAAAGATTTTACGAGAGCAATTGTAATATCCTGACCCAAATTAGACTTAAAATATTTTGATTTAAGTTGTTAATCACATAGATTATAGTGAGAGATTTGTGAAAAGTCAAGTTTCGGCTCAATCAGAGCTCGATAGCTTATTGATCCAACCCTTTTAAGTTAGAAGGGCAAAATGGTAATTGACCATTAATGGTATAATTATTGTTTCAATAATTGTTTGTTAATTATTATTTGAGTGATATTGATTTATTTATTAAGAATATAGGTTCTAAAATTTATAAGTATCTTTATTTCATTAAACTGTTATTAAAAATTACTCAAAAAAGGTCCCGAAAACTAGAAAATATTATTTTAAATAATTCTAGAAGCTAGATAATTCAAAAAAAAAAAAACCTAGTGTTTAATTTATGTTTAAATCTATCATTTTATTTTTTCTAAATCTAAAAATGAAGGTTTTAAACCCTTTAAATAAATACAACTTAGTTTAAGGGAATAATGTTAAAAAGTGATTTTTATTTAAATCAATTAAGTTTAATGGGTTATAACTTTCCAAAATTATATGGTATTTAAACATTTTAAAAACTCAACATTTTGGATTAGATAGATCAAATTGAATAAATCTTTTTTTTAGTTAAATATTAATGAGAAAATGAAATAAGATTATAACTCTAATAAAATAATATTATGAATAGTAAAATTTATGTAGCTACAGTCACATGATAAAACTTGCATAACCGACTGAAAGTTAAAATATATATATGTATGTATGTTAAAATAAATTATCTTTTCTTACAGCCACATGTAAGTGATTCTTCAACCTTTAAAGGATGATTCATACAACCTATAAATGATTCATCAGCCTATAAGTACTAGACTAGCCAATGTGGAGGATTCTTATCCACCTAAGGTAGTAGCCCACAGCCCATTGTAAAGAACCGACCTTGCATTGATTTCTTCTCCTTTCTTTTCCTGGCTTCACCTACTTAGTGTTTCTTTTCTCTACAACAAGTTTTTGAAAAGTCAAAGTTATGCTAAAGTTTTCAAGTAAAGGTATACTTTCCTTTTATATGTTTTCTATCCTTAAAATTAATTAGAATCTATAAAGAGTATTTTAGAGGAATAAAATAAAATGTCATTTTAATTATTTTGAAATTATTTGTTTTAAACTTAAAATGAGTTTTCTTATTGAATTAATTGTGAATTATTATTATGAATTGATTTATTTTAATTTATTTATTTAACTTGAAATAAGTTTATAATTGTTTAAAGATATAGTTAAGTTGGTTTTCTTATATCTTAGAAAATATAAAATATTTATATATGTATATATATCTTAGTTTTGTTTAAATTTAGTAATTTAACAAATTCTAATTTAGTCTTGTTAATAAATTTAAAATTTAATAACCTAGAAAGTTAAATTACTTTTAGACCACTTAAATTAATTATTCAGCTTAATACTTTTATAGGTAAATTTTTTTAAAATTTGTTTAAAATTAATAATTTCAGACTTATATTTTGATTATGTTAATGATTGTGTAGACACCTTTATTCTCAATCAAAAGTGATACTAACCCTTGTTTGTCCTATTATATATATTCACTTTTAGGCCGATACTCTCTATCAGTGGCTGACTCAGCCCAATAACTATCAGTAGCTAAGCAATTAATTTTATCGTTCGGTAGAAAAAAAGGGATCGGGGACTGAGTGTACCTTTAGGCCTAACTCACTATATGAGTAGTGGCCTAAGCACCATATATTTGTATCACTAGACCTAACTTGTTATTCAAGTAGTGGCCTGAGCACCCTATATTTGTATGTCTACGCCTAACTCGCTATATGAGTAGTGGCCTGAGCATTATATTATATTTCTGATTATTATTATAATCTAAAATGAATAGTAACTCATTTTAGGAGACTCATATCCATTTCCCTTGAAGTTTTCGGAAAATAGATAAAAGAATTTGCAATACTATGATTATGTGTATTATGTTAATTGATGATTGTATAATTCGTTATATTCTGGTTTTCATATTTTGACAGATATCTCTATACTCTACACATACGGTGAGAGACTTAACATTACAGTATGAGTAAATCAGGTTAAGAGAACTAGTGCAATGAGTGGTTTGAAGGATCAGATTTGATGAACCCACTTATATGTCTAGACTTTGTGCACTATTATGAAAAGTGCTTATTGATATTTATGATGTTTAATCATATATTGTGATTATGATGATAAACTGCTTATCAATTATACTGCTTCCACGTACCCACCCTTACTACTGAATTATTATCGGATTTTTGAAATTTGTTTAACATTAATAATTTGAGACTTATATTTTGATTATGTTAATGATTGTCTAGAGACCTTTTTTTTTTTAACGGTGAAAAATTTCATTAATAGAACAAAGATACAAATGTAAGAAAACAAAGATGAGGCCTAAGAGATATAGGCCTTAAAATAGCCAAAAAACTTATACCCCATGAACCCAACATTAAAACATAGACTCAAGTAAATTAACTCCCAAGAAGGTGAAAAGTGCCCCTCACAGTTCCATCTACACCATTTTTTGCAAAAAAATCCACCACCCATTAGCAGAGCGACCGACAAGGGAAAATGAGATCCCCCATTCTTGCTACTAACCCCTTAATTTCCCTCATAAAAGTAGTCAGCCTCCATGTCGGACGCTTCTCCTCTTTGGCCCATTTAATAGCGTTGGAGGAGTCGGTCTCAATCACTAATTTAACCCCCCCTAATTCAGACCCTAAGATTAAAGCTCTCTGTATACCAAGAAGTTCCGCCTCATTAGATTCCTTTGACTCCACAGATTCCGAAAAGACAATTCTTATGACGCCCAAATGATCTCTAAGAACACCCCCGATCCATGTCGGACCCGGTTTATCTCTCGAAGCACCATCAACATTAAACTTGAAGACACCACAAACAGGAGGAGACCACAAGTCTCACACCCTCTTGCTTCTCGGACGATTCATCAAGCAACCCTCCCATGCTTAGAACAAGTCATTGATTTTACAATCCCTAAATTCCTTATTAGTACAAATCCAACAACACAATCTCCACTTAGCGTTATGAAAAAATCCATTAAAATCTGACTTAATCCCTTCAAAGACCCTAAGATTTCTCTCCTTCCAAACTGACCACAACACTACGGAGGGGATCAAGTTCCAAACAATTTTTTTCCTATTTCTCAATCCAGATGATAACCAATACTCCAAAATCCCCTCCCACGAACTAGGACAAACCCACGATACACCCAAAAGCTCCAAGAAGCAACTCCAAAGTCTCCAATTCACTGGACAAGTAACCATAAGGTGATCGATAGATTCATCCTCCAACTCACAAAGTGGGCATTTAGCATCACCCTCTTTCGATAAAATACCTCTTCTCGTAAGCTCCACCCTAGTCAGGATCTTCTTCATGCAACATCAGACAAACATTTGAACTCTTGGGGGTGCTAGGGATTTTCATAAAATAACCTTAGGAACCGACAAACCGGTCAAACCTCGGGGATTGCTTCAATTAAGGATTTAACTGAGAAGAGACCAGAAGAGTCACCCGTCCAAACAAGCTCATCTTCACAGTCTAAATCCATAGGAAATTCATTGAGCAACTTTTTAAGCTCATTTAGGCTATCAATCTCAAAACCACTAAGATTTCTCCTAAAGTCAAAAAGCCACGACCCCCCTTGATCAAACAAATGTCCCACTAGATCATGCCTATTCCTAAAGGCCCTAAATAATCTCATGAAACTCTCCTTCAGGGGCATATCCCTTAACCACACATCTTCCCAAAAAATGACTGATTGCCTTTGCCAACCAAGAGGCGTAAATGTTTTCTGAATAGATTTCCCACTTCCGAGTTACCCTGACAAATCTTCCACCACGCTTTAAGAGTTTGTGACCCTGATTTTCTACTTCTTCCCCTAAACTCCACTCATTGACATTTAATGTTCCATACCTTGCCTTTAAAACTCTTACCCACAATGCATTCACTTCCTTGCCAAAACGCCAACCCCATTTACAAAGCAAAGCTTCATTCCTTAACCAAATAGGAACCATATCCAATCCACCTTTGGCCTTAGGCATTGTAACTTCCGTCCAATCAATTAGGTGAACTTTCCTTTTTTTTTCCTTATCCCTCCGAAGAAATCTTTTGAACAGTTTTTCCACTATATTAGCAACTGTAACGCCCCGCCCTTTTTCACTCGTTTCTTTCCATAAATTCAGAGTCTATTTTTTTTTAATAACAGAGTAGAGTGATAGAGAGCGGGACGTCACGACGCGAGTTAAGTCCGAACTTCTAAAGTCCGACCCTTAACTGGCCAACCCTATTTATGCATGGACTCAGTCCATGAAAAGGTTCACACATAGCAATGTAATCATGCGGAATAAAATCATAACTGCGGAATTATAATAGAACTTAATTCTATTCCATTTTAGATAGCAAAGTACGTCAAGTCTTTAATCATAATTATCCAAATAAACATCCAACCATAGCAAATTATCTAAATTATTATGCCCGGAGTCTAGCTACTCAAATTACATGTCCATGAGTATCTTAAATAAAATATAATCCAATCACATATCCAAGCTCGTATGCTTGGCCCTTTTCGCGTTCATCGTTCTCCTCATTTCCTGTATCATCCACTAGGGTAGAATAGGGCGTTAGAATATTGCGCCCACTAGGTATTCCATTTAGGGCTAACAAATGGTTAGTACAAAACATATATAATAATATCATAATGTCAAAAACTATATAAACCATGCCATGTCATGATGTCAAATGCAATGAGTCCCACCCATCACAAGTACATATAAGTACCCCCACATAGGTCTTTCGGACGCCTCGACGGAGTGTGGCCCCTCCGGTTTCTTCTTGATAGAAATGCACATCAAGGTATCCCACATAGGTTTTCAAGACGCCCGACGGAGTGTGGCCCCTCCGGTTACATATCCTTCACCCCATGTCATGCATGAGATGCTAATGAAACACATGCTATTTTATATTGTAAACATAGCATTAAAACTTCACAATTGAAAATATCTTTTACAACGTAAATTCATCAAAATAAGATAAAAAACATTTACATAAACCCATGGTTTCAAAGAGGTGGAATCCTACCAAAGTCCACTAACGTGTCCTTGCGCTTTCTTCTGGTAACCGCTCACGATCGTACACACCTTTGAGGTCCCGTTACCTTATAATATATTAATCAATTAAAAACTATATCCCATTTGATTTACAATAGTGTCGAAGTCCCTACATACAACTTTGTGGGGTTCGGCCTCATTTTCTTATTTTGGTGTCTTTCTTATAGTCCTTTGATCATTAATTTAAAACAAAGATCATACTACCCTTAATTCATACATCTAATCTATTATACCATAATTATTTAGCATTGATAAAAATCCAATTCCATCAAACCTTCCCCATGGGGTTTGGCCATACACCATGGCCGAATCCATGGTCCATGATTTTTACCTATTTACAACATTGTTATTACTCTTTTTATCATAGCTAATTACTTATCTTAATCCTCCATTCCTTTAATCATATTAGGTCCATATATGACCCATAAAAATTGGTTCATGAGGTTCGACCATACACCATGGCCGAACCCTATAATAACTAAATTCCATTTTCTCCATCATTTCCATGATCTAATTGTATGAACATCAGGGGTTCGGCCATACACCATGGCCGAACCCTAAGGTCCATACATCTATAATTTTCATGCTTTGAAACCCAATAAAATTATTAACCAACTCCCATAGTTTTCATCATTTAAAATCCATTAACAATACTAATACACCTCCATGGGGTTCGGCCATGGTGGTTCTTTAATTTCTTTAGAAATCATACAACCGTCATTTGATAGTTCCCATTTATCAATTAATTTTTCTTCCATGAAAATCATTATTTCCATTAAACTAAATGATACATCCTTTTAAATCCTTTTAATCTCATCAACATACATCTATAATTTTCCATCCTTTAAATCCATTATAATTCATTATTTTCCTTTCCATGGGGTTCGGCCATACAACATGGCCAAACCCTATGGTTCATTACTTCCTCTTAAAAATCCTTAAAAACCCATATAAATTCTTTAATCACTTTCCATAGGGTTCGGCCATACAACATGGCCTAACCCTATGCTTCATCAATGGGTCTTTAATCAATATAAAATTAGGGTTCGGCCATTGCGTCCTTGACCCTCTTTTCTTGATTATGTAAACTTAATCATTTAATTATCGATTCCACGACTCTTCCGATTTTCCTTCGCTTGTTCTTGCTCTTCCAATCTTCTCCTTCTTTAGCCTCCTCTCCTCCTTGATCTTTAGCTGAAGTTGATCTTGATGAAGTCCCTTGAAGTGGTTCTGCCAAGAGATATATGTTTGAGAGAGATAGAGTAGCTTGATATAGGATGATACTCCAAGTCCTTGTCTTGAGGGTGGTCAGCTTTGTGTATGCCATGCGCCCCTATTGCCTCTCCTTTATTATACTTCCATTCGGTCCTAAATATTTTTAGAAGATGCCGAGGTCCTTCAACTTAGCACCTTCCAAGTATAGCTCTTTGATAAGGGAAAAAACTCCTTTTTAAAGAGATTCTAGTACATCACCATGGATGCGCATATCTCCTACTCGGCTAAGCAACCTATCTAATTTTAGACATCTTGTTTATTTGGATTAAGGCAATCGGATGTCATTGCCTAATCCAACTCATCTAGGCGTGTAACCCATTTTTGGACAAACTTGTGCGAATATCACTCCTTGATTTTGTGTATGCGTGTGTGTGTCATCCTCATACACCTCATGCGCATACTACTTAATCCATATCCCTTATTCATAGATATATTGCATTACCATTTTAATTCAACCCCATTTAGTTAGGCTTGAACTCACTTGGTGGTCAACCAAGTTAACCACGACCCATTTGGTCCCAATTGAGCATTTTGACCCAAATAGCAACATTGACCCAATTAAATGTACCTTACCTATTTATTTTAAATTGAACCTTAAACCATACCCGTTGGGTCCTAATTGGGCCATTGACCCAACACCTTACCCATCTAAAGTTCATATCCGTTAATTCACAATTAAAATGGCAAATTCTGTAAATATTGATGTGATGGAATTCTGAAGTATTACAATACACCATGGCCGAACCCATGGCTTACCATTTTCACACCTATTTACGAAAATACCATCCATGGCTATCATTCCATAATCCCATCTTTTCAATCATTAAAAAAATTGCCTACGTTAATGTTTGATCCACAAACCATCTCATGGGGTTCGGCCATGATGATTTTCAATTGAGACGATTTTTTTTTCTCAATTAGAAGTGATACTAACCCTTGTTTGTCTTATTATACTATATATAAATATATATGTATTCAATTCCAGGCCGATACTCTCTATCTCTATCTGACTCAGCCCGATAGCTATCAGTAGCTGAGCGATTAATTTTGCCGCTTGAGAGAAAAGAAGGGATCGGGCACTGAGTGTACCTTTAGGCCTAATTCACTATATGAGTAGTGGCCTGAGCACCCTATATTTGTATCTCTATCTTAACTTGTTATACAAGTAGTGGCCTGAGCACCCTATATTTGTATCTCTAACCTAACTTGCTATACGAGTAGTGGCCTGAGCATTATATTATATTTCTGATTATTATTATAATCTAAAATGAATAGTAACACATTTTAGGAGACTCATATCCATTACCCTTGAAATTTTCCGGAAAATAGATAAAAGAATTTACAATACTATGATTATGTGTATTATGTTGATTGATGATTGTATAATTCGTTATACTCTTGTTTTCATATTTTGACAGATATCTCTATACCCCACACATACGGTGAGGAGACTTAACATTACAGCAGGAGTAAATCAGCTTAAGAGGAACTAGTGCAATGAGTGTTTTCAATGGATCAGATTTGATGAACCCACTTATATGCCTAGACTTTGTGCACTATTATGAAAAATGCTTATTGATATTTATGATGTTTATCATATATTGTGATTATGATGATGAACTGCTTATGAATTATACTGCTTTCACGTACCCTTAACTACTGAATTATTATCGACCCAGGTGTATCGATTACAGATCCAGTTGTGTCGGTCTGCGTCTACTAGCCTAGGTGTATTAGTTGCTGGCTCAGGTGTGTCAGTACCGGCCCAAGTGTGTCGGAGATGTACTTGTAAGATTCTGCATTTTGACCGCGTCGGGACTTAATGCTTATAGTCAGTGTAGTGTCTAGGTGTTGCGTTGGATATCAGCAGTTATGAGAATGATTGATATTTTGGCATGACAAATATATTATGATGAAAATGTTGATTTTGGCTAACCTGATAATGATTACACTGCATTGTTATGTTCTTTTCACTAGACTGGTTAGCTCACATCACTCATATTTTAAGAGATGTACCCGAAGAGGAGGAGCCTCCATTTCAAGTTTAAAGATAGATAAGTTGTTGCAGTTTCTTAGAGTCCCATGAATAGGATTTTCATTTATTTTATTTGTTGGTTCTTGGAACCATGTTTTGTAGAGTACCTCACGTGGTACCCGATTTTGTAATCATTTATGAACCACTATGTTACTGCTAATAACTCTATTATAAATGAGATTATCCTTTTTATGATAAAAATATTTGTTTGTATGATATATGCTTGTAAAAGGGTAGACATATGGTATATGTTTGAGATCACATGTAAAGAGCATGTGTGACATTTAAAAAAAAAAAAATTAATGGCGTTCTGGGCCCACCTCCGGGTCGGGGCGTTACAGCAGTGCTGGATCTATCTCAAATTTTAGTTGAATTTGTACCTTATTTTTTATTTTCCCCATTTTTTATCAGGTTTGATCTGTTAAGTCTCTGAGTACATTCTTTGAATGGGTGAAACTTCAAAAGCTGTAAACCTTTTTTTTTTTTTTGTGGAAGTAAGCTTATACCCATTTATTTTCATTCATTAATGATCAATAATATTTTTTCTTTTTTGTAAATGTTATTTTTTTTTTCATTTCATGGATTGCATTTCTCAGTCTCAATTTGAATTATTATTGCCTTAACTGTACAATCTATGCTCTCCCTTGTGATTACACAACTAGGATTAGATAAACACCATCTATCTCAAAAGCAAGTTCTTAATCGTAAAGCTAACCCCTTGGTTTTTTTTTTTTTTTTTCTATTTTCTGTTTGTCATCTCTGCAGTTATCATTTTGTAGAGTCTAATATTCATATTTGGGAAATTCAATATCTAGGCCTTTGACCTAATATTTGCTCTTTCTTTTTCCTACCAATATATATATATATATGGCCTGAGACTATTGACATGGCCAATTTCTCAGACTGGGTCTGGGCCAAATGTCTTTGACTTGTCTCTATTCGGCCGAATTCAAAGGCCCTACAACCTTCCATATGGACTTTTAAAAATGGGATCAGTCAAAATAAACATAAATGTTGTTGGGTATCAAGAATTTGAATACCCTATATGTTAGTAGGTACAATAAATACTAGCCAGGTTTTCGGTTACTGGCCAAGCATTTGAAGCCCATTATATATTGAAGTTTTCACCTTATACCATGGATTAAAGATAATCAGTTGTTGACATACCCCTGAAATGATCATGGATGGATCTTTCGGTGCAAAAGAAAATTTGCTTAAATAGCTCAGTTGGTCTAAACTTCTAAAATTATACTAGAGGTCTTGGATTTGACTCTTTCCGAGCTTATCTAATATACAGAGCTTGTGGGTGGTTTTGTGTATCTGTGGGATTAGTCTCACGTCCAAGTGTGGAGATATGCATGTGACAAAGAAAAGAAAAATTTGTTGACCATTTCGACCTCTTATAAGATATTCTCATAATTATGGGGAAGCTACTCATTATTCAAATCCAACATTGTCTTTCTGAATCAAATAAGTTAGTACATCATCTATCTAAACGGAAAGATCCTACTTTGAGAGTTTGGGAAGAATCATCCATAAGGAAATTAAACTACTAGAAACTACTGATTTTCAAACTATCACACCCCAACTCTTGAGACACATGATCTTTTTTTTAAAAAAAAAAATTCTCTTTTGCTTCCCACGCTCAACTCGCTCACACGAAGGACTTGGGCCAAAGAGGATAAGTTTCATCAATTTAGGGCCCTAATAAGGCCCAATAACCCTATTGAAAATCTGACAAAATCTCCCCTAAAAGTGGGACATTGGGATGAATAATGTTACGCCCGGACCTGGAGGTGGGCCTAGAACACTAATATTTTTTTTTATCCTTAATAACTTCTAACTGGGTTGGATCAATAGATAAGCTAAGAAATAAATGTCACACATGTTCTTTTCATGAGGACTCAAACAGATACCATATATTTACCCTTTTATAAGTACATATCATACAAACAAATATTTTATCATAAAGAGATATTTTCATTCAAATCAGAGTTATTAACAGTAACATGGTGGTTCATAGATGATTACAACATAATAAGTATCAAATGAGGTACTTTACACAAAACATGATTTTAAAAGAACCAACAGTCAAAATAAAATGAAATTCCCATATGCGGGAATCACAAGTAACCGCAACAGCTTTATTCACCCTAAGCTTGATATGGATGTTCCTTCTCCTCGGGTATATCTCCTGAAATGTGAGTGGTGTGAGCTAATCAGCCCAGTGAAAAGAACATAATAATGCAGTGTAATGAATATTACGTTAGCCAAAATCAACACCATCATCATAATAGGTTTATCATGCCAATATATCAATCATCTTCATAACTGCTGACATCTAACGTAACACCTAGACACTACACTGACTGTATGCCTTAAGTCTCGACACAGTCAAAATGCAGAATCTTACAAGTACATCTCCGACACACTTGGGCCGGTACTGACACACCTAGGCCAGCAACTGACATACCTAAGCCAGTAGACACAAACCGACACACCTGGGCCAGTAATCGACACATCGGGGCCGATAATAGTTCACTAGTTAAGGGTATGTGAAAGCAGTATCAATATCATCATAGCTCAT